>JBAMBJ010003052.1:0-431952 GCA_037043495.1 Drosophila recens | reverse complement strand
CCAGTAAAACTTTTGGGAAGGTGTGTTCCCAGGCAACGTGTTCTGGCAGCCTTCATTTTCATGCTAAAAAAGCAGTATGAACCTTTTCCATGTGACAATTTTGTTTCCAACATGAGGTAAAGGCAACTATGTTTTTTCATGAGTTGGGAAGGCTAAATGTCAGCACTTTTAAATCATTCGTTACAGACTGTTATGCTTCGTAATTCTGGTAAGCCTCTGCTTTCGTAAACAGAAGCACAACATCTGCTAACTAGCAGAAAAGCATAACAGTCTCTGTTGTTTTCTTTTTTTCTCTGTTATTCTTATTCCAGAGCTAAGTGTTAAACCGAGCAAGCGTTTGCTAATTTTTCATTTGAAGAAAAAATAAATTTATTTGTGAAATTCTAATGTGTTGTGTTCAGTTGAAATGATAATAGTTTAATTTTTTCTCTTCAATTTATTATTTTTGTCGTCAAATATAATTACGGGGTCTCATATTCCTAGAAGAGGCTTAGCTCGTTAAGGAATTTTAATAACGCTTTTTATGGTAAGTAATTAAAAACAATCAGTTCATCCGAGATATCTTACTAATAGAATCATTTTGTTTTCACAGAAGCAACTAAAAGAGAAGGTTATGCTTTCGATGACTACAGAAGAGACGTTCGTGCGGCCTTTGCCAAAGCCAAAAACCGAGTGTACAAAGAAACGTGCAAAGACAAGAAGATGAAACGGCAGGCAACTGAAGAGGAGCAAGAACAATAATAATAACAATAACAATAACACTTAATTAAAACAAATTTGTAAAAACAAATAGAAAAATATACATAAAATTAAGTAAATATATATACGTGTTTTATATGCATTGGAATATTAAAATTTCTCTAAAATATATGTTCTTTTGGAATACATTCCTGGTACCTTCCAAAAGGAACCTTCCGTTCTGCCTTCTTTTTCCACATTCTGGACAGTAGATTTTGGAAATCAATATAGGAAACAGTAATGTTAGTTAGCAGTGCAATAACAGAGCCACTGCCTTTTTGCCTTCTATTTTCCACATTCTGGACACTAGATTTTGGAAATGAGTTTTGGAAAGGAAAATGTTAGTTAGCAGGGCAATAACAGACCCCTTCCAAAGTAGCTTCTAAAAACCTAGTTCTATTCCTGTCTCGCCCCTATATAAAAACGAAAGGAAAAAGTCAGATTTGGGAACTAGTTCTAGTCGGAATTTGAACGTGTAAAATAGTAGGTTTTGGAAGCATCCAGGTTTTACTGGGTGCATGTATGTATGTGTGCTTTTAATGTGATATATTTAAATGCCAATGTTTATGTTTTTAACAACAGCTGTTTCAGTTCGCCAGTTCCAAACTGCTCTCAGATTTCAATGCCAAACAGTGGCTGAGGTCATAATTATGACATTTTTAACTTGTAAACCTGTTCTTTGTTCTTTTGTTCACAAATGAGAATTTAATTGCCTTAAAACAAAATAAAATATACTCAGTAGGCGATTTTTGTTTTAACTTTATTTCAGTTATGAATATATAAACTTCGCGCTTGATACTCTCGTCCTTTCAATGGGGGTTGTATAAAGTCTACAAAAATTATGCGCGCTCTATGATCATAATTGCATAAATACATATGTATGTACGTTACATATATGTATATGTATTATATATTTAAATACTAAGTTTAATCGCAATGCCGACTAAGTGTGTCCTGATACTGATAACTGGCGAATGATTAATTAATCCATCCACCATTTCCAAGTGTATTTTGGCTTTGAATAAAAATCTCAGCACTGTTCTAAAATCGACGCTGATATGATTAGAAATTATTCTAAATATTTATGAGCTTACGAACTGAATAAGACCAAATTTAAAAAAAAAGAACTAGGCGCCGCCAAAGGACGACGCTCGGATGATGTCTGAAGAAGATTGGCAACAGAAACTGCTTAGAAACGAACCTAATTATAGTATGTTGTGTATATGTATATTGAAGCACTAGAATACGAGACTAAATATTAAAAGCAGGCACGACTACGGCAGCTTGTGATAGCGCTCCACGTCGCCGCCCCGGAAGGACACCTTGCAGACGCACTGCTGTGCCGTTGAGAGCATGACCAGGCACTCCCGACAGACCAGGTGCCGACATGTGCGTATCTCGTAGGCGAACTGCCCGCTGCGACAGTTGATGCAGCTGGGAGGAGGAGGCGGCTGCAGGGCCGTGCTCACTTGGGTGAAGCGGGTAATCTTCTGCAGAGCCTGCTGTATGGCCTGGTCAATGGAGGAAGACGACGACGACGTTGCAGCTGATGATGATGATGATGAGGTAACGCTGCTGGCCGTGACCGTGGCACTGGCTGCATACACGGAGTGACTGTGACGCGCACGCTTCGCTGCTGGCGGCGACGTCGGCGATAGGGAGCCTGAGAATGCCGATGTGGCCGTGGCAGTGACTGTTGACTTGGTCTTGCGCTGCTGCTGCTGCTTGTAAACGCTGCTCAGTGAGGAATATGTGCCCGCGGCCATGCTGCCCTGTCCCTGTCCCGGCTGGCACATGTGGCTGGCGAACTGGGAGGCGTGACGGCGTCGCATGCGCGAGCTGCCCAGGGAACGCGGCGCTGACTTGAAGTGCTCCGAGTGCTCCATTAGAAACTTTTCGATGCGTGCCTTGAGCGGCAGATTTAGTATTGCTTTGCGCTGTGAGGTATATTCAAGGCCCGTGAACGGATCGGATGGAGAGCGGCCCCACTTGGCCTCCTCCTCCGAGTGTTTGTCTATGGTGGATTGGTCGACCACCTTGCCGGATGGCAGCACTGTGGGAAATATCTACCAAACAGACAAGTTTATAGAAATCAATATTAAATGTCTAAGAAATTCAACTACCCACCATCAAGTCCCAAGTGATGGAGTCCAGAAAGTCTTCGGGGATCTTCAGCGTCGACTGTTCGCGCAGCTCGGGAATGTGACGCGAGGGCGAGCGTTGACCCGCCTGCTGCTGCTGGGCCTGATCCCGCAGGCCATAGGGATCGCTTATCTCGCTCCAGATGGTTTTCATCAGCTCGCGATCGGCTTTGTCCAGGCAGCGGGCGGGCAATCCCCACATTTGGATCTTGCGCAGCACGGGCGGACAGCGTTCCGTGGCACGGATCACAATCTTCACGCTGTTGGTGGTGGCCAGTATCTTGTGAGCCGTCTTGAAGAAGAACACCTTCTCGCTCTGCTGCTGCGCGGCGGCAGCGCTGCTCCTTGAATTGTAATCGCTCTGATAGCAAAAGGTCACCGAGTCCATGCCCTTGGGCAGGTCACGCACGTAGGCGACTCGCTCCCAGATGCCGTCATGCTTGCCGTGCACCTCGAACCCAGTGGAGCGCAGAGCTCCGGAGCTGGGCCAGAGCTTGATGACCTTCATGTCGATGGCTTTGGGAAAGTCAAAGACAATCTCGATTGGAGGCTTGCAGACCGCAAAGCACAGGAAGCCGCGCTCCAGCTGCTCGGCATCATCGGCGATTAGATTGGCAGCTGTGTAGCCATCCTCGCAGACGGCGTCACATTCCACGGAGGGCTTTAGTTTTGGATTTAGAAAGTTGATTAGGCTGCTCATTGAATGCGTGTGTCGTCGTCCAACTCCAACTCCTTCCTTCTCTTTTTCTCTCTCTTCTTAGTACTGCTGTTTGGTCACGCGGCGTTGCCGTTGCGTCTGTTTTCGCCCCACCTGCTCTGATTTTTTTCTCTGCTAATTCGCACAGAAAATGGCGTCACTGGCTCCTGTGTTTTCTATCTTTGCTGTTGATTACTCACGCCTCACCTGCACGCGCACAGTTACACACACACACGCACGCACACGCAACAATGCGCCCACAAATTTATTCAGTTTTCTTGCACTTTTATTGGTTTCTTGGAATTTCTATTAATTTTTCAATGATCCTTGGCCTTTTCAGAAATGTCTCTCGCTTTTTTCTCGTGTTTTTCTGGCTAATAACTCAGCTGTTTAGAATTTGTGAAGCCAGCTGCCCAAAGTAGAGTTGCCTAATAGACGCACAGAAACCATTTGGTATTTTTTTATAGCAAACAAAGCGCTATTGTTTATCTATCTGCTGGTGATGTCATATAAATGCAAAAAACAATGATTAGCATAAAAATATTACGTATGCAAATAAAAGAAAATGTTAATAAGACATTTCCTTTGTCTTGTTTTATGTGTGTTTAATTAAATGGCGTTGTTGTCGCAGCTGTTTAGCATCGATTATTATGGCGTTATCGATATTTTGACATTCACGACGAAACGACAGATTGTTGATAAATACAAAAGTTGGCGCCAAACTTTAAACACGAATGAAACAAATCAATCTAATGAAACTCAGTGTTGATAGCAAATGTTTAATATTCTAGTGGTAGTCGTAAATTTATTAGCCATAGCGAAAGTTCTTTTTAGATATCAAATTCACTTTAGGCTAATCCTAATCAGTAGTTGCATTGTGATAATGATTATGCTTATCAACCACTTGACAGTCCGAATATTTGTGGCTGATAAGCTGCCTATAAATGGTAATCCAGGTGGGGTAAGTGTTTCAGTAGTTTGGCAAAATTGCAATGAGGTGTTTGCTTATTTTGTGCTGCGGCATTTTGCTCGCGTCGGCAGTGAATCTGCCCGGAGTGCCAGTTGACTTCGACCTGGACGACAAGGTCCTGTCCGCGATAGCCGACGATGTGGCTGGGCGGCTGGAGGAGGAGTACATGACATTCCTGAAGACGGGCGTCGAGACTCCGGCCTTTAAAAAACTGACGCATCAACTGGCCAAGGCCCATAGCAAAAAGGGTTTGTTCACCAAAAATATGCCAGATCTGGAGCCACGGGATTCGTTTGTGGGCTGCACCTTGTGCAGATCCGTCATCAACGTTATGATGCGCACCGTGCGCGAGGAGGATGGCGAACTGAATGGCGAAAACAGCTCCAAGATCATGAAGGACATTGCCATGGATGTGTGCCGTCGCCTCGAGCTGCAAACGGAGGAGGTGTGCGAGGGACTGATTGATGCGGAGCAGCCCACGGTGGAGTACATAATGCGCAACTCGGACATGGACTCCGACAGTTTCTGCTCCCTCTTCATGGGCATCAAGTTCTGCGACAAGGGCAAGAGTCCACAGTACAACTGGACCTTGAATGTCAACAACAACACCGAAGCAATGACCGCCTCCAAGTCGGATACACCGCGTCACAGTGACAGCGACATCAAGATCTGCCAGTTCACGGACATTCATCACGATCCTCTGTACGAGGCCGGAAGTCTCGCGGCCTGCAACGAGCCAATGTGCTGCCAGCGCAAGAAGGAGGACGTGGAGGGCACAAGTGATGCAGCTGGATTCTGGGGAGACTATCGTGACTGCGATCTGCCCTGGAGATCCTTTGAGTCTGCCCTGGAGCATGCGGCCAAGACGGAAGAGTGCACGTACATCTATCAAACTGGCGATGTCATTGATCACATGGTCTGGGCCACTTCGGTGAAGAAGAACTCGGATGTGCTGACCAAGGTCAGCAACCAGTTCTCCAAGGTGTTCCCCAAAGTGAACGTCTATCCCTGCATTGGCAACCACGAGCCGCATCCGCTCAACAAGTAATTACAATCAAATCCATATGGAATTCCTGTATTAATCCTCCTGTGTTCCCTATATAGTTTCAGTCCTGAAGATGTGCCGGATGAGGTGAATACCAGGTGGCTGTACGAGCACCTGTACAACGACTGGAAGCAATGGCTGCCCGCCGAGACCAAGGAGACCATTCTCAGGGGTGGCTACTACACTGTCTCGCCCAGAAAGGGCTTCCGCATCATTGCCCTGAACAGCAACGGCTGCTACACGGACAACTTTTGGCTGTACCACAATGGCACGGACAAGATCCCACAGCTGCAGTGGTTCCACGACACGCTGCTGGCTGCCGAGGCTAACAATGAGAAGGTCCATGTGCTGAGCCACATCCCAACCGGCGATGGCACCTGCTGGGCCGTCTGGGCCAGGGAATACAATCGCTGCATCACCCGCTTCCACAAGACCATCAGTGGCATCTTCAATGGCCATTCCCACAAGGATGAACTGTTCGTGCACTACTCGGAGGAGGGTCATGCCACGGCGGTGGCCTGGAACGGTGGTGCCCTGACCACATACAGCTACAAGAATCCCAACTACAGGGTATACGATGTGGATGCCGAGACTTTCGATGTGACCAACCATCGCACCTACATGTATGACTTGAATGAGGCCAACAAGAATCCCGAGCAGCAGCCCAACTGGTTGCTCGAGTACGAGTTTATCAAGGAGTTCACCGAGGACACGAGTCCCGCAGGCATTGACAAGTTGCTGGACGAGTTTGCCGACAAGCCAGCGCTGATGCGCAAGGTAAGTGAAGGGAATGAGGATTCATTTTATGGATTCTATTTACGAATGTCGAAAAATATTACTCAGAATACGAAAATTCGAAAAAAAAGATTAGGAATTCAAAATTAGAAATCGAATAATTGGGAATCCAAAATAACGAATCAGAAATTGGGATACAGTTATTAGGAATCCAAAATTAGGAAGACAAAAATTGGGAAGGAAAAAATTGGGAAGACAAAAATTAGGAAAACAATGACTGGGAAAACTAAAATTTGAATAAGTCGAAATCAATATTGTTTAATTAAAAATTTATTAAATATTAATAAATTATTTTTGATTTCGGCTTTTTCCTGATTATTTTTCCTAGTTGATATTCCTAATTTATGATTCCACATTTTTTCTTCCCAATTTTGGGCTCCTATAATTGTATTATTGGTTTTTTTTCCTTAAAAAAGTTTCGGAATTCGTATGAGGTACCGATTTTATGATGTTTATTCCTTTCTTTTTCATAGTACTGGCGCTTCAGGGTCACCTCGGCTGAGCCACAGGTGTCGGGCGGCTGTGATCGCCACTGTCTGGCGGGTTCCCTCTGCCGGGCAGCTGTCACGGTCAACGACCAGACGTCGCGTTGCGAGGAGCTCAGGGAGCGTCTTTTTAAGGCCGTAAGTGAAAGCAAATATTATTTCTTGTCCGTTGCGAGTTAATTAATCTTGTGACCTCCACAGCTGGACGAGGAAAAGCCCGAGGATGAAGATGATGATGGCGATGGAGCTGCAGCTCTGGGTGTCCTGAGCTTAACCTCGCTCCTTGCTCTCGTCCTCTCCGTGAGAGTTGGATTCTAGTGACTTTTAATGTGTATACTCTAATTATAAGTTATACAATCGCAAATTCCATTTCGTATTCAACAATCTTTGGCACGATTAAGTGCAAAAAATTCAAAATACATTTATCTGTAAGTACATACAATCGATTTGATTAATCTGGTGTTTGTTTTTTGGTTTTGGGCAACTTATCGCCCGGAATAGACTTTGACAGCGCTACATGTGGGGCCCGTTTGGTGCTCAAGATATTGGGCTATCATCCAGATTAAGCCAAAAAAACATCAAATTAGCCAATAAAACCATAAAATGCAGCTAATAAGCGTGTTATATAATGTTATTTCTATGAATACATCTGATGTACATATAAAGAACATATAGTTATAGTATATAGTTTACAGCCCATTCAGTTTTACTGTTTGACTTTTGATCATATCGTTAGAATTTGGCACGTGAATATTAACACGATAATCTATAATCTATAGAGCGTTCAGGTGTTTATAGGCTTATTATCAATGGGTATTTTTTTGTACTTCTAATCCAATTTCCTCATGTCAGATCAATATTTGAAATTGACAGATAGGCTATACTTATAAAAAAAACTGTTTAATACAATCAAAAAAATTTGGCATTTTGTTTGTTTTTAAGTGAGACAACTGAAGAAAATATTATAAAAATAAGAAAAATTTCACTTATTTTAAGTATTTTAGTTCTTGATGCAATTTCAAATAACAAAACTTTCTCAGAATTGTTTCCTTTTGGTGGTGTTAGAGATATAAACAATTTTTTTTAAATGGTGAAAATTTAACAATTTGTTGAATTCAATTTATTAATTAAATTATTATTAGCTAAGGTTGTTTTTTTTTAGCAAATATTTTTGTAAATGTTAACTTCTAAAGTTGGTTAGGGCTTTATAATAAAAACTTTTGTCAAACATTTAAAATCTTAAATTGAAACCTCATGCCCCTTGTTGTAAACGGAGTAATGTGAGACCATAAAAATCTGTATTTAGATTGTATCAATTATGTTGTTAAGTTATTTAAAGCTATCGGTAGCTAGGCGCTTGATAAGATTTATAACTGCCCAAAATGCTATAAATGTGAATTGTTTGTTCTGAGAACGATTAGTTGTACTTGGATCAGTAGAAAGCGATGAGGTTCCAGTGGAGTATTGTGCTGCTGGGCGTGGCCGCCTCCCTGGCCATCACCTGGGCACACAATTTAGCCGGAGTGCCGAGTGCTTTCACCACCGATGAGCGTCTAACCTCGGCCATTTCAGGTATGTTATCGTCGCTGAGTGTTCTTGGAACTAGAGATCAAGATACAATTTATTTTGTCTTCCATCTCAGCCAGCGTGGCGGAAGAGATTAGCCGAGAGTTTGCCAAGTACATGGAGACGGGCGTGGAATCACGTAGACTGAAGCAGCTCGGGGCCGAGCTGCGCTGGAGTCACAGCCAGAAGGACATCTTCACCCAGTCGATGACGGAACTGAGTTCGGCTGATCAGTATTTCACCTGCACACTTTGTCGAGCCACGGTCAAGGTCATCGGACGCACCTTCACGGGTCCCGACGGGGAGTTGACTGGTCCCAATCGGGATGCGAATGCCAAGAAGACGATGCTCAGTCTCTGTGACTACTTCCACATTCAGACGCAGAATGTCTGCAGTGGTCTCTTCGATCTCAATTGGCCCATCCTGGACTACATCTTCAACGAGACCATCGCCGAGCCGAGCTCCATTTGCGGCATGTTGCCCATCAGCATCTGCCAATTGGACCAGGAGGAATACAACCTCAACTTGACCATCGTTGGTGAAATGCCCCTGGAGTCCAACTCGGATTTGCCGGAGAAGAGTGACCAAGATTTGCTGGTGCTTCACCTGACCGACATTCACTACGATCCGGAGTACAAAGTGGGCAGCTTCGCAGCTTGCGAGGAGCCCATTTGCTGTCGGGATGAGTTGCCCGCAGGAGCCACCTCTGAGGTGGCAGCTGGTCACTGGAGCGACTTTCGCAACTGCGACACACCCAAGCACCTGATCCTGAACGCCTTTGAGCAGATTAAGAAGACCCACAAGCTGGACTGGATCTACCACACGGGCGATGTGCCACCGCACAATATCTGGTCCACCACGAAGCAGGGCAACATCGATATGCTGACTGAAATCGACGGATTACTCACCGAGTATTTCCCCAATGTCCCCGTCTACTCCTGTCTGGGCAACCACGAGCCCCATCCCACAAATGTGTAGGTCTATCAAATGTAACTTTCCCTTTCTCCTCTCACTTTCCTTTGTTTCGGTTTCAGCTTTGGCAACAATGAGATACCCGCTGAGCTGAGCATTGATTGGCTTTACGACCACGTCTGGAGCTTGTGGAAGAAGTTCCTGCCCAAGGAGGCGGAGGTCACCGTCCGTCGCGGTGGCTATTACACCCACTCACCCAGTGCTGGCCATCGCATCATTGCACTGAACAGCATGGATTGCTATCTCTTCAATTGGTGGCTCTTCCACAATGGCTCCATTGTGCTGGAGCAGCTGCAGTGGTTCCACGACACACTCCTGGCCGCCGAGAAGGCGGGCGAGCGTGTCCATGTCCTGGCTCACATTCCCTCTGGCGATGGCGACTGCTGGTCGGATTGGGCCAGGGAATACAATCGCCTCTTGGCGCGCTTCAGCAAAACCATCACGGGCATCTTTAACGGACACACGCACAAGGATGAGATGAATCTGCACTATGCGGAGTCAGGAGCAGCTGTTGCTGTGTCCTGGAACGGCGGCAGTTTGACCACCTACTCCGACAAGAATCCCAACTATCGGCTGTACGAGCTCCATCCGCAGACTTGGCAGGTGCTCGACCACCAGACCTGGATATTCAACCTGACCGAGGCGAATCGTCAGCCGGACGTGTCGCCCAAGTGGTACAAGGAGTACGAGTTCGCACAGGACTTCACCAGCAACACAAGTCCCGTTGGCATTGACAAACTCCTCCAGGAGATGGCCGAGAAACCGAATGTGTTGCGCAAGTTCTGGAGGTTCAAGATGACACAGGCGGATCCCAAGCTGACTGCTGGCTGCGATGACGAGTGCTTGAGCAGCACCATCTGCCGCCTGGCCACCAGCAACTTCAAGGACAGGAAGCGTTGTCGCGAACTCCAGGCCATACTTCGGGAGAGTGTAAGTAGAGATTGACTAGATAATCCCACGGGAAGTAACTCATTTAGGTAACTGTCTTATCTTTCCTTAGTTGGCCAAGGAGCAGCCCGAGGATGACGATGACGGCGATGGCGCCTCCTCTTTGGTCGCCTACAGCTTCTCCACTTTGTTGGCTCTGTTTTGTGCTCTGCGCTATTTGTTTTAATCAGGGACCGTAACGATTACAATTTTTAAAATATAAATTATTAAATAAAAGTTATTTGTTGATTTTTATCAACAAATTTAAATGAAAACTCTTTTTTTTCGATCTAAATAACAAAATTATAAAATAATAATAAATTTTAAATTTTTATTTAAAAATTATAATATAACTCTTATTTTCAATTTGTATTTTAGCAATTGAAAATAAAAGTTATTTTTCAATTTTTATTATAAAAATTGAAAAAAATCGGAAAATAACTTCTATTTTTAATTTCTAAAATAATAATTAAAAAATAATTTGTTATATTCAATTTTAATTATAAAAATTGAAATAGAACTTTTATTTTATTCTATAATTTTTAAATAAAAAATTAAAATAAATGTTTGTATACTTTCTCAAAACTCTTATTTGCGGTCCCTGGTTGAAATGGCAAACAGAGACGATGTCTCCTAATCCAGAGCTTATCTTTGTCGCGTTGTATCATTTATAGCATATCGTCATTAATTGACTCGATTAGCTTTCAGCGTCATAAAATGGCAATTCAAGTGGTTTTAACGCCATCTCGCCCCGCCCACTAGGAAAACAATTTATAGTTTTTAACATTGAGAATTTTTGATATACACATTTAATTACATAAAAGTTCATTGAATTTTTGTTTGTTTTGTTTGTGTTTTTCTATGGTGAATACTTGTTGCTTGGATTGTTTAAGGATTAAGCGCTACAATAGAATCCAAGTTCAATGGTTGGGGGTTTTTTGTTTTGTTTCTTCATTAATCTCGCTGCTTCGCCTTCCCTCTATCTCGCTCACTTCTTTGTACATACATATCCAACCACATACATATTTACAAACGTGAAATTGTAATTGTAATCATTGTGCCGGCCTCGTCCCTGTTATCATTATCATTTCATTATCATTCCCTTAGAGCGCACACATGAGCGTGGCAATGTCCAGATCATGTTCGTCCGCCTTTCGTATAATGACAGCCGCCTGGTTCTGATAGCGTCCCGTGGACACCAATCGCACACTGGTCACGCCACAGAAGATCGCCTGCTCGGGTCCCAACTCGGCGCTGGCACCGCACACAGCGCTCGCCTGCTCCATGCTGGTGGTGTCCAGGCCAGCGGAGCCGCCAATCTCCAAGCGATCCTCAAGCAGATGACACTGAAAGCGACAGATTTATTTTTTTTAAATTTATTTAATTTATTTAAAATCAAACTAAGCGATTTTATTCAAATAATATATTTTTTAAACAATTTTTAAATTCCAATAAATGTTAAAAGCTAAAATGCTATAAATATTTCAAATATATTTAAAGCAATTAAATTAAAAAAATAGTTTTGAATTGAAATTTAAATTTGCATATAGTGTGACTAGTGGACTAATTAAAAAGTACTCATACTTGTAGCACGAGGATATAGTCAATAAATAAATAAATAAATAAATTCGCCCTTAATACACATTGCTATAAAGCTTTTATTTTAAGCTTAACCTTTTTAGCGTTTTATTTTGTTTTTAAATTTATATTAATGCATGTACCTTTTTTAAATTATTTATTAAAATCTAAATTCTTAATTTCATCTTAAATATCAATAATATTTTTTTTAACCCATTTAGTTGACGTTAAATTCTAAAAACTATACAAAATTGTATAAAAATTCCAAAATTTAATAAATTTAGAAACATTTAATATTAAATTCAACCTGAAACCAATTTATCTGTATCTGCAATACTCACGTCATAGTTGACCTTCTCCTGAGCCCGCACACTCTTGCTGCCAATGCGCAGACTTCCCAGAGAAACGGCGGCCGGAAAGAGTGCGGATAGCGTACAGTTGCGAGGATGCCCGAAGTTGGATATCTTATAAACGGCGGCGGTGTCCTGGACGAGTACATTGCAAGCTGCAGAAAATGATTTCAATTTATGTTCAGTATTGGACCCCGTTCGCATAAACTGATTTTAGTAAACAAAAACTAAGCAGGCATTTAAAAAAATAATGTTACAAAATTTCATTAAAAAAATGTATACTTTTTCTATGATGCATTTTGTTAAATAATTAATTAATTATTACAATTATAATTTATTAATTATGACTTGAAAAGTTGGTAGGCCAAAAATCAAACCAACTACAAAATTTGATTTGCCAAAACGGAACAGATTTCCAAATCAAATGTCATTTTAGTCATGCACTTTTCCCGATTCATGTGACAAATTTTAAAATTGCGCTAACATTTGTGGAAAGGCTCAAAAAAGACAAGCGAATCCACCGAAGATTAATCGCAGCCACTTACGTTGGGTAATCTTATGGAAACGCACGTTGGCCACAAAGGAGCCGCGTCCTGGAATGCGATACTGCAGCAAGGCGGCATTCTGGCTCGAGCGGAAGAATTTCTTATTGCTGAATCGAGGCCTGTAGGGAATTTTTAATGTGATGCAGTTGCTCCAAAACCGAACGGAATTAAGTAATACCTACCATTGCTTGTTGTTGTTGCAGAACTCGTAAACACGTTCGTCCAGCACACGATGATGATCCTTGACAGCGGGAAAGTATTCGCCATTCAGCTCCCAGCCATCGACAAACTAAAGAGAGAGGCAGCGCAATGAGATCAAGTGAGACAGAGAGGCAGGAAGAGGGTACTACAGGATCACTTACCGCCATTAATCCGCCCGACTCGCAATTCACATCATAGTGCTTCATGGTGATTTCCACAATCGTGTCGGGCTCGCCAATCACATAGAGACCACAGACGGTGTCTGCGGTCACAGCCGAAGCAGCAGCCGCAGCGGCAGCGGCAGCGATGGCAGCTGCCTCCAGCTCCTCCCCGCCAAGGGCCTCCAGGTCGAGGAGCTCCGCATTCCGATTGAAATTGAGAGCGGCCAAAGGGGGCGCTGCTGGCGGTGGCGCTGCTTTCTTGAAAATGTAATCACCTGACTCGGAGGCCACATGCATGCAATCTGTGAAGACGTAACGGATCAAAATCCAAATGCAACTAGCTGATATGCCTGTTGGCCATTTGAAACCAATTTGGCCAACTAAGCAAATTGCAACAACACAGCAACATCTCCAGATGATTGTTCTTATTGTAAACAAGTCTCTGTGTGTATGTGTATGTGTGTCTGTGTGTGTGTAATAATTGAAAATTACTTGACCAACAAAGAGCAAAGATGCAAATTGTAACCACGTTTCGACCTCTGACCTCTCTAACAATTAATTTATCACAGAAAGTCCTGTAGGCTGTCCACTTATTGCCCTGGCTTTGGATTTGGCTTTGACTACTGTTGCCTGATTTATGGCTCGCATTATTAGTTAACCCACACAAACATACACACACACACACACACTTGAACAAAAACAATCGCATGCTCGTATTCAGTTAGCCTTTTGACCATTTTATGACCACTTTGTCCATGACCAAAAAACAATTAAGCCACCGTCTGACTTTGACTATTTCACATGCTTGTCACACACTTAACTGTATGTGTGGGTGTGGATCTGAAAGTGTGTGTATGTGTTTGTCAGTCATCCAAATAAAATGACCATAAACCCGCTAACTGTTGTAACAGCACTCTCGATTTGTATACTCTTGCCTAGAGTATTTGAATGCACTTATGAATTGAAAATATGCAAACCATGTACATATGTATATACTTCAATCTGTGCCCTTGATTTGAAGTATTACTGTACAAATATCGATTGTATATTTTTATTGAATTTATATTTTTGATAATTCTTTATGACAAGGAATAAAACATATCCTTTCTTTGGAGTATTTTCATAAGCTCAAGCTGAATGATTGTTTCTAATGAAAGTGATCCCCCATTTTATGAGTATCATCAATATGAGTTAAAAGCTCATGGAGATGATTGATACAGACATTTTTGAGGCTTAATATCCTTGTTCAGGGGCCAACATTATTCATTAAAATTTAAACATTAAAGGATGTTTTATATGTGCACATATATTTGGCATCAGCTGGTATGATTCTATTGAATGGGACAATCCAAGAAATTAAAATGAAACAGTATAGTAAAAATTTAATTTTTAAATTGTTAAACGTATTATAAATTTTTAGAAATATTTTTGCAATAATTTATCCAAGAAGCCTACTACAAAATTTAAGCTGTAATAAATCTCAGCTTTCAGGTTACTTAACAATATCGGAAGAGTGTTCATGTAGAAGTGATGCTCTTAAGTATCTGATTAATTTTATATGTAATGTATGTGTGTGTGATGTGTGTACTTGTGCTTGTGTGATTAGGATTTTGTTAAACTTGGCGCCTAATTGTTTACGATGTGTGCTAATTGCATAAAACAGTCACAGTTTTGGCCCTTTTAATATTTCAATTGAAAGCGCTTAGCAATTAAATAAGCACTATGGTCAATTGATATTTAATATGTGAAGCTGTCATAATGATGCTTAATAAATTATATTTAAACGATGCTCAATTAAAATTTCACACAAAGTCTGAATACTAATTTAAATCTAGTAGAAGAAAAGATGCTGACCTCACAGAAGTCATAAATAAATTCTGACGCCATAATTGTATAGTTGACAGTTGCCTGGCACTTATAAATAAAAGCAATTATAAATAAATACAAAAACAATAACAACTACAACAAAGTGGATTGAGACTGTGATGCTGATGTTGATTACGTAAGAAAAGTCCCCCAATGAGGACGACTCTGCGGTTGCCTTGCCAATTGGCCGTTGGCCAACTTTGTTTACGTTATGATTATGATTATGCATACACATACACATTTATAGGTACTCTATTAGTTACATTTATTTGCGTTCAGTTACAGGACTTTTCATTGGAATATCATGTTATTACCAATATCTATTTAATGCTAATCGAATTGCTTTGAAATCTACTTCAGCGTGTTAGCTCAAGTGAACTTTCCACAGAATCTTTGGTTAGATCTGTGAATGGTCAATAGAGGGTCGATTGGCCGTTACAAATGAAATAATAATACCGAAATAAATTGTACACATATGTTGTGGGCATGACACTTGACAAGTTGCGAGGCAAAGCAATTTAAAACACAATTTTGAGCTGAACTCAAAACATTTTATGAACGCCATAAACTTGTCACGGCCGACGAACTGCAGCTTAGCCAAAGGCACTTGGCTAAAACTTTTAGCCAGCAATTTGTTAACGCATTTTCCCCTTCCGCACGTGTGTGTGTATGTGTGTGTGTGTGTGTGTTAGCCAGTGTAATCTTACCTGAGATTCTGTGCTCGTTGTAGGGCATCGCCGCACCTGGATACAGCTCAAAAGAACGCTTCACTGTTGGCCAGGCCTGCAGAGAGAGATAACAAGTGTAAAACAAATATTGCGCGAGGGCTTTTTTATTTTTCATTTTTTTTTAGATTTTGAATAGCTGTTTTTTTAACAGGCGATTCAAAAGATCTGCATTGAAAGGCAACACAAAATATTGTTGACAAAAGCGAAAGCCAAATGCGATAAAATCAGCGGGTTACCAAAGCAAATAACAGCATTTTGTGTTGGCCAACAAAAAACTAAGTTGCGCTTTGTAGCTGCCACAAATGCGAACAGCAGGCTGCTTGCTGTTATTATTGAGTCATTGTGGCAAGTTCAAATGGGCCAGACGTGCAACGGGGGCAACATCGTCTAGGCCAACTCGGCTAATGTTGTACTTTAAGTCGAATGCAGTTGCCAGTTTTAATTAAATTAGAGAGAATCATTCAATATATTTACTCACGAGACACATTTAGTTGCAGCTGTTGCTGAACATGCAACATTTAAGTGCTTTGAATTTTAAGCAAAATCATGACTCTAAACTCTAGAAATAGACTTAGGCTATTGTATATTCAATAATCAGTCAAGTTTCAGTTTTGGGTCAAACTGTTTTCAACAAAACTTTTCAGTTCTTTTATCCTTGCTTTATATTTTGATTGATTGAAGGTTCTTTTTATTTTATGGTTTTTTATACCCGTTACTTAAAAAATAAGTAAAAGGGGATATTGTATTCGTTGCAATATATGTCACAGGGAGAAGTATATATATTCTTGATCAGCATTAATAGCCAACTCGACTTAGCGATGTCCGACTGTCCGTCTCTGTGAGGGCCTAGATCTCAGAGACTATAAGAGCTAGAGCAACCAAATTTGGCATGCAGACTTCTATAAGCCCAACGCAGGTCAAGTTTGTATCAAATTTTCAAATCGCGAAAAACCACCAACGTTATCTATAAATTTAAGCTGTCAATTAACGCAACAAGATCGGTCAAAAAGAAAGGTGGTAATGGCTGTTTTACGTTTCAAGCAATGTAAGTTCCTAGAAGCATGCAATATTTTTTTTTTAATTTTTGTAAATAAGTAACGGGTATCCTAAAGTCGGGAGCTCTACTATAGCCTTTACCGCTTGTTTTTTTTTGTTTTTTGCAATTATTGAATTTTTGTTAGCTGCCAAAGAGTATTTGATGAATTGGGCCGCCCAATAATGTTGTCTAAGTTGATATAAAATTGTTTGCGCAACACTCGATGAAAAAAATGCCACCATAATCGCGGTCTATAACGAGCTGGGAACAAAAGCGCCTTTTGCTTATGAAACTGTCAATTAGTGGCGGCTTTGCAGCAACAACTTTAAGCTGTGACAAAGGGGGGTCCAAAAGCAGGGTGCGAAAAATAACACTCCACACACTCACACTCAAAACACACACACACACGCATACATACATGCAAATTGTATGCCCAAGTGACGTCATCAATCTTTGCCCACGCAATGAAAAGTCAATCGTCAGGCAATTTTCGGCAATACGCAAAAGTATTGCTCAAAAAAAAAGCTGATGACAGCCAGTAAATAAATTATAAACATGATCCCTTTGAGCACACTTGAGGCAAACAGTTCATTTACATAATGGCATTGTCCTGGTCGGGATTCGGGCTGGCAGCCATCAGGATGCCTTTGTTCAACTTGTTAGTCTCATTCTCTTACGCAGTCTCTGTCTCAGTCTCAGTCTCTGTATATCAACAGCTGCTTCAACAGATATTCATATTTATTATTGGCTTTCAATTCTTATGCCCACACATCCATCCATACTTATACTCGATGAGAGCACACAAAAGTTTTGTCCATCTTTTTGTCGCTTGAAAAATAAAATTTCAATTTTTTGTCGAGCAGATTTTAATTACTTTGTCATGCATATGAAATTCATTAAGAATAATTCAGTGTCAGCTTTAAAAGCACGGAACAAGGAATGGAATCTCAGACAAAGTTGTTGAATTTGAATTCGAAATCGTTAATTAGACACAAATATGCGTGTCGGGACTTCGAAGGGCTGCATCCGCATCGGGATGCCTTCAATTTGGTGGCTTAATTAAAATACCAAGATGGCAAAAAACAAGAGCAACAACAACAACAACAACAACTTAACACCTACAGAAATTGACTAACAGGCGGAAATGCTTTAAAAGGTATTCGGGTATCCTTTATAAATATTTACCTTTTACCGGTACAGCGCCGGATTTTCGCGATAATCCGTGACTTTATACAAATATTTACTTACAGCGCCAGAAATAGCACGGAGGCGGAAACATATCATGACTTAATCATGAGACAGCTGTTTGGCCAACAATAAAATCCCACTACTGGCTTAAAAAAGGTTGGCTGGCCAACAGTTCGTCAGGAAAACAGACAACAGACAACAGTCAGCAGGCAACAGGCGGCCAATAAAAAGATAACTTCTTCTTTGGTTCTTTGGCTTTTTAAGGCTCATCAAATATTAAAGAGGAATGTGTTTCTGCGTGTTTTTAAGCGATCTCTTGTGCAATTTCGCAATATTAATTTGCAATAGCTTTCAGTAAAGGATTGTAGCTAATGCTTCAAGGAAATTGATTGGCTTAAATATGCGCATAATGCCGGATATAAGTACTTAGACAAGACTAGGTTTTAATATCTGAAATTTGCATGCCTTTGCCAAACTGTCTCATTATAATTTTAGCAGGAACACAAAGAATTAATAAAGTTTTTTAGAATGCATATGAAATGTTGCTTTGAATACTTTAGATAAAATAAATTAAAGAAAATGTATGGTTTACATAAAAATTAAAAATAATTATGAAATCTGCTAGTTTTAAAAAGCCACCACAAGCACAGTCCTTAAGATATTACGTTTTTATAATAATGAACGCTAACTGCTATTATTAGCTATCATCCTACTAACTCGCAAGAAGATCGGACAAATAGAAAGGTGGTAATGGCCGTTTAAAGTTTCAAGCAATGCAAGTGCCTAAAAGTATGCAATACAAAATATTTTGTATTTATTTAAATGAGAAACGGGTGTCCTATAATCGGGAGCTCGACAATAGCCTTTCCCGCTTGTGTTTTAAATGAATTAGAGTTTTATTTTAAGAATCATTTACGTTTTAGCTTAAACAAATATCATATTTAAAATACTTATCAAGTCAATTACCTGATTCGCTTAAAATAATTACATCGCATTGCCCACACATTCTCATTAACCAATTATCAAAAGCCGTTCTTTAAATGTCACGCCTGATTTAAATATAATAAAAAGTTTATTTTTAAATTGCTGAATGAAACGTTAATTCGATAACTCATACGCCCCCTTGTCCAATCCGAAAGTGTGCTATTGGCTCAGTAAACTGCTGCCTGCTGCTGACGCGCAGATAAAGTAATTAATTAATTTCTGCGAAAAAAACAAAGTCAACTGCAAACTTTAGTGCAGCCAAAAAAGGAGACAGAGGCAACTGCAACTGCCATTTCAAGTGCAACTGCAACTGCAACTGCAACTGCAACAGCAGTTAAAATGGCACCTTGCTGTGTGGCAAAAGTACTGAAAGTGGGGCTAATTACCGCAGAGAGCACTTGTGAAATTACTCAGCCCAGTTTCATGTTGAAAAGGCTTCATTAACTTTATGTCATGTCACTGCGATGACACACAACACACAAGTCAAATGGCTTGTCGTGTGGTTCCCCCACGCACGGTTCTTTTCGCTGCCAAGTGCGTAATGCATGTGGTAAGAAATCTATTACTACCAGTACTGTAGCGGAAATTAGTTGCATACTCCTGCCATATCAGCTGCTTCTTTTTGTCGTTTACTGAGTATGCTCGTATATTGCAGCGGGTTTTATGCAAAGTGCGCACCACGCATCATATTTCATGCAGTGGGTGGAGGCATCGACTTTTTGGCATAAATTTGCATAGGGTAAAAGACTTTGCTCGCAACCGGCTGCTTCAACAACACTGAGAATGTAATATTTATTGGGTCTTGGTCTAAGGGCAGCTTTGTATGTTCATGCCCTGTTGTCCTCGTGGCTGGCACAGCTGACAAATTTGGGCTGATTAAAAGTTTTTGTCCCTGGCAAAATACTTTAATACACTTTGGCCTGATGTATGTGCGGTAATTAACAAAGTTTTGTGGCCCCAAACAAATGACAATGAGCTTGATTCTTTCATGCGGGCATTCGAGTAGTCAGTACTCAGGTGTCTTCTACAAATTGGTGTTTACCAATTAGAGCTTTGCCAGCACCTAAAAGTTCGAATACCTTCGTATTTTAATTGCCATCACTCACATGTCACATAGTCAAAGTTCTCTGCTCGTTGTGGATTTCCCAACCCATTTTGTGTCTTAAATGCCTGTATGGTAAAAGGCCAAAGTGTAGCTTTTGCTCTTGTTAACATGCGGCATTAAGCGAGCATCAAGTGCCATCACGGCCAGAATGCATCCTGGCTGTGTCACAAATTCCACCTGACTGGCTGTCCGGGTAATCGAGAATCGAGACTGAGGCAGATTGCATTGGCATTGGCCAGCTACAATGAATGTCCATCATTTGCAGCCCCTTCCTGTTTCCGGATTCTGTTGATTTTTCACACATTTTGCTCACACAGCCTCAGTGACACCGCGTGGCATGTTTGACATGCCCCTTAACACAATTGAATGTCAGCTAAAAAAATTTACATTTGCTTTTTATCCATTTACATCAACTGGGACTGGGACCGGGACAGGGATTGCTAATGCGAATATATTGTTGTTTCAGTCAGTCACAGGTGAGGCAGCTGCACAGGGAAGTCGACTTCAGCAGCTATCATAACATATCATAGAATAAATGACATTATTGATAGCATTATCGTCAAAGGTGCAACTCATTGCCAGTGCGTAGGTTGAGTAACTTCGGGGTAACATCTGTGTGCACTTGAATAAGCACTGAGAAGTGCGTTTAGTTTGCAGCTGGGGAAACTTGAGATATGGACAAATTCAAGCAAACTATTAAATTTAATTTAAAAAGCAAGAAAACCGAAACATTTGAATGAATTTTATTTTAAAATGTCTATAATAATATTTGCAAATTCTGTCTTTATGAATAATCTGCTCATCTGTCGTTTTTTTATGCAAAACGATTTCTAAGTTTTAAAGCTGATATTCAGAGGAATCGGGACCCCGGTTGGTTTAATAAACCAATTCTAAGAAGGATCAATCGAAATTGAGTTATTGTTTGACCATTTTTAAAGTCTTTACTCGTAACTAAAGCTTTTATTCTTGACTTTATTAACCCGGTATCCACTCTGGATTTAAAAAAGAAAAACTTACAAATTTACTATCGAAACAAATTTGGTCTGCATAAAAAAACTCAAATCAGAAAATTAATATGAGAAATAAATATTATTTCTTTTATTATAATGTTCTGTAATCATTAGATAAATAAATAGTCAGTAGAAATAAATATTAATAATTTGATATTTATCTTAACTTAAATATATGATTGTATAATTTTTTTGAAAATAATTATGTTTTAATTTCAAAATAAGTTTTCATTGAAACTGAAATTGATAAAAACTCGGTCAGGTAATTAAAAATTCCAGTACAAGTATTTCAGTTACTTAGAACTTAAAAGTCACGCCATGAGTTTTAGCTGAAACAAATCTATTGAAACCGAAATATCTTAATTAATGTGATATATTTGTAATTTGATAAATATCAAAAGAGAACAAAATCGTTTAATCGCAGCTGCTGCCAAGTCTAAAAATAGCCAATTCTAACGATGACAGGGCAAGGAGGGAACACGTGTGCAATAAAACATAAAATTGATTTTGAAAACAAATAATACTGATGATATTCGAGTCAGAGGTCTCTAATCTCGCACACGCCTCAGCCAATTCATATAATTTGAGCCTAATGAAAGCAATCTGTCCCCAAAACAAAAACCAAGTGAAAGTCAAAGTCAAAGGTTTCAAAAACTTTGCTCATAAAATGCGGCAGGACTAAGGCTCATCAATCGTCCAAAGACCAAGAAAAAAAGACGAAAAAAAAGGAGAATAGAGAATAACTAACAGAGTCACAACGGGTCCAAATTCATTTAAGCCGTTGAAACATAAGGAAAAGCGACAAGTCGAAAGAAAAGTTAACTCAACTTGTTGATCGAAATTGAATTAGCCCCGTTACCATTTCCAGTCCCATTCCCCTCTTACTCACCTGGACGCCTAGCACAATCATGGACATGTACAGATAAACCACGAGCTTCATTTCGGTCAATCTTTGGGGTCTCTTAATGCCAAGAAACTGTGGTGTTAAATAGCCAATTGTCGCTATTTGCGGTTAAAGTCGTTGGATTTCAATTAACCGACGGCCTTAAGCAATTTCTCCAAATTTCAAAAGCGTCCTGTGTTGTCCAGTTTTATTTTCGTGGTGCTAATCTGATTAAAAGGATTAGCGACGGAAGGAATCACGCTACGAAGAAGTTGATGACAAAATTGACGAGACGTTAGAGGAGCATGCACGTAAATCGCACTTAGGGCTTAGAGCGAACTAAACGCGTTTTGAATTGGCACACAGGAACCGTTACACGCAATCTAAGGATAAGGGATACGAAGTGAACACAACTGAACCGAGTCGAGTCGAGTCGAATGGGAATTGTAAGTCGCGGTTTCCGTTTTTGGTTGGCCAACGAGATGTCAACGCTGCCGCACGACGACAGAATGTTGGTCCTTATCAGCGGCGCATTTCCTTTTATAGTCCTGCCTCGTGTGCCATCTACACTCCCACGACGACAACTTCACACACACACACAGTCGGGTTGCCTCACTCGCCTCGTCCTTCTCCGTCGTCATCTTGTTCGTTGCTGTCTTCGTCACATTTGCAGTACGTAAAATTCATCGAGTTTTGCTTTAACTTTAGTAACTTGAACTTTTTTGAATCACAATATTTGACAAAAACTCTCTTTTAGTTTATAAAAATATTCAATATATTATAAATGTTAATAAGTGATTTTAAACAATCTCATTTACCTCAATTTTCAATTCAAAAAGTTTACCGCCTAACTGAAATTCACCACACTGAAAGCTTAATTGGGAAAAGGCTTTAAGTTTACAACGGGGCTGCCCACTTGCTACAACTTGGTTAGTACGTTTTTTTAATCTATACTAAAACAAAAATATTTTAATTTTTTCATTGTTTTTAATTTAATTTTGCTAATTTTTTATAAAAACCAAACAAATATATATTCTTAATTGTTTTTATATTTTTCACTTCGTTTTTCAGTCAAAAAAGTTGTTTTATACAAAAATTTCAAATTTTTTAAGGAAAATTTTTTAGTTGATTACAATTAATTTGAGACTAATTTTATTTTTTAGTTAAAGACTCAAAAAATGACGCAATTTATAAAATGTATGAAAATTATGTAATTATATATTCTTTATCGTTTTATAATTATTTGCATACAAAAATTGCTGATATTTCAAGAAATATTTTTCAATTGATAACAATTAATTAGAGATTTATTACATTCGAAATGTTTACCTGAAGACTCAATTAAATATAATTAAGAATTCGTTCATATTGCGCTTTTGTTTTTATATTCCTAAAAGTCGCAAATAAATAACCAAATCTTAAAAGGTAATCAAACTTTTAATTGAACTAATTCTTATTACATCAATAGACTTTAGTTTTTAAATCTATTTCAAGCCCATGTCAAGTGAAGGCGCCACGGCAACGGGAATGGGCACATTGCGTGGATGATTGAGGTCGCCGCGATCGTAATATCCGTTTAGATGATCGCCAGGCACATGATAAAGGCCATAATGCAGTCCCGAATTGGCCACCTGTTGTAAGAAAAGTGTTTCAAATTGAGTGAGAGCCCTTTTTTGAAAAGGAATCCCCAGCTAAAACTCACCCGCTTGAGGCCATTAATGGAGGCCAAAAGTAGGGCCATTTTGGCCAATAGCAAAGCCTTGCCGCTGACTATGGATAGCATTTGAAAGCCCATTGGAACGAGCACAGCGCCCAGAGCCGTGACTCCAAACATCATTGTGATAATCATATTGAAGCGATGCCTTCGAACTCGAGCACTGCCTGCCGAATCCCTTTGACTTTCGGGTGCATCTACAGGTGAAATATACATATAAAAAAAGAAGGAGGAGTACGATTACAGTGTCTGCCACTTACCGTTGCCCAGATAGCGCTCCGTCAGCTTCGCCAGGTTGATTTGTAAGGTGTGCGTAGTTAATCCCTTGGCCAAGCTACCCGCCAATTGATCAAACCAGGTGAGATGCTTAAGATCTCTAGGATCATCATTGGCAGCTGCTCTGGTGGCATTTGGGGCAGCCATCAGACGCACGCCCTCATAGAGCGGAATTACATCCGAGCTCATGATATTCTCAAAGATCTGCAGACTGCGCGTGCGGAAACAGGACCACAAACCGATTCCTGTTCCGGACTGGAGGCAATTGTGGAGCTGGTGACGCAGCTGCTTCAGCTGGCTTATCCATGAGATGCGCGTATCCGTTTCAGATGCCACAAGTGGCAGCAGCAAGCACACTAATATCAAATTCAAACTTAATTTCACTTGCATTTCGCTGCAATCGTTGTAATCGCGTCAAGGCTCGAAATGAAACTGCGGCTGCTTCGGCGATCGATGGCGGCTTTTTATGGCTGCCCGCAATGGAAATGGAAATGGAAACCTCTCTGTGGGGCATGCAACCTGTGATTAGATAGAGTGCAGTGCAGTGCCTACGCATTGCGTACAGAATTAAATGCTTAACGGTTAACGATTGTCTCCACTTTGCCTCTGACGGTCATGGTCAACAGACTCCCACATCAAATGGGCTGTCCACCAGACCCAGTAAATCACAATGTCACAAAACTGTTGAATTCGAAACTGAATTTTATTATTGACCTGGAAACCTTCTGCCTAGACATGGAATTAACTTGTCAGCGCCAAAGTATTCTAATCGAAACTGCCATTAATAATTGCAGTTTATTTCATTTAGGGTTTGACTAAAGCGCTCCATTGACCTGGCAATGGGCATGAGTTTTCAATTTGCGGAATTTTCCAATGCGACAAGTTGTGCAAATCGTTGGACTAATTCAGCGTTTGTTTTTCAGATTTGTAGGTACATAATTTGGTGACAGAAATTAGATTAGGCTGAGATATCAATAAACAAATCAAGATAAAAAATCTGATTATATTTAGAAACTAGTACTAAATGAAGACATCAAGGAAAAAGAATGTCTGAGGAAGAGAATTTCGAACACTTTTAAATATATTCAAATATTATAACTGAAACGACCTCAAGATTCCTAAGCTGCAATATTATAAAAACATTGTGAAGACCATGGAATCCAAATTAGGTAATATTTTTTGTAGAATTACTGCTGTCTCCTAATATTTACATATGTATATTTTTGGAAATGGTTCTAAATATTTCTTTTGAACTGATTTTTTTTCCAATTTTCTATTTATTCGGGGGTGCCCCAGAAATCGCTTTCGCTTGAATTTCACTTTAATTTGTATGATTTCTGGGGCACCCCAGATTATTTATTTTCATTTCTTTTATCCATTATTCATATTGTTAAATTAAAGATAAGACACCATTAAGTTGATTTTAAATTTTTGTACATATTTTTAAATTGTATTTATTAAATTTATTAACTAAGAGGTAATTCATTGCATTTTCCTTTTATAACTTTTGAACAAATTCGTACTAATATTAAACGGTTTGGTTTTTATTTTAATTTTGTTTTACGCTTAAATAGTTCATTGAGTGCAAAAGTTGACGTTCAGTGATTGGTTTTAACTTTAAACTATGCATCTAGTTAAAAAATGTTTACAAAAAAACAGCTTAAAGTTTTCATAATTCAAGCTACATTCTCGATTCTCTAGTGTAGGTAAAAACAGTTGCCGTCAATTGTGTGCCATAAATTGAATCTGCTATAAACATATATACACACTATATATATGTATGAATATTGGAGTATAAGAAAGCGATCGATTACTGTACTAGTTTCCACACTTTCTCTCTAACTTTTCTACTTCGTTTGTCCTGTGTAAATGTGTTCTAGCAAAAGATATATTTACATGTGAACAGATCTTCTAGAAGTATCTATGAATCTATCTATGTATGTGTAAGCATGTATCTATGGCTACAACTGTACAAGTTTAGACCTAACTGGCGCAGGGCAGGCGATGGCGCCAATACAATCATGAACTCGTTCCCGATCCTCCACCAGCTGCTGTTGCTGCTGCTGGAACAGCGACACCTCCGCGTCCATATCGCGGCAGATACAGACCGAACTTGGACTCAATGCCGGCGAGGAGGGGCACAGCCGCGTTGTAGCCACCGATGTGATCGGGACGCACGTGCTGCGTCAGCGTGCTGTCCATCGCAATGGCGGACTTGTTGCCCTGGGATCCCTTGGGCTGATTGCCGCCAAAGTCCACGTAGAACAGACGCTGCAACAGCTCATAGGTGAACAAGGTGACACCAAACTGTGGCGACGAGCGACAGACGCGGGCTGCAAACCAAGAAGATTTATGCATAAAGACAGTAAGAGGCAAGGTTTCATTAGATTACTCACCAGCTGTGCCCTTCCAGAATGCACGCGGACCCTCCTCGGCCATAATCTTCTTGGTGGCATCCCAAAGACCCGTGTATGTCGTTTGTCCCTTGCGTGCGGCGACCTGAAGACGCGTCTTGATCACATCCGCGGGCGTGACCAGCGAGGCAGCTGGAATGCCGGCAATGGCACCAGCTGCCAGCAGAGACACGGGACTGTTGTAGCCATCCTTGTCGGCCAGGGAGGCCTTGACGTGCGCATAGGTTGGGAAGTAAATGGCCGAGAAGTTGACGTCGCGCAGCAAACACGCCTTGGCGCCTTTGTACAGTCCGAAGAAGCCCAGCTCGCGGACCACGGATAAGGCACTGATCTTGGAGCCACCAGCTATTTCGCCAGCCACCTGCAGTCGAATCTTGACAATCTCCAGCGGGTTGGTGAAGATAACCTGGGCGGCACCACCACAACCACCGGCAAGAACCTCACCCCAGACGGGAATGTTGCTCCGCTTGTCGGTGAATTTGTCGCGCACAAAATCATTGACCGTCAGCTTGATGGCCTTCTCCGGTGCCACGCCCATCAGCTGGGGCAGAAGACCTCGATAGAGACCCAGGACGCCCTCGTGGCGAATGACCTGAAAAAGGAATTACATTGGTTAAAGAGTGTACAAGATGGAGATTCAATTTCAAGCACCTTCTTAAAGCAATCCCACGAGTTTCTATAGGCGATTTCACCAATCATGGAGCCAGTGCGTTGATTCTGCATGCGCGTCTTGACCAGATCAATGGGATAGACCACCGTGGCGCCAGTAGCTGCAGGAGAATAATACAAAATAAAGTCAGCATAGGTCAGAATAAAAAGAATTCCCAATATGAATGTCGAAAAATAAAACTAAAAATATCGAAATTTGAATATTTTAATTAATACAACAAAATTAGGAAGCATTTTATATGAAAATATAAATTACGAAGTCAAAATTAGGAGATTAGGAATTAGGAAAAACAAACTTGGATGACTAATATTATTTTTATTTATTTATTAACATTAACAGTTAAGTTTATAAAACAAGAATATATACAGTCGAGCTTCCCTAACTCGAACTTCCCTAACTCGAAGTTTCTCTAACTCGAACATAATCGAGTGGCAATACAGTCGAACTTCCCTAACTCGAATCACCATTATCCACAAAAAAAGTTCGAGTTAGGGAGACTTCGAGTTAGGGAAGTAGAATTGTATGAAATTTGCCTAGTATTGCCACTCGATTTTGTTCGAGTTAGAGAGACTTCGAGTTAGGGAAGTTCGAGTTAGGGAAGTTCGACTGTACTAGGTAAATTTCATACAATTCTACTTCCCTAACTCGAAGTCTCCCTAATTCGAACTTTTTTCGTGGATAGTGGTGATTCGAGTTAGGGAAGTTCGACTGTATATTTTTGTTTTTTTGGCTTTTCCTAGTTTTTGATTTCAAAATTCGTTTTTTCTTAAGTGTTCGTACTTTACATATTTCTTAGTTGAATTTCCCTATTTGTGATTTTTCTTTTTTTTAAGTTTTATTCTTAGTTAGGTCTAAAAATGTATTCGAAATTAGTATAAGGTTTTTTAAAAACGAATTCTTTTCCATCTTAAACTTACCGCCCGCAAAGGAAGCAAGAGTAAAGCGATAAGTGGCCTCCAGCACTTGAATCATGGCGGATCGATCATTGGGACTGTCCACGGCCTTGATCTCAGCGAGACGATGCGTGATATGTTTCGTGTAATGCTCGGGTGCAATGTTGCTCAGGTCGCTGTAGTCGATGCGGCTGTTGAGATAGAATTGTAAATATAATTAATCAAGAAATTGAAGACTTTAAAGGTTAACTACATATCTAAAACAAAGAAGAAAACACACCGAAGGGTTGATGCATGGCAGTAGTGTATTGGTGGTAATTAAGGAATAAGGAGAAGGAAAACCATGCCGAAATAACATTTCTAACAAGGACAACAACACTTGCCTCCTAGGATAAATCTTTTTGCGATTCCACCAGCTTCTAATTATCAGTTATTTACAATTGATTCAATAAATTTGTATGCAATTTCATTAAATGAATGTGAGAGTGATTATGCAGGGGAGAGAGGTAAAGAAAGAGAGAAACAGAGAGAGGGAGAGTTAATAACACACGGAAAAACATACACCGAAAACATGTGGAAATTCCTTTTGACCAGGTGCATCTTCTACTTCTTGTTGGTGTTGGGTTAATAATTATAATAATAATTATTATATCCTTGCAGAGAATATAAAGTATATACATATATAGAATATATAAATCTTGACTTGTTCGTCTGTTTCTATGCAAACTAGTCTTGCACTTATGAAAAACATTTATAATTTTTGAAATTTCACAACAAATCTTACTGCTTATGTTTCTGATGTTGTCTTAAACATCCTGACTAAACTAAATTCAAGTCGGACTTTTAAAATCCACTTTTAATTTGAAAAACTTTTTAATTTTTTAAAATATCACAATCAATCTCACTGTCACTGTCTTAAACATCCTGACTAAAAATGAGATTAAAATCGGACTACTATATCATATCATATCATATAGTTGTCATTGAAATCCAGTGCTCCGCAAGGGTATTAAATCTTCGGCGTGCCAAAGCAAACCTTTCTATCTAGTCACTTAAATTGTTGTTGCTTGTTTGTGGTACAAAAACACGTGAATATCAAGGAGAGATTGGGAGACAGAACTCACCCTGGCTGATTAACGGCGCCCGTCAGCTGGAATAGAATGTCGATTTCGAGGGGCGTGATCTGGCTCATTGTCTGGGCCGCATAGAGAAGCTCGTTCTTGGTCACCGTCTCGGTGCGACTGCCCTTGGTGGCGTGCAGATAGACCTGCTTGATCAGCTCCATGTTGTTCAGCAGCGAGGTAAATGCTATGAAATACGGGAAGCTCACTCTGTGACCCTCCGTGACCTGACATAAACACATTGATGGGAATTTAAGATCACTCTCTCTGTAATGGCATTATCCGATATACTTACCGCCACCAAGTTATCCTTGACATCGGGCGTGAGTAAATGCCGCTTAACCTTAACGATAATGTCCTGAAAGTCTAGGGGGGATATGTATCCAGTGCCAGCTGGATCCTTGCTGCGGAATGCCTCCATTGCGTGCTCCTCGTGAAAATCATGCAGCAATTGCGTAAATTCAGCATAGTTGATAAGGCGTTGCTTCTTCTACAAATTGAAATAGAATTTGAATTGGGAATTGCTTTAATTTAAAATCAAATTATGCTCAACTTACCTCTCCAAAGTATCGTTTTATAAATGTACCATCTAAGCTAAATGGCACCTTTGAGTGCAGTTCAGTTTTTTGTACAACATCAGCGAAATCAGCTAAGATTTGTATACAATTAAAATTTAAAAATATATTTGAATAATATTATTTATGCTTACCATATGAGACATTGCCATTGCCCTGGCGATCGAACAGCTGAAAGGCGGTTCTATAGAGAGCATCGGGGGCGCAGAGGAGACCCTCGAATGCCTGGAACTCGGAGAATGAAATGAGGCCATCCTTGCTCGTGTCCGCAATGCCGGCCAACAAGCGCACCGATTCCTAGATTAAAGAAAGTCAAGCAAGTTCAATGTTTAACCGGATAGTCGAGCTGACTGATAGACTTTATCACTAATCCATAAAATATATATAAAAAACAAAAATAAAGTACAATTTGCAGACTTCGACCTAGAAGTCGCGGCTGGAAATCAGTTACGAGTCCCGACTAAACCAAACAAATTGATAAGAGAGCAATTTAAATGTTGTGACGTTAAACACGAGGCGGCCAAGTGATTTTTAGTGAATCAGTTTCAGATGTTTATGAATACAGATGAATACGATGTTTGAACAGTTCCAATGTTGCTTTCACACAGGTGTAATTGCTATCTGTTTAATGTTGATAAGAGCAAGGGTTGCTCTTGTTGTTGTTGTTATTGTTGTGGATTGCTTATCAGAGTACGACTGGCAGCGACTGTGCTGAATATAACCTTGCAATGACCCAATGATGATGCTCGACGGGAACTACTTACATCATTGAAAGCTGCCTCCGTGAATAGGCCAAGGAATTTGCGTACGAAATCCTCACTCGTCATGTAATGCTCGCCATCCTTTTGCAGTGACGCGTATTTCTGGAAGACTTCGCGCAGTTTGTCGGTGCCGGCGCGCTTCAGAAGTGAAGGAGACTGCAAAAAGAAGAGAGAACATATTATTTACATAAACACACACACACTCAGATGCCGTCATATGACAGACGCTCTCTCAATTTTGCGCTCACTCTTTGCATGAGCAACAAAAGCAACACGTGTCATAAATCAACACATTTTACTCTCTATAAAAGCCAAAGGTTTTTTTTTTTGTAGAACTCACAGTTGCGGAAATTGGCATTTTGGTGATATTAAAATTGTACAACTTGTGAGACAAGTTATTTGCCTGGGCATTAATTAGCTCATCCACTTGAACAGAAGCAGAGTAAACTGAACTGAATCGAGCTGAAGCGCACAAAACCAACTGACTGCCTAAATTACTTCTACTGTTCTTTCATATGCTAAAGAGAGAGACAGCACGAGAGAGAGAGCAAACAAAGTGAGCAAATTTTAAGCAAACTGAAGAAGAGAGAGCGTCACGTTTTATCTTGCTTTGTGGAAGTCAAAATCGATCGCTTGCTCTCTTAAACTTTTTGCGCTCTTTGTGCGCTCTTGAATTATTCGCTCAGTTGTTGACATCATAAATATAGCAATTTTTATGGTTTGTTTGCAAACAATTTTCAATGAGTGTAACCAAAATTAATTATTGATTGATGAACTCTGCATATCTCTCTCTTGCTCTCTCTGCATTTCCTATACACACTTTTTGTTCAGTGCCACGGGGTCAACAACGTTGGGGTAATTCCGTCAACAAGTTCGATTTCGTTCAAGTCTCTCCTCACATTTATCAATTAATCCATTGACGTAATGCGATTATCATGCATGGGGGAATCGTTATTCTCTCCGTTGCTGGGGGCCACCACGCCCCATGTGCATTTATGTATGTAAGTACCGAGTGTATGTTGTTGTTTTTCTTTTATACTAAAATAAACAAATACGTTTATTGCATTGACAGCAACAGAAAAACATTCAATTGAGTTCTGTGTGTAAAATTCAATCTTATCAGCTTGTTTGTGCAGAGATTGAAACAATATTAAATCAGAATAATGTGCTGTCAGGCTAAGGGAATATCGCATTAAATTACTTTTGCATAAATAATTTTCCATCTTTTAGTTAAATTAAAGAAAGAAAAACAAAAATTTATATTAACATTTCCAGAAAAAGGTTCACCTCGACCAAAAACGTTAAATTTATCAAAAATCCATATCTTGTGAAATTTTCTTCCAAAAATGTATTCAAGTAATTAATTTAAGCAATATAAGCCAGAAGAAATTCAATAATTCTTTTAAATTACTCGCCACATTTCGCAGGCTTTCGCCTTTGTCAAGATGAAGTCAAACATGACTTCCATTTTTTGTCTCGTTCGCGATGCATTGTTTTCTATAAATAATTCGAAAACGACAACTCCTCAAAGTAAGTCTTAAACACGTGAGAAAACATTTGAAAAGGTCAACTTTAGCCATTTTTTTTTTCATTTAAAAACGTACAAATGTCGCGCTTTCGATCCCATATAAAATATGTTTTAATCTTTTAATATCATGCTTTCACATTAATTTAAATCCGCGCAACGAGAAATAAAATCAAAAAGCTGCAAAAAATCCTTTCCATAATCAAAATCCTCAGAGCTCAGCGCTTGAATAATCAAAGGAAAAGCTGTTTTCATTTATTATTTCGAGCGCCAAATCCGCCCACAATTGCACGTTGAACTTGAAATCTGACAAACATTCACACACACAGACATGCACACACTCACACACATACACTCACTCACACACATTCACTCACATGAAAAGGATTTGCCTGCAGCGTCACATAGCGCATAATATTGCACATACGCCAAGTATGCCGGCAGGTAATATTATTTGAACGATGCAAGTTTTTTGTGTGCCTCTTTTATTTTTGTAATTTCCGTTTGTAAATTATAATGAGGTCATTTGTCTGCTACTTTCTGGCTGTTGCTCCGCCCAGTCAAAGGTCGTGGCAGCAGAGGCTGCAAGGAGCAGCTGCACCTCCACCTGCAGCAAGTGGCACGTGCTACTGTCTCCCTATATATATGTACATGTGTATTTCATTTCGTATTCGTATCACTAGGCAAAATTTTGTGCACTGCAAAAACAAAACAAAAAAAATCACTGCAAAGTTTCGCAATTTCTCTCAAGGTCATTCCAGCTGTTCATTATCGCCATTGCCACAGCTCGAAAAGCTCAGCAACAAAAGTTTGTGGCAGGCAAGAAACGCAAAATTTATTTATGCATTTAACAAATCGTATAAATTATAATGACTGAGCTTAAGGACGCATTAAAGTCAAAGCTAATGCCAGTTCTGACAACTTTTTTGCTACCCCCGTAATATTTCTTATTAACGACCAGAGCTACAATTGCTACTGTAGTAATAAGCCAATTTCAGTAGGCCAAGTTAAAAGAAAACCTCACATATACTTGAATGTTATAGATATGACGGATTACGTATACGCACGGGCGTCCAGTCAGCTAATTGGCGATCGTCAAAGTTTAATGAAAATAGCAGTGAGAACAGACATAGAGAGAGGGTAAGGAGAAGAAGAGAGATAAATATAAATAGAGAGAGGGAGAGAGAATTATCTAGTTTATACAAGCCTCCCTTTTACTGTGGCAGACAGAGAGACAGACGGAGCAAAGAGACCGCTTTACTGTAATGTGCGAAATGAATGAAAACCATAAAAACAACAACAATCTCTAGTGAAAACTGAGATAGCGTTGAGATATAGTAAATTAGCTTTTCAATGAAGGTGATTCCGTTCATATTGTTGTTGTTGTTGTTGTGTGACATTAGAATGGAAACTGAGGGACGGCCGCCAAAAAACATATGATGCCTTGTCGAGCTTTTTGTTTCTATAGATCATATGTACAATATATGTATTTATATATTTGTGCGTGTGTGTGTTGTCATTTTAAATTTTTTGTTGTCTATTTTATATAATTATAATGCTTATGTGAATTGAAACAATGACAGGCAGTCACAGTTGGTTGTCAACGTCTAAATACATATTTATTTAATTCCTTCAAATATAATTGAAATATTTTTTATTATTACTGCAGATTTCATCAGCTTTGCGTAAGTGCTTATCATTTATCTAATCTAGGGTCCATTTTTTAGTTTAAAAATTCACACTAAAAATGCAAATTAATTTCATTGAACTGATTAGAAATATTATATTAGTTTGCTTTAGTTTTCAATGTGATGGCTATCAATAAAATGAATATGCACAGACAGGAAGCAAAAAGTTAACATATTATTTAATAAATATGGAAGTATAAATATATAACCATTTTATATTTAAGTCTAGACTTCCCAGTTTCAGTATTTTATAACATTTAATATATTTGTACATATCATATGTAGATTACCTCTTCCGTTTTAGAATGCATTTTTGGATTCACTTGTAACTGATGCAAATTGAAAATTATGATATTATTGCAATTTGTCGATCGTAATCGTTACATTGGGTTTCAATATCTCACAGCTTGGCTAATTATTCGGGTTGTTTTGTTTACGTTTACGTCGCGAACCAAACCAACTGTTGCCGCGAGTGCAAAACTAATGAAGACTCGACTCTCGTATTGCCAATGGGATTCCAGGCCCAATGATTGCTATGAATTTCTATGAATTTTCCGACTTTGCCAAACCGCCCGTCGACCAATTGATCTCGCTTTCGTTCGCTCGCTACGTAAATATATGTATTGATATATTTATATATTTATTTTCTTTATGTATCTCAAGTGGTATTTATTTGAAAATAATTGAGTGAAACGCGCGTTGGTTTGCGATTCATCCGTGCGTTTGGGACGCGTCACTTTTCCGTTCTGAATCAAAATCGGAGGCACTGGCAAAAAAAAGCTTTTCCCAGTAATAATAATAATCTCGCTGCTGCCGCTGACGACGCTGACTGAAGCAGCGACTGCGACTGCGGCGTCGACAAGGCTTACATTTATTTTGTTGTTGTTGTTGTTTAATATTCTTTTTGATGCATTTGTGTGCGTCATTTGCCAACTGCTGTTCTGTAATCTCTAACTGTGTTTTGTCTTTGTATTTTGTGTTTGTATATAAATGCATTTTATGTGTCCCAACAACAACAACAGCAGAAATAACAACTTTGCATTATCATGTGGGTGAGAGAGCTTTGCATTTGTTTACTTAAAGCGTGCAAATTTTTAACACAAGCAAACAATAAATGTGTGTGTGTGCAACAACAACCACCTGTGACAGACACACACTCTCACAAACACACACTCGCACACACAGTGCACTTTGTGTAAACAGGAAATCGTTGCAGTTTTGTCTAAAGCTTTGCTGGGTGCATTTTTATGCGACAATTCCAAGTTTGATAGAAAGAAAAGCTTCGCTTGCTTGAATAAATTCTAGACATGATAGATAAATAGAAGTTATGTATTGCTCCACTCGTTCAGGGCAGACATAGAGTTGCCAGGCAGCTACAGTTATTTGAGAGTAATTTAATTGCAGAAACGACTCTTAGATTTTAGAAAAATAAGTTATGCATAACTAATATTTCTTTATTTATTTTTTATTGAAAATTTACTTTTAATAATTTTTCTTTTATAAATTTGAGCTGTATATTTGAGCAACTTTTATATTTGAAACTTATTACTTACATATTTTTTAGTAAATTTGTACATTAAATTTTTCTTTTTTTACCATTTTCCAAATTTCTTAATTTTTATTTGAATATTATTGTTCAAATTATTTAATTGACTTTGATACAACATTTTAATTTTCTCATAATATTTGTAAATTTTCCACTTTGCATTTAAGCACGTGCAACTTGTCGCAAACTAAAAGCAAATATTTTTCTAATAGCAACATTGCGTATACGCCGCATTAGCCGGCCGGGCGCACGCACGTGAATGGCGCATGGTTGGTTTAAAAATAGATAGAGACATAAACAACAAAGACAGAAAAAGCAGCAGGGCCAGCAAATAATATATGTATACATATGTATGTTTATACTGCTTATTGTAGATACAAATGTATACGCAAAGTGAGAGAAGGGTCACACAGGTGTATGGGGATGATGAGGTGGTAAATTGTGAGTTATGAGGGGAGAAAAGCCCATCATACAATTCATTAAACAAAACGTTCATCAATTACAGGTTGAAGGTGCACACGAATCCGTAACAGAACTCCATTACGCTCTCAAGGGAATTCAGGCATTGTTATCAAGGTTAGCAAAATGTCACTGCATGGAACCACCAGCAGCTGATTGTGTCAGCTGTCGTGTTCTTTTTCCCTTGCTGAGCGCCAGGCACGAGCACAGTCGAGGCAGTCAGATGGTAAATCAGACAGATAGACGGACAGACAGTCGGACGGACAGGCAGTCGGACGGACAGACAGTCGGACAATCGCTGTCAATGCTCAACGGACCATTTCCGTTTTCCTGCTTGAGCATTTCCAGCTAAAACAAGTGTGGCAACACTGAAAAGGGTGAAGGAACCGTCTTTCTTTTTTTTACGAATAATATCTTAAATTAGCTTTTATTTTTAGCATGTAAGGTAACTGTTTTCACAAAAGCGTATTAATTTTTTAAGTATTCGAATTCAATGCATTTTATTCTTTTTTAGACTAATTCTAAGAATTAAAAGAGAAAAATATATTTAAAAAAACAAGATATGGCTTTTATCGCAAAATACAATATGCGAATTTACTTTTAATTTGTCATACCAGTTATCATTAACACATTTTCCATGGAAAATCCTTCAGGATTTAGGATTTCTACACTTACTTCTTGACATTGAACCGCTTTTAAGCCTGGTATCCAATGAAATGGACACGGATCGAGTATTGGCATTATATCAGCAACTGGAGCTCAAGTTGTCGATGTGGGGAAGGGGGAGCAGGAATGCTGAGCAGCTGTTCCGGCGCACGGTTGAATAACAACAACAATTCAATAACAACAACAATAATTACAATTAATATTTGATTGTGCTAAGCTCGTTGTTTATTTGTTTTATTTATTTATATATTTATTTAATTTGCTGTCGTTTTCCGTGACAAACTTTAATCAAGGGCAAAGGCCACACGAACGCGTCCCCTTTCCTTCCCCAACCAACGTTCGTTCTGTTCTGCTGGCGTTCCTTTTAAAGCGTTGTGTTGGTTTGATGCGTTTGCTCTTATTATCGATTATTTATCACACACCACAAATAATCTTTATACTTTATTTTAACTCTAAGCTTAGCAAATTAAACTTTTTGCAGTGTTTTGCGCTCATTGGATTAATTATGCGCTCTTTGTTTATGCTTTGGAGCAGAACCGCACGAGACGAGAAAACACGGAAAACTGTGGGCGGGAATCGTAAACGCTAAGGGCCTAACTGTAATGAGGGAAATTTTAACAGAGCCTCAAAATTTCCCATAAGCATTATGTTACTAACATTGCGTAAACAAAAATATCTTGAATGAAAATTATTCAAGGTGGAAGAAATGCATTTAATCAGATAAAATTAAAAAAAAAAGAACTACTGTTAATAATTAATAAATATTCTTGCTCATTTCTTTAAAATAAATTACATCTTTATTAAATTTAGCAATTTAGTAAGCATACATAACACGTGTTCTGTTTTTGTTTTCTCAATAAACAACATTTTATCGCATAGTTTTTTAGCAATAGTATATGAATAATATTCAAAGGTTTTTGCTTTAGCTGAGTAATTAGCGGTGTGCCGAGTTCCTTGACAGATATAGATACAATATAATAAATTTATGCATACGTAAAAATAGTTTTAACAAAAAAGTTTAAGCCACAATTGTAAATCACATTAACAAATTTTATAATTTTTAGATCTAAACAGGCAAACTAAAAGAGCTCATAAAAATGCGACTATAGTTATTTCCTTCTTATATTGCGTGCAAAAATACAATCACTTTTTTCTAATCACACGGTTCTATTTGTTTTGGATATTTAAAAACTTTTAACATTATATTGCTGGTGCTGTCTGAACGAGAAATCTCAAGAATGTGAACGCTCGGAAACTAGACTATTTAAGTAACATAATTTAAATTTTTTAAATAAACTAAAACTAATATTAATCGGCATATAAATCATTTGCTGTAGTGGAAAACAGGTTAATTTAGAAATTCTAATTTTAGATATCAATTTAAAAATAAGACTTCATTTGCAATGATACTAATTTCCGAGCAATGAAAGTAGTACAACTTAAATTTAAATGCAGTTAATTAAAAGCGGCTGAGCTATTGCTTTTTAAGGTTGTTTCAATGACTTTTGTTATAGTATTTGATAAATTCGCTGCTCTTGCATCCCGTGGGTGATTCACTATCCAAGGTGCTGCTGTTGGTTAGCTTCAAAGTACGTTTTGGCTGAAGGTTTCAGACTAGGAGTTCAGCATACTATCTGCGCAGATCGATGACCTTTATCTTGGCCTGCGAATCCATTTTGATGTGCTGGGCGTCCATGAACAGCGGCGGATCACTTGGATGCGGATGAAACCCGCTTTGCCGGCACTGTGCAATGTAATCCAGGCCATACTGTGGCGTAAGTATAAAGAAACCAGTTCTGGAAAGGCATTATAAAGATTGCTCAATATCTGAGTCACTTAATTAAATTCAGAGCATGACTCACGTATTGTATTTGGGCGCACAAACGATAGCGATTGCCTCGGGCATCATCATCTGGTAGGAGCAGTGCGTGTGCAAGTCAACGGAGGACAGGAAAGCGGTCTGAGTGGGATGTGTCTAAGGAAAGCAAGACCAAGTTTAGTATTTAGATCAGTTACACATGGTGTGGACGACACCTACATGTATCCAGCCGAGCGTAATGAGCTGCATCTGATCCTGGACATCAAAGATCTGCTCCTCGTGCATCGTGTTGCAACTGTCGGGCGTGCCATGTTGTTGTGGCGCTATAATGTGCGTGATGTAGAGCTCATTCCGCGCCAGATGCCCGGCGAGGACACCGCAAGTCTCAATGCTCTTGGAGGTGTTGGCGTGCGCCAGCTGTAGGAACACATTCATGGTGTCCGCAGGTACGTTGACGGTGCGCAGTGAGCCCGCCAGCAGAGAGTCGGTGCGACTGTATTGCGGCTTCTGGTTGCGATCAAAGGCGGGCTTCGAGGACGCGCTATAAAGAGAGAACATAATCAATGGAAATCTAGTAGATTACAGTCTGTACTCACTTGGATGACCTGTCAGCGCCAGTTGTATCCACACCGGGCAGCAGCAGACCAGAGCTGGGCAGATTGGAGCGATTGGTGCCCGTGGGAAAATCATTTGGATAAACCACCTGATCCAGCAGTCCCAGATCTGGTGCCGTTGGCTGGTTGTTGGCATCGATTTGCACATGCAGATTGGCTGGAATCAGCGATGGCACAACACCACCACCACCACTAGCAGCTGCCGCTGCCCTTTTGGCCCTGTTTGCCTGCTCCCGCTGCTCCTGCAACCGCTCCGCCTCCTTGTTGGCCAGAAATTGTTCATATTCGCGTTTGTACTGCAGCAGCAGCTTGTTGCGCAGCTTCTCCGTTGTGGGCATGATCTCGTCCTTGATGGTCTTGTTGATGGCCTTCACCTGCGGCTTGACACTCTCAAAGTCCGGATGCTGGCGTATCTTCTCGATGAACAGCGTCATGTACCGCATGTAGAGTATAAAGGCGTTCTCATGGTTGCCCTCGTTCAGATAAACATTCGCCATGCGCAGCATCTCCGTGCCAGAGCGATAATAGCTGCAATAGTACCCAAATTATTCATTGGCCATAAATTATACTACACACTTGTTGTTGTTTATAATACACTTGCAGAGGGTATTCTGATTTTGAAATGCACTAACAGATATCGATATCGATAAAGATGCATTAAATCAATTTGATTCCAAGTTTATCTTAACCAATCTCACAGATTATGTCTGTTGTCTTTTCTTATATATCCTCAACAAATTTAGTTACAATCTAAGCATTTTTTTGCATACAGTTGTCATAGAAACAAACAGTCGAAAATGGAATACAGTGCTGCGCAAGAGTATTACACATTCGGTGTGCCGAATTTAATCCTTTTTTTTTGTTGTTATTGTTTCTGTGCAGCTGCCAAAGGACACACACACACACACACACACATGTGCATAGGCACAGCAATAGCGAATGCCAATGAGAATATCCTTCAAAGGCAAATACGCGTCCAAGGACTTTTCTGGCACACTGTGAAATTGCCATTGCTCGCCAATTTCTGCCACTTGCCGCCACATCTTTCTTGGGGTGCCTAATCCCTTACTCACCGCGACACAGCCATGTTTTTGTCCACCTCGATGACGGTGCCACAGTGGGATAAGTTCTTCATGCGCTCCTGGGGCTCCACAATGCCCATGTTCATATTATTCACGGCCTTCGACATTTTCTTTTTTTTTTTTGGTTCAACTGTTGTTCAGTTTGTCCTTGTCCCTCCTCCTTGATGACGTTTTGCTTCCTCTTGCTTTTGCAATTCACTGGGATCTGTCTTTACTTTTCATTTGTAGCCTTTGCTTTGGGCCAAAGTTTTGGTTTACCGTTGCTTTCGTTTACTTTGTAAGAATTGTAAACCAATTACTCATTACGCAGGTGGTGGAGCTGGCGGAGCTGCAAAACTGCGAGAACAGCTGTTCGCTAATAAGAAAAAATTATATGTACGAGAACAGCTGCCTTAACAGCGTTGGCTAACAGTGCTGTACTAATATCGATATTTCGATAACTAGAACTGTTAACGCAATTATGAGCAATTTTGAACAGCAAATGGCGGCTGAATTTGAATTTAAGCTATTCCTTAAACCATTTTTACATTTACATTTTAAACCAATTGCATCAAAAGATTAATTAAAAATATATATTAATTGGTGCTGTTGTTGTTGTTAGAGTGACAAGTGCGTTTAGTTGGACCTTCGCAAATACCATTAATCCTTATCGCAGCGCAAAATACTTATAACTTGGCTAATCTTCATAAAACATGTACGCTTATAGCTACTATCAGTTATCAGCTACTATATTTAAAGACCCCCACTTGACCAAAACTTTCGAAAATTGCTGCTGAGCTATGCACTCCCATTCAGTTCTTGAATCTGCCAGCAAGCTGAAGTGTGTCTAAAGAAGTTGGCTAATTCAAAAGTAAGTTTAATTAAATTTAAGAAAGAAAACATATTTAAGTTGCAGTTGCAAGGATTAAAATGTTAGGAAGAAAGTGCAATTTAATCATAGATAATCTGTTGCCTTTGATCCGTAACAGCTATCAGTGCGATATGATAAGCAATCTTTGGGTTATTAAAAACAAGAAAATATTAAGTCAATAAAAATAGTGCCAAAAGTCAAACTTGTCCAAAATTCAGAGAAAGACACACTGAACGAACGAGAGAGAGAGGTAGAGAGTGACAGAGAGAGAGAGAGAGAGACAGAGAGAGAGCTGCTCAATAGTGGACTCGAACTGCGACTGATTCAACTCAGGCTTCAACTGCACAGATACAGATACATTTGTATCTATGTAGCAACGCCACTGACTGTAGATACTTTGTCTGCGATAATGCACAGCAATTGAACAAATGACTGCATGACAAGTTGACAAATGACTAAGTGAACGCAAAACCAAAATAAAAAGTCCATTCAAAACAAACAAAAAATCAAATATAAACACAAAGCAAGCTGCGTTCAAAACTGAGCTGAGCTGAGTTGAATTGAATTGAGCGCGAGCTGAGAGCGTAAATCCGTCTTGGTCAGTCCCTGATGGTGCTCTGCGGTCAGTTGTCAGCGGTTAGTGGCCCAGTCGAGTGCCAACTTGGGCGCATAGCGGGCGTTGTTTAAATACAAAATAAATAAAAAACCACGCGACTTCGATTCGACTTCGACTTCGGTATCGGTCTCAGTTTCAGTTTCGTTTTATTTGGGTTTTTCTTTGGCATTATTTCTTGTTGTGCTCGGTGGTAGGCGGGGGCAAAGTCTTGTTTATTGTTTGTTTTTTTGCCATGACAAGATGAGCCGTGTTTTGAAATCGGTTTCGCATTTGAAATGCCAGCCCTTTGGCAACTGATTGAAAAACCAAAACAAAAACTGAACAACTAAAAACAACAAGTGTTTTACGTGTTTTTCCGCTAATCTGCTAGCATTACGGTATTAATTAGAGGGCGTGCGTGAGATAAGACCATAAAAACAGCAACAATTACAATGAACATCATTTGGATCATTCGGATTTGAATTTAATTATACTACGAGTAGCAAGTGCAATAAATATCACTTGATTAAATGCGCAACAAATAATTTAAATTTAATTTCAATGAAACGCTGTCGTGCAATCTTATCGGTTATCGTTAACGTGGCCCAAAAATAAAAGGAGACTTATTGCATAAGAGATATTGTACTACTTGTGTTTAACCTCGAAAAACTCAAAACGCGAACGAAGGAGAAGAATATTAAGTTGCGAAAATCAACAAAAATCAAGTGTATGAAAAGGCTCATCAGCCGAAAAATTTCTGTAATTTGCTCAATTGGATGCCAGGGCGGCATTGCGTTCGTTGTGTTGCTCAGCCGCGTGTATCCAAGAGATACATTTGAATCTTTTGTAAGTGAATCAATGTGAGGCAAGTGACAAGCACACACAATACAATAGCCAAAGCCAAAGCTAAAATTGCGGCTACGAATCAAAATCAGATAAAACCCAATTACAATTTGGACTAAGGCGGAATTGCAAATTGTTAAAATGAAAACCAAACCTAACTAGAAATAAGATACTTTTAAATAAACCGCGAGTATTTGCAGGTACAAACTATAAAGATACATAATGTCGCATATTTATTATTAACTAAAAAAAAAAAACTAAAATTGAGTAAATTACAAGTTTGAACTTGTATATTTTTTTTATCTTTGTTCGAGTATCTTTGTATCTGCGCGAAGGCCCTGCAGCTGTTATCGTTGGCTTCGTTGTTTGTTTGTTTTTTTTTTTTGCTTTGTTCGGCTTTTGTTAAAGGCTGCCCAAACCAGCATGTGAGCTTATAAGTATATCTATCTGCCCGTTTGTAAATATAGTGTTGTCTTAACTCGCTTTTTTCCGCCAAACATGATTTTTAAAGGCCTATTGCGGAAGAGAAACAAAAACAGCGAACAAATAAGTTTCGATTAATTTTCGCTTTTTTCCTTAATTCAACAAAAATATTTACACTTTTAGATTGTCCAAAAGATTGCGTCTTATTTAAAGAATTTATTATAAGTATTTAGTAAATACTATTTACTCTTCGGTACAAGGTACGATTCCCATCTCTATTTTTTGTTTTATGAAAAGCAAATGTATGCACTTACTATCCCAAAAGATTAGAAGCAAAGCACGTAGTAACAATTCAATTTCCCGACTTTAAGATACCCGTTACTCAATTTACAAAAACATTATTATATTTCCAATGAAATTATAATTACTGCTTACAATAATTATGTTGTCTACAAACTTAAAGCATTCATAACTTAAGTTATATTTATCAGATGTCTATTTAATTTATTTCCCGCTAAAAACAGCTGTATTCCTTCTCAAAAGTAGACATCACTGATCGCACAATATTTATTTATTTAATTTCGCTTTCAATGTCAGCCTGTCGACTGAATTATGCAAAGCGCGCGACAATCTGAGAGCGACTGCTGCATTACATGGCAAACATACAAAGCAATTACGCACAAACACTCGATTTCCTATTTAACGCCGCCTTAACTAAAGTTCTTTTGTGGAGAACGTGGCCCGCATAGAAAATAGAAAATGTCTTAAACTTGTATCTGAATAGATATTTTTAAAAAGTATCTGGCTTTGATTTTTTCCGCTGGATTAAAGTCAATAACTGAGTAAAGAGGAGCTGTAGTAATAATATCGACAGTAACATTAACAGTAACAGTAGCTACAACAGTAACAGTAACAGCAACAGAAGCAGCCTGATTGTTTCGCAAACTGATAATAACCGGTTGGCTGTAACAAGTCTCCGGTGTTCATTCATTCAACTGATAAGAGCTTCAGTTTGTTGTTGTTGTCCTTAGTTGATTCTCTTTTACATTATTCAATGATGCAACTACTTGGAGGTCACATCGATTACAGACACCTCAATAAATTAGCATTTGTTGTTGGCCATCGACCGCGCTTTTACCATTTACAAAATGTATCTATATTCACATTGTATATGTATCTATTATTAATGGTCTCTTTGGCTTGATGCGTTTGACATTTGATTTTATTGTCTAGCCATTCGCAATCGATAATGTTTGCAAAATACTTAAGCGCTACTAATTGATTGACAACAAATTGCTTAATTTCTGAGCAGTGCGATAATACTTCTGTTGTTTTGTGTTGAATAGATAATGTCGATAATAACAACGTAATAGATAATGTGCAGTACGATTTCAATTACTTGTTGACTTAGCTTCGTTTTATTATCCCATAAAAAGATGAGTTTATGCTAACTTTAAGGTAAATGCACTCATTTAAAGTGTAAGCTAAAGCAAACAAAGTAGTTTTATACCTCTTGATAAGAAATGTTAATGTTATGTTACGATGTTATTTAAAAAAATCTACGAATGTTTAAGAAATGTTACATTTAGAAGGAGTAGGAGCATGAATGTTAAAGTGACGCTAACACCAAGTTTCAGATGTTAACCTGTTAACACAATTTCATAATATTCAGTTTATCCAGTTTAGTTAATTATTTTGGTCACTTAATTATTCACACCTTTTTAAGCCCAATTTATATTTCTATTAATTCGATCACCTTTGTTACAGTTGATTAAATTTTAATTCGCGCGTTTTATTACCATGGCTAATTGGAAATTTGGCTTATACGCGCTGTTAGCGCTATGTGGACTGGCCAGCCTGGTCAGTGGCTACAAAGTGGGCGTGGGCAGGGCGGACATAACTGGACCGCCAGTGGAAATCAATTTTGTGAGTATAATTTCATTATAAAATAAATTATTTTACAATCGTTATCAAATAAAAAATAATTTGTGAATTTTTATTACGAAAATTGAATTTAATTTTTCTATTTTATATGTATACAAAATAAAAAAAAAAATAATTATATTTAAATTTGAATTATGAGAATGCAAAAAAATCTCTTCTCTTTTTGAATAGAAGAAATATTATTTTTTATAGTAAACATTTAAAATAAAAATTTATAATTTTTCAAGATTACGCATTCAAAATTAATCTCCAATGATCCAATCTATCATAACTAAGCGAACTTTTAAAATTTGAATTAAATGTATGATTTAAATACTTTAAGATGGGCTATGCGAACCTGAAGCAGGTCGGAAAGGGACTGCACACTCGCACCTTTGCCCGTGCCTTCGTCGTGGAGGATGAGAAGGGACACCGCGTGGCATTCGTGAGTGCCGACTGTGGCATGATGGGCTATGGCCTGAAGCGGGAGGTGGTTAAGCGTCTTCAGGCGCGCTATGGAAATATCTACAATGTCGAGAATGTGGCCATAAGTGGAACACACACTCACGGTGCTCCGGGAGGATTCCTGATGCACCTGCTCTACGACATCTCCATTCTGGGCTTTGTGCCGCAAACCTTCGAGGTCATGGCCCAAGGAATCTACTTGGTGAGTAACTAATATCTGTAAATCTGTCAGATACAAAGTGTATCTAATGCTTGATCTGCTGTCATTTCAGAGCATCAAGCGTGCCACGGATAACTTGGTAGATGGTCGCATCTATTTCTCCAAGACGACAGTGCTGAACGCCAACATCAATCGCTCGCCGAGCTCGTATCTGCGCAATCCCGTCGAGGAACGCGCTCAGTACGAGCACGATGTGGACAAGACCTTGGCGCAGCTGAGGTTCGTGGACAAGGAGAACAATCTGCTGGGCGCCTTCAACTGGTATGCGGTGCACGCCACCTCCATGAACAACACCAACAAGCTGGTGACCAGTGACAACATGGGATACGCTGCCTTGATGCTGGAGAAGGAATTCAATCCCAACAAGATGCCCGGCAAGGGCAAATTCGTGGGCTCTTTCTGCTCCTCCAATTTGGGCGATGTTTCGCCCAATATCATGGGTCCCAAGTGCTCAATTTCGGGCAAGGAATGCGACCTGCTCTCCTCCCACTGTCCCGTCGGCGAGGGCGACTGCTTTGCCATGGGTCCGGGCCGCAATGGCGACATGGTCGAGAGCACCCAGATAATTGGCCAGCGTCTGGCCGAGGGAGCCCTGAGCATGCTGAACCAACAGAGCCAGGAGTCCACGGCCCGCGAGGTGACCGGAGACGTGCGCTTCATCCATCAGTTTGTCGACATGCCCAACTACAACGGCAGCACCTACAATCCGCTCACCCGCAAGCTGGACAAGATCAGGGGCTGCCAGCCCGCCATGGGCTACAGCTTCGCCGCTGGCACCACCGACGGCCCCGGCGCCTTCAGCTTCGAGCAGGGCACCACCACCGACAACCCCATGTGGAACTTCGTGCGCGACTTCATTGTGCCGCCCACGTCGGAGGACATTAGCTGCCACGCCCCCAAGCCCATTCTTCTGGCCACAGGACGAGTGAGTAACCTTAACATTAGTATAGACAGGGATTTAAAAATCGACAACTCAATTTTTGTGGAGGCGATTTTCAAGTAAATCAACTCGATATTTTTTTTACGATATATCGCGTTGATTAAATCGATTAAATATTTTGTACAGTGATGTAAAATACATCGAATAATCGACAACTCGATTTTTGTGAAAGCGATTTTTAAGTAACAAAGCTCGATATTTTTTTAAGATATATCGAGTTGATTAAATCGGTTAAATCTCTTTTATAGTGATGTAAAAATACTTCGAAAATCGACAACTCGATTTTTGCGGAAACGATTTTCCACTTCTTTAACTCGATAATTTGATTACGATCTATCGAGTTGATTAAATCGAAAGCTTACTGAAGTTTTCCTCGAATTCTTGACGAAAGACTGAACTAAATGAACTACAATCGAACTTGTTTTGTACGAATTAAAAAATGCAACTCTGGAATTGAAGTGTTTTTCGAAAAAAGAAGTGAGGCAACAACGCGCGGAGTTAAACTAATTCACTTAAGTTATACAAAATATTGAAATACCTGTAGAATCTACTCGTTTTGTTAAGAGGATTTACAATTTTTATATTTAGCCAAGTAAACAACATCGAAATACCGACAACTCGACTGTCGCAGAAACGATTTCTGGAAAATTTATCTCGATAAATTTTTTTTCCGATAAATCGACAGCTCGATTCTTGTTCCATAATTGTGATTTGCATCACTAGAATAGACTTATTGAGATACTAAATTCCCCTCTCTCTCTCTGCTCTTTTTTAGGCAACTTTCCCGTACGAGTGGCAACCGAAAATCGTGTCCACGCAGCTGCTGAAGATTGGCGACGTCATCATCGCCGCGGTGCCCTGTGAGTTCACCACGATGGCGGGTCGTCGCTTGCGGAACAAGATTCGGGCCGCCGCCGAGGCAAATGGCAACGTCGAGACGGACGTGATCATTGCCGGGCTGACCAACATCTACACCAGCTACACGGTCACCCCGGAGGAGTACCAGGCGCAGCGCTACGAGGCCGCCTCGACCATCTTCGGGCCGCACACGCACACCATCTACATGGACGTGTTCGAGCACTTGACCAAGGCGCTGATGCGCAACGAAACCGTCGACGCCGGACCGAGTCCGCCCTATATGAACGACGTGATGTTGTCCCTGAACACGGGCGTGCTCTTCGACGGGCATCCCATTGGTACGGACTTTGGCTACGTGAAGACGCAGCCCAACAAGGAGTACGGCATCAACGATACCGTCAAGGCCACCTTCATTTCGGGTAATCCCCGCAACAATCTGTTCACGGAGAAGACGTACTTTACCGTCGAGCGCAAGATCAACGAGGATCGCTGGAAGGTCACCTACACCGACGCCAGCTGGGAGACAAAGTGAGTTCCAATCTAATTAACTAATTGTATCTAATTATATTAATTTAAATTGAATCTTTTAGAATGGTCTGGCATCGCACCAACACCATCTTGGGCTTCAGCGAACTGGAGATATTCTGGACCATCGGTCCTCAGACGCTGCCCGGCGAGTATCGATTCCGTCACTCGGGCGAGTACAAGTACATCCTGGGTGGCAAGTATCCCTACGAGGGTCTGACGCACTCCTTCTTCGTCAAGGAGGATTAATGCTGCGTGTATTTATTGAACATTTATAAATGATCGAGAAAAGCTTTATTTATACAAAATACAAGTAAAATGAATGCCAAATTTGTTAGAACTTAAATAAAACTATTGGAAAATTAAGCACATACCATTTTAAATTGCCCGCCAACAGCAACAGATTCCACAACCAGCTGTTTAAATGGGTTCCACAGGTTGGTTGTTGTCTTGGCTTAGTGCGGACGACAAGTGGATTACAGCTCTCACACGAAACAAAACTCAAAACAAAACAAGACAAAAATCTGTGGTCATGCTCACGCCTCTCTCGCTCTCACTCTGTCTTTAGGTACGTGCGCTTAAGGCGGCACAACATCAGTTTCAGTTCCATTCTGTGCTGCTGAGTGCGCGGACGCACTGTGGACACGTTCCAATAAATAGCGAATGCAAAAACAAAGGCAAAAGTCATAATAAAATTCAGGACTGAACGAAAATTACGCACGTGTGTGCGAGTGTGTGTGCTTACATTAATATTGTTTAATGCCAGATATATATAAACTCGAGTATATATATCGTTTCTATATGTAAACTGTAGGTTGCAAGTGCAGTGCGTGCAACAAGAAACTAAAAGAACTCAACTCAGCTGCGGTGTCTGCGTGTGTGAAAGAACTCTGATAAACTGTAAACAAAAGGTGAACAAAAGGCAATAACAATAACAATAACAAACTGCCGCCAACGCGCTAAGACTTTAACTGCAGACCTATTGAAGTTGGAGGAGAAGGGCAACAAGTGACCAGGAAATCATAGACTGTGTAAGTGTAAGTAGGAGGGAAGAATCAATCTGAGGCTGACGTGTTCCATATGATCGAGTTGTGTTTGTGTGCGTGTGCAGCTTCCGTCCTGCACTGATAAGCGTCTTGTCTCTGTCGCTCTATGGCTCTCTTCCTCTGCCTTGATCAAAATGTGGGTCAACAAAATTGAATTCTACATTGATTAGAAAGAAATTTCCAGAGTGAGATTGAGCCGACGTCATTACAGAAATATGATTATGCTTACATGTTTATTTTAGTTTTTTCTTTTCCTAAGTATTTGTGCAGTTAATTTTATCGCCGCCGTCGCCGTCGTTGTTGTTGTCGTTGCTATTACTGTCCACACATGTGTGGATTCAATTGATGGCGCTGCCAGCGACGATGACGACGTCGCCGTTGTCGCTGACCGTCACACGCGTCAAATGCGATAAGTAAAGTATCTCACATCAAATATGTGGATGCTGTCGCTGCATTGGGAACGAGAATAGAAAAGGGAATCGAACTCGCAGTCTCCCGCAGTCACGTAGACATTTGCCAGCGTTTGTTTTGGTTCGTTATTCTTCTTGTCGTCGTTTCCTTTAGCCCGTCATTCGGTTGTGTTTATATTCCCGTGTTCACGGGAAAAGCACCCCTAAACGAGTATGCCTGGAATAGAACCAGTGCTGGAACTGGAACTACAACCAACTAAACAAAATTCAAATAGGAATTTCAAATTGAGCGCGCAATTCAAACAATTTCAAAATAATCAACAAAATCCAAACTTGTAAATTATTTGAGTTCAATCTAAAATTGATTTGGTGCAGTTCACTCTTCGCGTGGCAAAGTTAGTAAAAAATCCAAAAAATAAGAAAATTTTAAATTCGAGAAAAATGCAACAAAAATTATGGTAAAATTCTTAAAATTCTAGCTTCAAAATTGAAAAAGTTAATTTTTATGTCGCGAAAAAACGCTCACTTTTGAAAGTGCGAAAAGTGGGGCCCAGAGGCTGCCATCTTTTTTTTTGTCAGTCTTAGCCAGGGCTGCCACCTTTTTTTAGTCCTTGCCGAAGCTGCCAGCTGTTTGTTTTCTGACCATGAGAGAGAGAGAGAGAGCGGCTAAACTGCTAATGATATTCCAATTAGATATATTTAAAATTTGCTAATTATTTATTCGTTTTCTTATTAATTAAAAAAAGCAACACACCCTGTTTTTTTTGCGCACATTAATGACAGCAATTAAATGGCAATTTGTTTAAATTTATTAATTTATAATAATTGGCTTACCAGTTTGTTGCACTCGACAACAACACAAAAAATAAAAAAAGTATTTTTCTAAGTATGTGTTTAAGCCAAAATTAGCTAACATTTGCATGTAATATATGGCATTTGGCAATTCTCTTGATTGTTTTCTCAATTCACAAGTCTCACAAGTCGTTAAGCAAAAGTTCAAATAATAAAAACCGGTCAGAAAACGTGAGCAGCTTTTGTCCAATTGAAATCCAATTGTAATGCTGTTAACTCAATTGGAGTTTACTCAATTAAACTAGACTCCAATAAGAGCATCTTCAGTTGGCTAATGGCAGGGAAAAGGAAAGTATCTCAAAAGGCCAAATGAAAGTGTTGCTCTAATTGCCGTCTGCCCCTCAAATGAAAACACTTCCTAACAAGTCGCGAACATCTCAGCGAACAATTCCAAGTCCATTTCTATTGCCAATTCCATTTCTATTGCCAGCTCCACTTCCACTTGTATTTTCAATTGCCATTTTAAAGTGCAGTTGCAGTTGCAGCTGCCAGTTTATTGTATAATTGGCAGCACTACTCGTATTAGCCAAAGTCGCATCTTTTTTTTTATATATTTTATTTATTTTTCTTATGCTTTTATCTCAACTATTTCAACCGGTTTTGAGCTGCGCGCTTATGTTTTTCCAGCCTCTTCAAGGTGAATCGCTATGTAAAATTGTAATTTGTCATTCATAATTAAGAAACTTGTTTGATGCACTTGAAGCATTTGGCCATTAAACGCCGGATCCGGATCTTTGTCCTTGTTAATATTTAATATCGTGCTTGCTCCTTTTCCGCATTTGAGTTGGGTTCGAGTTGAAAGTTGATGACAGTTTTCTCGGGGTCGCATCATCATCATCATCGTCATAAAAGTTATGGCAATTAAATTAACGTCAAATGGAATTGAAAAGTTTTTTTTTTGTTAGAACTGAATTGGGCACAAATCAAAGTATTACAGCACAGCGTTTTCCGCAGATTGAGTTAAAAATTGTTAAAGAAACTTTTTTGCAGCCCGTTAACTTGGCTGACAAGCAAAACGTGGCAACAGAAATACAAAGCGGCAACAAGGCGCATCTAACAAGCGAATTAAATCAAATTCAGAGACAGACTGCACATGGAAATTGCGCGCAAAGCAGCTGTCAATTTGTTTTGGCCAAAAAAGCTGCGAACTGCAATTGGCCAGAAGGTCGCCAAGTGTCTTGGCTGGCATTTAAAGCCAAAACAAAGAATCCGTGTGGCATTATGGCCAAGACAATGGTCTTTGTGGCCAAATGTCAACACGAACAGTTGGTGGCGCCTCAAATTTAAAGTCGCATAAATGTCACAGCAGCTTCTGTTTTGTCGGAGCTATGACAATGCCTCAGAGTGGCAATCTCCGTGCAACAGAGTTGCACACAACACTAATGAACAGGTGGAACAGGTAGCATGCCCCAATGGCATAATAAAGGGGGCGGGGGCACTTGTCCTATGACATTTGCACCCGAATGATGTGGCCACAAACGCAACGTTCGCTTGAAATTGTCTCCTATTTTGCTGCTGCCTGTTGACAGTTTCATTTGAATTGGTTGCCTCATCCGAAGGCGGGGTGTAAAAAGGGGCAGGAAACAAGCTGGAAAATAGCCTCTGATGTCTGTTGCATGTGGCAAGCTAAGCGTGTGTGCAGATACACAGGAAGAAAAGTCAGGGATTCTTGGTTCAAATCAATCAAATGAAGTGTCAGAAGTTTAATAATCCTTTTGTTTTTTAAACCAACTACCAAATACTTGATTCAAGTAAGGTTTTTCAATATCTTTTATGCAAATATTTGGATTGTTTAATAACATTTTAATTTTAATTAATTTCTTTCAATGAAATCAAATATTTTCAATTATTTTTTTAATATTTTAACTGTGAATAGTTGCCATTTTAATCATAAACCGAATATATTCTTAGAAAATACATGCTAATGGTTTTTTTTTCAGTGTATGTATAAATATGTGTATGTGGGCAGTAGCTTATGCACCTTGTGGTTCTGTTGCAACGTGCCACATAAATAGCTCCAGGTTTTATGGGCTGTGCTTACACTCGCCTTTTATGTTGTTAAGGAAATTTAAGCTGGCTTTAATATGAATATATACATGATATACATCATACAAATATCTGATAGTCAGTCATTCTGTCAGTTTGCCTTCGGTCGCTTCATTTAGCTAATGAGCTTAGTCAGCGCTTTGTGCAAAACATTTCATAACTTAATTGCAACGAAGCGCAAGTGAAAAATGCAAGCATAAAAAAGAAATATGTTTGTGTGCATGTATAGAGTAAAAAACAGAGGAAAACAATTAAATTTTGTTGCCATGGAGAATTGTGGTAAACTGCAGAAGCAATAAACAAGAAAAAGAAGAAGAAGGAAGAAGCCTCCGCAAAGTAACAAAAAAAAAAAACAAATTTGGTTGTTGCATAAACCAACGCATTTGGCAAACAAACAAACAACAACAACAAAACAACGTTGGGCAAAACACGCAAGAGACTTTGAGGCAACAGCACGTTGCATGGAATGTGGCATGTGGCAACATGATGTTGCACACTAATTTAATTATGCTTATGTTGACCAACGTGTCCTATTCGATTATTTATCACTTTCATCAGACACAATTTAATTACTAATTGATTTCGAATGCTGAAATTTCACAGTAAAATAAATCAAATGGTATTACAATTTTAATTTAATTTTAATTTAATTTAACTTAAATTATTATAAATAAAAACTTAAGGTGCTTTAAAATGCATATACATATATTTCCATATATTTCTGATGTAAGTAAACTTTTTGAGGTAAACACAAAATTATTACAAAATGAATTTATTTTTTCAATAAATCAAAATTCCTTTAGCAAATGTTTCCTGTTTATATTTTCAAGAGTAGGAAAGCTGATAAAGCTACTCATAATAAACGATAAGTTATTTAAGTGAGAGTCATAAACTTAGAACGTAGTTTCTTTTGTAATCTCTTTTAATTAATTGAAAATATAGTTAAGTGATACCAAAAAATTCAGATAGTTTGGAAGCTCGTAAGTATCTGTTTTGATTAAAGTTATGAATGAACGATATGCTCGAATCTGAATGTGTGAATTTTTGCATATTTATAAAATTATACTGTTTTTAATTTACATAATTTCAGTTCTTATGGCTTGCATTTTATGAAATCAACACATTTTGCATTATAAATTTTGTCTTTATTTATATCCAAAACCAAACTTTCAAGTATCTATGTTAATTTTAGATTGACATTTTGTTCATCTGGATTGTGCGGTTATTTGTATTTAGTATTCCATTTAGATAATATTAAATATGAGTAATATACAAGCTTGACTTTATAAAAATTGAAAGTGGTTTCGATTTTAAAGTAGACCAAAGAAACGTTTGCTGCATTTGCGTATTTTAACTTAAAGAAATGTTTAAGCTTCAATTTTTATTTGTGCCACCTTTTGTCGATTATTTCGGGTTCAAAGGTAAAAGAAATGTTTATGTAGAACTTTTGAGAAATTCTTGCCGCTTCAAGCATAAATTCTTCGTGTCCCACATTTATTATTTTGTTTGTTTCGCAATTTCATTAATGTTGCCTTTGTTGTTGCTTTTACTTTTTGCTGTGTTGCAGCAAGTGAAATGAATGTGAATATTTAAGAAAATAACGAGAAAACCAGAATGATCAGCTGTTCAGTGCGGTTCAGTGAACTCATTAAAAGAAAACATTCCTCACGCATTTCATTGAGTTTTCGCAGTATCTACAAGCATTGGAGAAGCTGAAACTGAAGCAGATGTGGAGTGGAAATAATATTTGCATTTCAATAAGTTTGATTGTGTAACGTTCTCTTGGCTCTTGGCGAGTACCGTTAATGATTTAAATGCTTTTTATTTTTTATTTGTTGTTTGTTGGCTATAACAATGCGAGTGTTGTCTCTGCTGCAGCATCAGCCACGCGTATCCGTCAGATAAATTTGCATAACTATGCGGTAAACTGATTTCCTCTTAACCGAAAAGTTCTTTGAACTCGAATTAATCGTCACCATCGACAAATGTTGCAATCGACATCAAAACTTGGTCATTGTCTAGATAAACCGTTACTGCAGCCATTAGTCTTCCCACTTTCTGTTGCCTTGTTCTGTCCGTTCTGGCGCCCATTTCTATTGTAATCAAACAGCTAAGATCAACTCTGAAAACTGGAATTTTATGCAAAACCGGTTCGACGATCAAAAACTGACCAAATTTTATTTGGGCGAAGAATTCTATTATAATAAAAAACTGACAGCATGCTGGGTGCTCTTTAGCACATCTTTATGTGGTCACTCTGATTAATTCAGAATATTTGGACCATTAATTAAATAAAAATATATAGCACAAAGCAGAAATGTTTAGATTCATGATAGAAGCAAACTTATTTGTAAAAAACTAAACATGTATTTTAATTCCAAAAAAAAAACAGAAGATTATTTGTAATTATTTGATTGTATTAAACGTACAATTACTTAAGTAATTACTAAAGCTAGTATAATCTTTTCTGACATCCACTTCGAATTAAAATTCACATGAATTATGAATGATTGCAAATCTCGCTTTTTATTGAATATTAATTATTAATTAAATATGCTGTGATTTGAAAGAAATATTATTATCAATCAGTATACGTGATTGACGTTATTGATTATGACTTTATTGATAATTTGTGATTGATTGATTGATTTTTAGTGTCTAATCTATAGACTGCCAAACTAAGTCTACATGTCTTACTACAAGATTGAACTATGCTTCAATATCAATTTCACACTTTATAAATTTTGGACTGAAATAAAATATTTTATCTTATCTTCTATCTTATTGCTTGTATCTGTGTTTGCAATTGAATAAGGCGATAAATATTGAGTGTGACAGCATGTTGTGCATATCTAATTTGCATACGAAAAGTTAAGGAAGAGAGAAAGAGAGAGCAAAGTGAAAGAGAGAGAAGAGAGACAGAAGACCGAGAGATAATATTGTCATTGTTCTCTTTGAATGCTTTGCGGTTTTTGAATATAGCCAGGTAGCCGGTTTTGGCCAAATCTTTGACTTTAAACGTTTTTAACATTTAATTAATGAGAGTAATTATCGCTGGAGTGGAAGTGTAGTACAATATTGTCTTGTGTTGAACAGTGTGCGGTCTGTTTGCTGTGGTCTCTGATATCTTCCATCTGTTGTGTGTTGTGTAGTATGGTGTGTGCGTGCGTGTGTGTGTGTGGGTGTAACCTATTAATCTATGCTGATTAATTAAACAGCATTTGTAATTCGCGTGTCCTCTTAAGCCAACTGCAACAGCAGTTGAGGCGCAACTCGACACGACTCGCCTCGCAATTAAAAATGAATCGATGAAGCGCTTTAAATGCAAATTAAATTTTATTTGCCAACCCATAAAACATGTTTAAAAGCGCATTTATCTTAAGTAGGGGCATAAACAAAGAACCACTAATTGATGGCAATAATAATTCATTATTTGCACAGTGAACAGAAAAAACTACAAGGTGTCGACGATGCCTCAACTAATTTGCGCATGAAACTGGAAGGGGATAACCAATTAATTAGTAAAAAATATAATTCAGTCCTGAGTGTATATATTTCCAGGGTATCTGCTAGTCGCAAATAAGTTGCTGTTTATCTTTTACTGTTATTTTCTGATTAGACAGCAAGCGTAAGCCAAAAGTCATAAAACAAATACGTTGTACGGCAAGTGAAATTAAATACAAGAGGAGTTTTATTATAGAGATTGATTGACTTGGTGGATATCCTACTTTTCATTTGCATGGAATATTTGTTATTTTTTATTATATTATATTTTTTTGTTATAATAATATGTCTTTAACGTTCACTGTTTATTGATATAATGGAAGAACTAAGTATTTTAGTAGCTTTTTCTTTCTTGAAGTGAATAAAGTTCTAAAATACAATGTGTGATTACCAAATTATCAAATTGTTATATCCATTTAATCATTTTTTTTATAACTACAGGGTATCCAAATAGCTCGTTAAAATAAATGACGAGGTCAAGTTGCTTTGTGGCCAGACTTTAACCGAATCTTGTTTCCAGTTTGCTGACAAGAAGACATCCTTCGTGTTGCCTGTTGCCCACTTGAACTTTGCCAACACACAAAATAAATCGATATTATTCGAGCTCAATGAATTTCACTAAACACGGCAACGTCTTTCAAAATCAATGACAAAGTCAGTTCTGACCAGCTTGGGGGTTAGTAATTAGCCAGGCTTTTACGAGTAACTGCACTGCCAACATTGTCGACATTAATAGGCTAATGCTCGTACAAGTTGATGGGCTACTCAACATTAAGTTCAACTGCCAATGCTTTAACCCATTTTCGTTTCTTTCAACTTCTGTCCTTGCAGTTTACGCGATGTCGTCCTGTCGCCGTTGGAAATTGACGCTCGGCGTCCTTGTGCTGGGAATCTTGACGATTTCGGTGCACGGCGAAGTTTACACGGCGCTGGCGGAGATGGAGGAACTACTTGAGACTGAATCCGTATTAATAAGCAATTTGGAGGGCTACATACGTGTGCAGGAGGACAAGCTGAGCTATCTCAAGACGTGAGTACATTCTATCTAAAAGTATCTTCTAGGTAGCTTCAAGTTCAATTTGCATACATTTTAAATACAGTCGAACTTCCCTAACTCGAATCACCATTATCCACGAAAAAAGTTCGAGTTAGGGAGACTTCGAGTTAGGGAAGTAGAATTGTATGAAATTTGCCTAGTATTGCCACTCGATTTTGTTCGAGTTAGAGAGACTTCGAGTTAGAGAAGTTCGAGTTAGGGAAGTTCGACTGTACTTTTTTGTGTAAGAATTTTAGATGACTTAAATAGTTCACTAAAGTTTGTTCATTGAAAGACTTAGGTTCAGTTGTTGCGTTTTGATGAACCGAAAACTTTTTCAAAAAATTCAAACTGTCATAACTTTGCCAAAACTTTACCGATTTCCTTTCGAAATGTCAATTTTTATGATTGTTCGACTTTTATTTTGATTCTGCATCAAAATTTTATTAAAAAAAAAAAATTGACACGTTTTGAAGACCTGTAACTGTCAAAAGTACGCATTTATTTTGAATTTGCAAATTAAATAAAATAATCAATCTTATGTGTATTGCGAGTATCTGATAAATGAGTAACTGGCGCTGCGTGTCTTTAAGTTGCATGTATTTAAGATACATGCATGTATCTTCTAAAGTGTAAATACAAATGTAGGCTGTTGTACCTTAAAAAGTGAGTACTACCTGATTATCTGATAGATGCAAAACTGTTCAATTGAGCTCTGTTAAAGCGTTAAAAATCTTTAAGTTGAATTTGCATAAATGTAAATACAACTCTTAGAGATGTGAATCTGGCCATGCGTATCTTTACCTTTACCTTTGCATACACATAAGATAGATTTTGCAAAGCAGAGTTTCTGAGCTAGCCAAAGAACTTAAAGTATCTTCGAGATGCGAAATGATCAAATTGATTTATGTAAAAGTGCTGAGTATCTTTAAGTTTGATTTGCATACGTGTGAGATACATTTGTCAGTATAAAGTAGATAGGTTTGTGAGTTTCACTCGTGGGCAGGGCAGGTGACATACATACATACTGAGTTGTTCCTTTGGTCGTCATTGCACAAGCATTTTTGCCACGTGCGTGTGGCAGCTGTTGCATCTGCTGCTAAACGTGTTGTAGATACATCCCATGCATTGCCATTGCCATTGTATCTATGCGGCGCCAAACTCAAAGAGCCCTATTTACCCAGGGTATCTTAAGCTGCTACCCTCGGCAGACTGACAGTATTTATGTATGTATTTATTTATGTATGTTAGTTTAGTAAATAGTCGCATGCAGCGGAAGGATGTGTAGATGTGCAGGATAAAAAGACGCAGCGGATGCGGTAAGGTAACTCCCCTAATCAACTGTGAAGCCAGAAACCGGGTTCTTGGTCTGAGTCTGGCTCTGGATCTGGATCTGAGTCCATCTCATTTTGCGCCCTCGACGTCTGCCTTGTCACAATAGGGACGCGTCGAGAGATCCTCGCTGCACAACAGCTGACAGCTGCTTTGTCCTTGTCGCAGAGGTTGTCGACATCGACATCGACATCGGAATCGTCTTCATCATTATTATCCCTGTCCTCATCCTGCTCATTCTCATCCTGGCTGCCGCATGTGGCGCGTGCCGTTGATGCCTCGAATTAAAATTTAATGCTGACTGCAATTTTGCATTTCCATAAAAATGTGTTTGAATGTTTCATCTATTTGTCAGCTGCATTTGCCCGAGATCCTTTTGTCCTTGAGTCTCACTTGGCCACGGGGGAGTGGGGGCAGCTTAGGGACATTGGGAAGCTGCGACAACCCTATGCAGCCCTATTTCAATATTGATTTGATATGTTTTCGCCTTTGGACTTTGTAGCGGCCAAAATCCAATTAAGTTGGCCAACATAGAGAGGCCACAGACAAAGGGCAAACACGGGTCATAAATGCAAAACTGCGGCTGTCGAGTAGAGAGAGAGGGGGTGGAAGAGAGAAAGAGAGGGAGAGAGAGTGAGGGGAGATAGAGGGAGAGGTTGTGAGGGAGGAAGGAAGAAGCATGTGGGGGAGGGGGAGAGAGAGGGGGAGTAAGAACTAGGATGTGAGGAAGGGAAAGGAAGAGGTAGAGGTAGAGGAGCAGTGGGGAAGAAAGATGGAGATAAAAGAATAGGGAGTGAGGAAGACGTTGAGAGAGAGAGAGAGAGAGAGAGAGAGAGAGAGAGAGAGAGAGAAAGAGAGAGATAAAGAGAGAGATAAAAAGAGAGAAAGAGAGAAAGAAAGAGCGAGAGAGAGAGTGATGTTGGGAGAGGCGGTAAGGGAGATAGGGAAAGTCAAAAGAGGTTGGAAGTAAAATGGTGAGGGAGAATTGGGTAAAAAGAGGTTGAAGAAGAATGGGGTAAGGAGTGAGAAAGAGAGTGGAAGATAGAGAGTGAAACAGAGCAGAGTGGGGGAGAGGCTGAAGGTTTGATAGAGGGGGACAGTAGAAAAAAATGAGAATTATTATAAAGTTATAAAGAAAAAAACAAATAGAAAAGAGGGAGGAAGAAATATGGAAAGATGATAAGGTTGTTAGAAGGGAAGGTGCAGTACGGGGGGGCGACAGTCGCTGCCTTGATCCGGCGCTTACTATTGACACTCGATAAGTCGCACACTCACACTCTCTCACACACACACACTCCCAGTTCAAATGTAACGGTCGCTTGAGCTCAACACCGTCGAGGGGAGTTTTATACACTTTCCTCTGCCCATTTAGAAGCTAGTATATAAGAGTCCCCTCTATAAATTCTTATATACTGCGGAGTGCGAGGCGTCGCCTATTTCGTTATATCGCTGTTATGAGTTGAGTAAATATACATACAAATTAAATTCAAAAATGCTGATAAAATAGCATGAATGCAGCGCCGGCTGCGACTTCATTTTGTGGCCGAAATATACAGCAGACATTTCAACCCTCAAAGTGCCACAACAACAACTACAAGAAGGGCAACAGGAACAGGAGCAGATGTTTGAAGCACAAAACGGAACGGAACGCGCCAAACGTCGCCTGTTGTTGCCTCTTATTGTTGTTGTTGTTGTTGTTGTTAGTATTATTGTTATACGGGTGTCTTGAGCGCAATTATTATGTGTATAAATACACATATATTTATGTGTGTGTGTGTGTGTATGCCAAGTAAATGCTTATATTTATTAAGGGGGAACAACGCACGCGCTGCCAAAGTCGCAGCTGGCGTCGCTGTCGACGTCGATCCAGTCGACTGCGCGCCTGCGCAGGAAATTGCCAAGTCCAGAAGCGACTGGCAGCCAACATCGCAGTTCAGTCGAGACGCAGTTGTCGTCGCAAGCAGATCAATTTGTACGAGAAATATCCAAAAAAGTCCCTGACTTTGACAGTGACTGTGACTGTGAGCAGTGACCGTGAACAGTGACCGTGAACAGTGCGTGCTAAAGGTTTAAGTACAGTGCAGCCATGTCCATGCACAATTATACGAATCCGGCATTTTGCCAGAACAGCGAATTCTATCCGGTGCCGTCGAGCAATCGCGTCGAGTCGATTTACAATCGCAGCCTGCAGCTGAACTTTCAGGCGGGTCAAGTGGTGCCGCCACCATGTCGTGATCCGCGCGAGGGGCCGCTGCGCATGCAGCGTAGCATGTCGACGCGCTCGGTGACGCGTAAACAGTACCAGCAACAACAACAGTTGCAGCTGCAACACCAGCAACATCAGCAACAACAACAGCAGCAGCAGTCGCAGAGTGGACGCTATGCCTTGGTGCCTCTGGAGGAGCTGGGCGCAGCTGGCAGTCGCTATGCCATTGTGCCCGGCCAGGCAGCTCAGCGTCTGGCCAGATCCCAGGATAATCTCGATCGTTATGGCTCCCGGCACGGCCTGCAGTCGGACGAGGAGCCGCATTCCTTCCATGAGGAACCACAGCAGCAGCAGGAAACGCAGTTTGCCAGCTTGCCGCCCACTTTGAACTCCATGCCGGTCAAGCCGTCGTCCAAAATTAAGCACGCCTTCTCCAGTGACTTTGGCAGCAAGACTTTCCTCATTGTGGACAAGAACAGCAATCAGCGCTACCAAATGGTGCCCACAGCGGAGGACGAGGAGCTGGTGGATGACAACCAGGAGATCATCCAGATGCACAATGGACGCGCCCATCGCTATGCGGTGATTCCCACCGAGGCGGATGACGATGATGGTGATTTCGTCGAGGAATCCGCCTCCCAGCAGGAGACCTGCCTCAGCAACACGGAGTTGAGCCAACAACAACAACAGCAGTTCAACATGCGCACATCGACGCCGCAGCAGCGAAATGCGGCAGCTGCCACACGCGCGCTGCACGAACTGCTGTCGACGCCGCGGAAAATGCAACCCCCGCCGCGTCTCGCGCACTCCACGCCCCGCAACGCCGCGCACTTCGAGCAGCTGCAACGCGAGCGGCAACTGCAGCTCTACCAGAGTCAGCAGCACATCAACCTCAACCGACAGGCGACCGTCGCGACCGTGCTGGCCTCGTCCCCAGCTCTGCCCCTGCGCCAGCAGCGACTCTCGCCGCAGCGACTGCACTACGAGACGGTGAAGACGTCGACGCCACAAGCTGCGACCGCAGGCGACCGCACCACGGCTGTGATCAGTCCCCGCGTGCAGGAACAGGATCTGAGCAGTCTCCACTGCAAGTCCGGCAACGGGAACAGCTCGTATCCACAGAAGGTGGCGAATGCCACCATCACATTGGCCATTGTCTCGCTGATGCTCGTCCTGGGCAGCACCATGAATGCCGGGCTCATCATCTACATGATAGCGCACGTAAGTAACTCGCATTCTATTTTTTACCCGGTACCGGCATTTAATGTGGCATTTTATGTAAGAGCAGGCATCTCTGATATACATATATATATTCTTGATCAGCATCAGCATTTGAGTCTGTCGGACTCTCAGTCTTTAATAAACATTTATCTTTATTTTATTTTATTTATTATTTAACATCGACTTACAGGCAGAAACAAAATTATTAAACTTAAAGAGAACTACAAAATCTGAATGTAAAATTAACAATTAAACTAATTCTAAAACAATTTTAATCTATAACTGTAAAGATACAAAAGTTAAATTCAAATCAATTAAGTCGAGAGCTAAAATTTATTTTACTTTTGGAAATCGGTTTTCAGTGTAGATCTCAGAGATTATGATAGCTAGAGAAACCTAATTTGTTGATAAAATTCCTGTAGTTTATACACTTATGACAGATGAAGTTTTTTGGAATTACCGAAGAAACTTTATTTATTTATTAACATTGATAGTTAAGCTTAAAATCTAAAACTAACAAGGGGTATAAAAATTACAAAAAACTTAGTCTAAATTACATTAAATTTCGGGGTAGATGTTTGATTTCTTAAGGAATGCCGTGATTTCTTTGCAGTTTTCGTGATTGAGGTCTGATAAGCAGTCTGATGGTTTTTTGTTTTTAAATACTGAAGTATAATAAATAGTCCAGGTGTACACCCTTTATATTTGTATATGACGGGATTTCTATGCGCCTATGTATCGGGTCTCACACAGTCGAGCACACTCGATTGTAGCATTCTCGCTTATCTCCCTTACTAATTCCACATTATTTCCATTCCACAGTTTGGCAAGTCCTTCTACCTGCAGTTCGGTCTGGTCGCCTCGTTTTGTGGCATCGGACTCGGTTTCCTCGGCTTTCGGTCGCGGCACTGCGAGTGGCTGCCGAATCGGAGCTACACCTCGGGCTACATCCTAGTCACCATCTTTTGCCTGTTCAAGTGCTGTGGTCTGTTGATCATTCTCGTCCTGGATCCGTTTCCTGGTCTGCCGCTGCACGACGTCACCACGGGCGTCATTCTGGGATTGTCCACTTTCACCATGTTCTTCATTGGCCTCGGAGTCATTGGCAGCTTGTGGTGCTATCGTCCACCACCGGATAACCGCGTCAACGTGGCCTAAACACCACACTCTACTTTAAGCCTAGTTCTTAGTTAGTTTTAGCATTTAGTTTTCATTTCCAGCTAGCAACACCCGGAACGGCTAAGAGACCAAAAAAAGTATTAATAATTCAATTGATGCGAAATTCCCTTCCGCGAGTTTTGTTCTCAAGGACTGTATATATCTAATAATAATAGGAATCTAATTGGGTTTCGTTTAATTAAACGCATCTCTTGTTAAATCAATTTTAAATTATTGTTCGAAACTTAAGCTAAGACATATTGCACCACAAATAAATATTATACAACAAAAGCACACGAAACTCAATAAATTGTCATTCATTATTATTCGTTTCGCCCATTGAATTTTATGCCACGACAAATCACATAACACACAATTCCAAAGTATTTTTAATAATTTGATAAATGTTCGAGCATTCGTCTTGCTTAAAGTCGCAGAAGCGCACATTTCAGAGCATGATAAATTTATACAAGCTGTTCGCGTTTATCTACCTCGATCTCACTCCTTCCTTCTCTCTCAGTGTCTTTGTTTCTGAAGTATATTTTATGAGTTTTGACTAGTATATTTCCACTTAAAGGAGCCAGGTTTCCACTTACAGATTGAAGTGAATGATGCTTAGATGAGTTTAATTTCTATTCATGAAATATCTAGGCCAAGAATCATTCATTTAATTTTGTTCTCAGAATGAAGTTTCGATAGAATTGATTTTAAAATTTATATTTATTTTTTGGAGGATATTTAATAATAAAATCAAGAAATATACAGTGGCTCACAGCTTAAGAATCCCTTATTTTTGCTTTAACTGCTATGTAAGTCAAGTTATCACAGTAAAAAAAATATATTTGGAAAGGTCGTCTAAATTCCAATTGATTGTTGCAAAATTTTCTTAACCCATTAAGTACCCTTCGAAAATTTCGAATTTATGTAAAAGTCACTTTTCAAAACTTTTTTCCTCGATTTTTAAAAAAAAATATTTTGATGCAAAAAAATGGGAATAATTCTAAGAGTAACTGCAAAAGAAAATTTTCAAAAATATTTTTGCTAGTATTTTTTATAATTTTTTGAAAACTGCAAAAAAGGCATTAGGATTTTCAAAAAAATTTTTTACTGTGATAACTTGAATTACATAGCAGTTAATGCAAAAATAAGGGTGCATACTTTAAGCTGTGAACCACTGTATCTATGAAATTAAATTATAACAAAAGGCGTTCAATTTCGGGCTTTTTAGAGTCTTAAAATAGACCTAACCATATTTTAATAATGTTAAACAAATTAAGTCAATTTAGAATAGTTTTAGTGAGCTGCTTCTTCTTTTAGAATTTACTTTTATTTCCAAGAGGGCTTAAAGTTCACACTGAAAAAGATAATAGACTAGTTTAAGATGACCCTTTTTTTCGGCTTTGGCTACTTTCCAACCAAACAGAGCTAAAAATTCTTTCCACTCTTCAATTTTGTCTACCCACAATAAATGACGCTTAACAAAATAAATTATTTAATGAGCCGATTGCAACCCAATTCAATGAATCTTTAAACTTAAGCATCCAGTAAGCCACACACGTACTTGGAAACAAGTTTATTTAGTTTTCAGTTTGTAATTGCGTTGTAAGTCTAACAAAATGAGTTAGTAAACTGTTTTGCAACTTTGCCATTGCAGCAAAATGGATGAATACCAAAGAGAACATGCCGATGCATCCAGTGATATTACCGCCTACGTTTCGAATCCCATCAATGCATATCTGTTGACCAAGCGACTGACCACCGACTGGCGCCAAGTGGAAAATCTCATGGAGCACGACGTGGGCACGGGTAAGATGACAACAGAGATGGAGATAGAGATTCTTAGCACTTGGTAATCCCCAATTTGAACTGTTGTTCACTCTACAGATTTTGTGCAAAATCTGACGCAATATCGCAACGTGTTGAAGTTTCCCTCGGACGAGGATCTCAATGGGGCGGCGGTGGCCTTGCTGCGTCTGCAGGACACTTATCAGCTGGACACGTCCAGCGTGGCACGCGGCAAGCTCAATGGCATCCAGTACAGGTAAGTGCATGCTAATGGTTGCTTACTCTCGGCCATCATTGACCAGAGATTCGATTTGCACTTGAATGAACAGCACGGCAATGTCCTCCGACGATTGCTTCGAGCTGGGGCGACAGTCGTATGTGAACCGGGACTACTACCACACGGTGCTCTGGATGAACGAGGCAATGGCCCGCATGCTGGAGGAGCCGCACAATCAGACGCAGAGCTTTACCCGTGCCGATTTGCTCGAATACCTGGCATTCTCCACCTACAAACAGGGTAAGTACAAGTACACAAAATACGTGACCAGCTGTTTTTCTCTCGCTTGCTCCATTTGTTGCCATTTGCCTGTGGCTGTTTACTGTTTACTGTTGTTCCCCCTCTCTCTCTCTGTCGTCTCCTTGCGTCTCTTCTCGTTTGCATGACACTTTGAGGGCCTGGTTCTCGTTGTCACTGCCCATTTGGCTGCAGGAAATTGCACTTTGCTGGCCAGTTTTCTGTTTTTTGTTTTTTTTGTTGTTGCCAGGTGAGATTGAGCTGCACTTTGGTTCGCTCTCCAGCGATTAAGCTCAGGTCGTTAAGTGCGAAAAATTGTTGCCAGAACAGAACAATATTGTGACTGGCTTAGTGTCGCCTCCGGGGCATTTTCTGGAGCACGTAGCTACTTCTACCGCAGCTACGGCTAAGTACGTCGGCAAATGCACGTACTCGTATTTGCGCAATCCCAAAGTACGGTTTATTAATGCCTTATTACCCCGATAGTAGCCCAAGGATATGGCAGCTGCTTAGGTCCTTAACCCTCACCCTGCACCCTGCACTTTGCACCCCTAACCTCGAGTCCTTGTTCACAGTGACAATTTACTGCGAAAGTTGCGCACATAACTCTATCTGTCTTTTTAAGCTTGCAATCGGTATTTTATTTATCTCACGAAATATGGCAGGCATTCAAAGAGGCTTAATAGACTCTATGAGGGATATGTATTCTTGATCAATAGGACTTCTTGAGTCATTTTTTATTTGTTCACTTTCAAATTTTGGCCAAATAAAACATTAATTTAACTTAAACAGCCATCAGTTTATGGATTACACTTTCAAACAATTTTTTTATTTGTTCAGAAAAGATGCATTTTTCTACTTATGACTTATCAGTCGGCCCTCGCAAATAGTCAAGGAAACCAACATAAAATGAAATAACGATGAAATAACGCAAACAGTTTTTTGCTTTTCTTAAAGATATTTTATCTAAATTATTTACAATTTATTATTTTTAAATCTAGAGTATCGAAACAGTGGTGTTCTTAAGACAACTTTTTTTTCTTGTCGTGTCTCTATGTGTATCTTGTATCTGCAGCTCCTTCCGTATCCGTATCTGTATCTGCGTGACCTGCCTACATTTTTTGCCTTTGTTGTTTTAGCGCCGCGTAAAAAATGCGGCTCGACAGAATTTATGGGCGGTCCTTGGCAAACGAAACCCGTGGAAATTGTGGGAAAAACATGTACGCCCACCCTTTGCCTTCCTGACTTCTCTCTCGAATATTTTTACAGCGTTGCCTTGTGTCTAGTGCACATGTGTCAGAATTTTTGCCAACGGCATGCAAAATGCAGATTTAAGTATCCAACCAAGCTGAAAACGTTGAGGTTGAAGATACCTGAAAAATTCAATGAAATTCAGTGTGCGCTTTAAGTGTCTGGCAAACTAATTAAGGCTGAAAGCCGAAAGGACATTGAGAAGTTACTGTAAATACGGTCAGGACACAAATAAAAGCGAATACATATTTTCAAAGTTTTGCGCAACAGAAACAAAATGAAGAAAGACAAGTTAGGGGAGCGTCAAAAGTTTGTCGTTGTGGCTGCAAATAAAACTTGTTTTTATTTTGTTGGCCGTTGTTGTTCTTGTCTGACATTGAAAGTCAACATCAAAGAGAGGGAAGTGTATAAATAATTTATTATGCATTTAACATGGGGTCTATCGTTTAATGTATTAATCATTAAACTAAGAGCAATTCAAAGTAAATGGAAATCTTGAGAGACTTGTATACTTTTGAGCGTAGCATATTAAAGAAGTGACTGGAAGTGATGGAAGTTCACAGAGAATTTAAAATAATTGTGTTAAATAAAAATAGTCAGTCTAAGCGGGAGACTACTGTACTCGCAGTGGCCCAGACTGGCAAGACTGCCAAATTAAAGAAGAAATAAACTGAAGCATGCTTTTAGACATTAATTAATTTTGTCTTCTTTCTCACCTCCATCTCCGAATTTCGTGATGGGCAGGCAACGTGGAAAGCGCACTGACCATGACAAATGAGCTGCTGCAACTGCTGCCCAACCACGAGCGTGCCAATGGCAACAAAAAGTTTTACGAAAAGGAAATTGCCCACCTGCATGAGCTGAGGAAAATGAAGGGCGACGATGGCACCGACGAGATGCCCGTTTCCGATCTGGTAAGTGAATGAAATTCTCCTTTCAACGCTTTGCCTTTCTCATTTCCTATTTACTATCTACTTTAGCCTGTGGCCAAAAGCGATCCCGGTGTCTTCGACATGACCGAACGCAAGGCCTACGAGATGCTCTGTCGCGGTGAGCTGAAACCTTCACCCACCGAGCTGCGACCGCTGAGATGTCGCTATGTGTCCAACAATGTGCCCTTCCTGCGTCTGGCGCCGCTTAAGCTCGAGGAGGCCCACATGGATCCCTATATTGTGATCTACCACGACGCCATGTACGACAGCGAGATTGAGGTGCTCAAGCGCATGGCTCGTCCCCGTTTCCGTCGCGCCACAGTTCAGAATGCTGTGACGGGCGCCCTGGAAACCGCCAACTATCGCATCAGCAAGTCGGCCTGGCTGAAGACGGCCGAGCATCGTGTTATTGGCACAGTGGTTCAACGCACCGCCGACATGACGGGTCTCGACATGGACTCCGCCGAGGAGCTGCAGGTGGTTAACTATGGCATCGGTGGCCATTACGAGCCGCACTTTGACTTTGCGAGGGTGAGAATTGAATAAACATAAATTAGATTTATAAATTTAATTTTCTACTTTTACACTTCACAGCGTGAGGAAAGTCGCGCCTTTGAGGGTCTCAATCTGGGCAATCGCATTGCCACCATGCTCTTCTACGTAAGTTTAAGGAATATATAAAAGGGACCGTAATCATTATAAGTAATACTATAAAAACAACATAGTAATGAATTTTTAAGGATTTTTTTCAATGATAATGAATTTGAGCGAAAAAATTAAACTCCCAAATAATCATTAGTATTTATTATTTTTTATTTTTATCGCTCAAAATAAATCTTGTTTTTAAAAAAAAATTAAGTAATCATTTTAAATATTTTTTAACGTTTAATGAGTCCACTAGGTTTCTTTTAAAGGCATATGCCAAAAAAATTGGGGAAAATGGACACAAAAGTTTTATTTTGAGCGATAAAAATGAAAATCATCAATCATTATTAAAATCATCAATGATTATTTGTCATTGTATTATTTTATTGTATATGTATTCTAGTCATTGATATTTTGATGTAAAATAATTTCAATAATCGTTACTTGCGGTCCCTTATATAAAACCCAACTATAACATTTTCTTACTCACCTTCTCTTCTCTTTCCAGATGAGTGACGTGGAGCAGGGTGGCGCCACCGTCTTTACATCGCTGCATGCCGCACTGTGGCCCAAAAAGGTTTGCCTCACAAGAACTGTAAGTTTTGTGCACCGGAATATATAAGGTATTGTCTTTGCAGGGCACGGCGGCATTTTGGATGAACCTGCATCGCTCGGGCGAGGGAGACGTGAGAACGCGACATGCCGCATGTCCAGTTTTAACAGGCAGCAAGTGGGGTTGGTTTTTATTGTGTCTACTAATATATTTTCCACAACTAACAGCTCAACTTTTACAGTGTCCAACAAGTGGATACATGAGCGTGGTCAGGAGTTCAGAAGACCCTGCGATCTAACTGCGGATCATGGTGATTTTGCCATCTAGTGCAATTTGCTAAAGAATGCTCAAGCTGGATGATATCTCAACTGCCAGCTGCCCATATGTGCTTACTCCCTCTACTTACATACCTACATATGTATGCAACTTGACCAGCCGGAAATCGAAGTCTATTCCTATTGTAAATACAGCACCCACACCTAAAATGGAGGCCCGGCTGCTGCTCAACATACACACAACCACTCATATCTTTTATATTTCAACTACATACCACTGTACTGTATTGGTATTAGTTTTTACCTTAGGCATGCTACTATTATTGAATTTATCAACCTTTTTGTATATTGATAGTTTTAATAACTAGACAACAAACAATCTCAATTAAAACGAACACACCAAACGAGTGTAAATAAAATACGAGAAATGGAAACATGAATTTTTTTCTTTGAAAGACCAACCTAACGAGTGCTCACTGTAGCGATAGATAGTCATTATCCTGGCCCAGGTTGTTTGCTGTAAACTGAGCTTGCAACATGTGTTGCATACTTTTTAGCGCTCGCGGCAAATTCAATTTACGCAGACAGCAAAGTGCATGGATTTCGCTCTCTGTGTGAGTGTGAGTTTATCTGTGTGTTTATGCGTCTGTGTGTGTGTGGGCATTTTGTGGGCGCATTTGATTTATTTGCTCGCGCATAAGTTGAAACCATTGTTCAGTGGATTTCAGATGAAAAATGTGGCGCAAGAGCTAAAAATAGAACATTAGAAAACATTTTTCCCCGCTTTGTTTACCTAGACACATCTGGTTTTTTCTTGCCTGGATGCGTGACATTATTATCTGGAACTTTTGTACGATTCTTAAGCGTGCAGAAAGGTAAACACACGCTTAGCAGTTACTACAAAAGAACATAATTTAAAATACTTTCATTAGTCAACCAGTCGCTGGCCAGATATCAGAATGTTAGGTCAAAGCTATAGCATAATTGTGTGTTTTTTACTGTCCTGCATCCTTGTCAGATGCGAAATCTATTCATCTGTGGATAAACTGCTGGAACTGGAGCACGTGGAGAAGGAGCTGGTAATTGGCACGCGTCTCTTTTTAAAGGAGCAGCAACGAGAGTTGAACGAGTATCGCAGGTATGAAAAAATGCTGCACAAAACTGTTGCACGTATCTGCGGCTGATTGTTGATTGATGTTGTTGGCAGTTTTGTGGCACGTGTGAAGCGTGAACACGAAGTTGCCCAGCACCTGGGAGACGAGTACTGGGAACAGCCACTGAACGCCTTCCGGCTGACCAAACGTCTGGTCGAGGATTGGAAAAGACTTCACGATCAGCTGGAGACGAATTCCCAAAAGAAAAGTGTGTTGTGTTTAAGAGAACTTTAAGTGAGAAATGTATACATAACTTGTCTCTTAGATTACCAAATGTTTGTGACTACAATCGCTAAGGAAATGGGCTATCCAAAGCTGGATGATCTGCGAGGATCAGCCAGAGGTTTAGTGCGTCTGCAGAAAATATATAATATATCGGCTAGTGAATTTGCCGATGGCAAACTCAATGGCTTTTTCACTGACGCCGTCTTCGTCTGGCGGGATTGCTATGAGATTGGCGTGCAGCTCTACGAACAGGCCGATTACAGCTCCGCCCTGGAGTGGCTGGTGTTGGCAGCCAATATGCTCAATGAGCTGGACAGCGAAGAGGGACAACAGTTTTCAGCCGAGGTATATGAATATCTGGCATTGACATACATTGAGTTGGGTGAGAAGCAACTGGCCCTGGAAATGCTCTCGGATGTGCTCTCCTGGGACCCAACACATCCTGCCCAGCACACACTCAACTACCTGGAGCACAGATCCGACAAGTGTCCAGAAGAGTCTGAAGAGATGCCTTGGTCGCTTAATTACACACTGCTTTGTCAGGGAAAGCGTTTGCTGGAAGAGACTTCCAGCGAAAGTTCTTTACGGTGTTACCAAGACTCGAAGCGTCATGGAATCTTTCAGCTGGCACCATTGAAAGTAGAGCAAGTGCACCGCAATCCAGATATTAACATCTACCATGAGGTGATCAACGATAGACAAATCGACTCCATCTGTGAAGTATCTGATGAGATTGAAAGAATTCGATCTTCACTCGCCGGTGGCAAGCTAAGTGACATCCGAGTTAGCCAACAGGTTTGGGTTAATTACAGCAGTCCCATCATGAGTTCCCTACGTCGATTGGTTGGCGCCATCTCTGGCCTGGATATGGCAAATGCCGAACTAATGCAGGTGGCAGATTACAGCGTCGGTGGACAATACACGCCCCATTATGACTTTATCAGTCGTCTACGCCGTGATTATATAAGCAGAGGCAATCGCCTCTTCACTGTCATGTTCTATGTGAGTTTCAGCAACTGCAAATTGTAAAACATTCTCTACAAAAATTCAATCTTCCAGCTGTCGGATGTGTTGCAGGGCGGCTATACGGTTTTCCCGAAGCTCAACTTGTTTCTTAAGCCCATAAAGGGATCGATGGTTGTGTGGAATAATCAGCTGCGATCTCTAAAGATGGATGATCGCATTCTACACGCAGGCTGTCCCATTCTCGAGGGCTCCAAGCGCAGTAAGTTTTAATGAGCTTTAGGGAAAGCTTTCATTTACTTTGAACTTTTCGGTCTACTTCTATAGTTGTCAATATTTGGATTCATTCGAGCATGCAGGAGTTCCGATTGCCGTGTACTCTCAACTCAAATGAGTAAAGGACGAAATCTCCCAAGTCCGTTAAACTTTATGATATGAGTTTAATTAATTTTTTATGGAAATCCATTAATTATTTAACTACAATGTTCTGTTTAATTTTTATCACAAATGGCGGCAGAATAAACTTAAATTATCACCTAATACTTTTATATTAATTGTAGTCCTTGTAGGGCAAAGAGATCTCATGATTCCTCTCCAGATGGCAGGGTCTCACTTGGTCCTGGTTTTTCAAGCGTATCCAGACATTGGCAACTGCACAACAAGTAAAAGTAAATAAATAAAAATAAAATAAATTGAGATAATAAATGTATTTCTTTATATTATGTTTTTACTCACTCCATTTACTGCCGTGGAGCACAGGACAGCCAGCATGTTTGGTGCGATAGTCCTGGTCACCAGAAGGATGTAGATTGTACCAGAAGAGCAGGCTGCCTCGCTCAGGTGTTACCAAAAGTGGCAGAAAGGGAAACGCGGTGCCACCACCTGCTTCCACATCAGATAACTAAAAAACAAATGGTAAGGAAATTATTAGAGAATGATGTTAGCAGAATTTACCATAAGTATAAAGAGTATATACTATATTTATTTTTGAGAATAATTTTTTAACGGATCTTCTAATGATTTTTGGGCAGCCGGTTTGCAACGTAAGACAAGAAAACAAATATACAAATGTTTATTATGGAATTTGTACATTAGATTTCATTCTAAAACAAATGGTTGACAAGCCGATGACACTTTTAACATAATAAACATTCAGTAAACGTTGTCTACCAATTATATAAAACACAGCAGAAGTGCAATATAAATTTTAATTCAAACATCATCAAATGCCGAGAAATAGCAAAGCAAATAGCTAAGTAAGTGTGGATTAAGTCAAATGATAAAGAAATTAGCAACTAATAAATTTTAATAAATGAAAAATAATAATTTTAGAAGCATAACAGCTGGAAGTTGTACTCACATAGACGATGCCCGTGGCCAGGCGGTTCGTGTTGTCCACATCCAGAGTGTAGTCGTGGTTCTCGTCGAAGCTGTCCATGTGAGGCTCGTAGTGTCCGCCAATGCCGTAATTGGCGATTTGCAACAACTCCGCCGAGTTCATATCTAGCTGCGATATAGTGCTCATTTGCCGCTTTAATCTCTGCATGGCTGGATGCATTTTATAGGGGAAACTGAAGCCTTTGCTGGTGCGAAAGTTGGCGGACGTTGGATCACTTCCGCCCAGAGTATAAACCTGTGAGCGCTGCAGTGCAGGTCGAGCCAGATTTTGTAGCTCAATGGAGTCCTTGGTGCTAATAACATCGTGTACTTGCACCACATAGGGATCCAGATGCAATTCCTCCAGTTTGTAGGTGAGAAAAGTTGATTTGCCGTGAAGACGACAGCGCAGTTCTCGTTGGACTGACGGAGATGGATTCAATTCCTCACGGCACACCTGCTGATAGAGCTGATATTCGCGGCTGGCGTGATAATCCCCTGGACTACGGATCACCTCGTGCATCAGTCCGCGTTTAACCCCATCCGTAATGAGCTGCTCGAGTTGGAAACGCGTCTCCAAAAGATGCAGTCGCTGTTCCGGCTGCACGGCTAGCACATGATTGATCAGATTCAGCGCATTTTGATAGTCACCCATCGCCTGATGGTAGCTGACGACGGCTTCCATGAAATCCAGTGATGCGGACTCCTCGGCGTAACTTTGCTGCGTCAAAAGCTGCATCGATTGCTGCAGCCAGGGAACTGTGTTGTTGTAATCGCGTAACTGATACAAATGCGTGCCCAGCACAAAGCAATCCTGCCAGGACATGGGCGCTCTGCAACAACGAACTGTCGCCGATGATTTGTGACTGCCACAGGCAACATGCAGAGTCGTCACTCACCCGTATTTGACACCGTTCAACATGCCACTCGCCAACTCGGCCACGTCCAGCTGATAGGTCTGCTGCAGTCGCGTCAGAGCCAACGCCGTGCCCACGAAATCCTCCCTCGTGGGGTAGCTCAAGTTCTCTCTGTGGCCGGCAATCGCCTCGAGGTAATCTGGCAGCAAAGACAAAGTGGTTTAGATAGATATATGTAGATAACATCTTGCAGTCGAGATACCAACTTATGCGACTCGCCTCGTTCTCCACGTTGCTCTCGAAGGTCTCCCAATCGCTGTGCAGTCGTTTGATCAGTCGGAACGCATTCACCGGATTGTTGAGGTAACCCTCGATGCTATCCGAGGCGCTCAGATGCTCCGCTTTAATGGCATCAATTTCGCTGAAGGAACATTGAGAAAATTCCATTTGGGATTAACTACATTACTCATTAATCAGACTTTAAATTGTTTCATATTTGTTTTCGATTTGCATAAACCCACAAAAATTTACATATTTCAGTTATCAGTCAAGTGTTTTTTTGTTGGGTCCCAAACTCAGGTGTTGCCGTTTCAACTGCCAACTAATTTGAAAACACTTTATTACTTTGTCACAGTTAAATTAATTAGAATTTTATTAAACAGACGAAAAAAAAACAAAATAGGTGCTTCCTTTTTGGTTTATCGAAGCTGAAATACTCTAGTGGATAAATTAAATAAAATAAGATAAGATATGATACTAAGAAGTTTATATTTCTTCATTGGTTGAAAATAAACAACTTAAATCAATCACATAATATAATTAAGAGACTCACAGAACTAAGTAGCTAAATCATTTCAGTTTGACTTGATGTTTGAAGAAAGTCTACATTTGTTATTTTTATCTGATGACAATATTATATTGCAATCAGCAAGGGTACAAAATATATTCATATAGAATTCCAGGCGTTAAATAGTTAATGGTTTTATTTTTGTTCGCTTCGTTTTTGACACTTTTGTTCTTAAAGACATTAATCGAACATTTAAATAGCACAATAACTTTAAACGGCAAAAAGTTGCAGCATCTTTCCAGTTGATTGTTGGCGATTTTTATCGACACTGTCCATTAAGTGGTAGCACTCGTTTGTTCTAAGCGCCCCACAGTCATAAATAACAATCTGCGGTCCATGTTCAATACATTTTTCAATAGATAAATATAAAGAAATTGTTATGGCAACAATCAGCAACTATGCAATTTGCTCGACACAATTCGCTTATTGAATGATGTAAACAGCATCGAAACAGGTTGAACAGTTTGCTCGATATAAAGTTAAATTTATTATAAGTATACAAAATATACATACACGATATATAAATATATAAATGTTTTTGTTAAAAATAATTTCTTAACGGATCTTCTAATGAGATTTTTTCTCAGCCGGTTTGCAACTTGAGACAAGACAACAAAAATACAAATGTGAATTATGGAATTTGTATTTTAAATTTCATTCTAAAACGAAAGGTTGGCAAGCCGTTGACACTTTTAACCTAATAAGCACATAAACATTCAGCTATTATCTACTTATTATATAAAACACGGCAGCAGTGCAATATAAATTTTAATTCAAACATCAAAAAATGCCGAGAAATAGCAAAAGTAATTGTTGATAAGTTCTAATGTTAAAAAAACTAGCAACTAATAAATTGTACACACTAAGAAATAGTTTCCGAAGTATAATAGCAATTAGCAAAGGTGTAAAAAAGTATCGTAATTATGACAAATAAATTAATATATGTTATTATACATATCTGTACTTTTACTTTTCAGAAAGACAGCTCTGGAAGCCATAATGTAAACCGGTTAAGTTGGAATACGAAAACAAAATGTAATTAAATGAAATAAAATTGCTTAAGGTGGCCGTTCATTTGAGACAAAACCAAATCCAGCTAAAGTAATAAAGCTACTTTCAGCATCCGCTGAGGCCGTTTTTTAAGCTGATGATCAACCATTTGTTTTGACAAAAAGACTAAAGAAACTATTTGCGGGGGCCACCAACCACATCGTTATAATCAATATTAATACTATCGATCGTAGGCGTCAGTTGCTTATTAATTTTGAAATATTCATAAGGTCAAGTTTACTAGTGTATTATCTAGCCATTTCCATACCTTCTTAGGCTGAAATGGCAGCCAAAGAATTATCTCATTTGACTCAAATTGAATTAAATTGCAAATTAAACCAGATTGAATTTGGCCACTGAACTCTCTGGTTGGCTGAGACTTTCATCTTTTCAGCTCCCCATTCAACAGTCGAAGAGTTCTAGTTTTAATTTTGATTAGAATTCAGCTGTTTCTTAACTTGTTTCTTACCTTTGTAATGTCTCCGCATGCTCTTTGATTTCGTTTACATAATTCTGTAGCTCTGAGAGCAGGATCACCTCCGTGCGCAATAATTGCTCCAGGCTGCTTGTCGAGCTAAAATACTCTGCACTGGAAATGGCCAAGTGCAGGACAAATGCCAGAATACTTAGACACTTCATTACTTCATTCAACAAAATTATAATATTCAAATGAATCGACTTAGAACTCGTGCTGTTTTCGTGGCAGCGATTCGTTGGCAACTGCTCGGGGTTCGAGTCTCAGTGGATCTTCAGACTCGAAAAAGCTTCGGTGGTTGGTGGTGCTGAGCTTTTGCCAGCGGTTGTTATTTATGCCGGCATTTTTTTGGACGTGGTCAAAGAACTGCCCTGGGGTAATTTAATTATAGAATAGACCACGATAAGAGGCACAGCTGGCAACGAACTTAAATTATAGGAGAAATACCTTACATAAAAACAGAGACCAACTTCAAAACAATCGTAGATTCAATAAACTGTCTTTAAATTTGGGAAACTGTCTCAATGTCTAACTGTCTAGGGAACTCCTTCTAAGTCAACAATTTCCACAACTTTTCTTTCTCCGCATTTAATTACTTTCACTTGGCTGACAGATTAGAGTCGTTGTCACTTCTCTTAGCATTTCTCACTAACATGCAAATGAACTGAAACTCTGCCCGTGAACTTGTTTATGCAAATTGCCGGCAAATCTCAGCTCGCTTCGTCTCATTCGCATCTTCAACTCTCGGTTTGTTTTGAGTCAATTTTGACAGTCGTCAAAAGCACTCAAGTTAAGCTTTTAGCTTGAGTCAAGCTCTTAACCCCAGAAATTCTTTAGTGACGAATAAAGATAACACTTGCTTTCAACATAATTAACAAATAATATATTTATATATTAAATATTTACTTAATAATATCATAGCCTAGCGAAACTTCATTATCCCGATAGACGTCACAGGGCCGAGCAAATGTCTGCGTAGCCTCGTGTATCCAAACATTACCAACTGCAAAATAAATAAATAATATTAAAATAAATAAATATAATTTATAAATATTTTTCATAATTTTTTTTAGAAAATTCTTAATAAATAATTCTTAATTCCACAAAATAAATACGATCTAATTAAATCTATCAACTATTCCTTTGACAGTAAAATCAAATAATCATTTATAATTTTCTGATTAATTTTGTTGATTAAGAGAAAGTATACTTCAGTTTTATAGGTTTATATTCCTATAGACATATATTCCTAATCTTAATAGTTTTTTTTCGGACACCCTTTAAAGGGCAACCTCAATAAGAATGCATTTTTAATTTTTGACATATTAATAATACCCATGGAAAATAAAAGTAGCTGGGATTAGTAGTTGTTTTTAGCTTTGTTATGTACTTACTCCACTTGCTGCCCTTTAGCACCGGACAGCCCGCGTGCTTGGTGCGAAAGTCCATGTCGAGGGAGCGATGCAGATTGTACCAAAACAATATGTTGCCTAGCTGCGGCCGCACTGCAAAGTTGAGAAAGGGAAATGCTGTGGCGCCGCCCTGTTCCACATCCGACAGCTGCAATATGAAAATGGCATAATTCACAACTCACAAACTCATGGTCTCAACGTGGATTAGGCTGTTGTCAACTCACATAAAATATGGCTGTGGCAATGCGGTTGCCCTCCTCGGCCGGATAATGCCGGCTATCGTAGAAGAAGTCCCAATGTGGCTCGTAGTGCCCGCCGACTCCATAGTTGGCCACCTGCAGTTGCTCGCAGTAGGTCATGTCCAGACCGGTGGCATCGCTGAGATCACGCAACATTCGCCCCATGGTCGGGTGTGTGTTGTAGGCCAGCCAAGCATTTTTGCTGACGCGAAATTCGGACTTCATGCCCTTGCCTCTTTGCTGGTTGACCGTGGAACGCTTCATGCGCGGCACAGCCATTTGTCGCAGCTCGGCGATTTTGTGTGGACTCAGCATGTCATGGTAGGTCACCACGAACGGGTCCAAGCTGTGCTCCTCCAGCTTGAGCGGCGCCAGTAGCCGATAGGCGTGCCGTCCACGAGTATAGCGACAGCGCAGGGGACGCTGTTGGGCCGGAGAGGGAACGACCTCACCACGGCACACCTTCTCTATACTGGGCAAACTCCTTTGTGAGCTGTGAAGTTCAAGTCTAAATTTGGTCAGTGCCCAGATAAATCGAACTGGAGGTACACCCACCTTATAGTCATCCGGGTGCTGTACTTGCACCTCACCGTCCACCAGCTTGACGGCCTTGTGCCCCAGCTGCCAGTTCCGCATACGCGATGGATCCAGCTCCAGCACACGCTGGCTCAGCTCATATGCCGTGTCGAAGTCGCCTAAAAGTCGCTTGGTAAATATGTATACACGAAGTTCGCCGATTGCTTGACGGGGCTCTGCTTACCCATTTGGAATAAACTCTTGGCCACCGTCTCCATGCTGTTCACCAGCGATGGATCGGGCGCTGTGTTGTGGTGTGGGCGGTGGCGGCGCAATCGTTCCATGGACTCGCGCAGCCACACTTTGGTGTTGTTGTAGTCCTCCATTTCAAAGAGTTGTTGACCCAACACAAAGCAATCCTGCCAGCTCATGTCCGTGCTAAAAATAAAGGCAGCACAAAAATCGACATGAATATGATTGGGGTTTTAGCTTTCCATCGACATGAAACAACTGGAGTAGATTACAGCCAGGAGCGGATTACGAAGGCAGAACGGGCCCAAGTTGGGCGTTAAATTTAAATAAGTTTAATATACATATGTATGAGTGTTATAAGTAGCTATTTTTAAGTACTCAATACGCTTTATACTATCAACTGACAAATCACTGAAGTTTGTTCATCTGCAGAATTAGGTTTGCCTCAAAATCAATATCTTTAGGAAAAAATTATTAAAACTGTAGCAGTATTAGGGATTTAGATATTAATTAAATATAACTATCGCCCATTTGCATCTCGCTGTTATATGTACACAGCAGCTCGATGCAAATATATAACATACACTTTAAATATATAACATGAACTGTAAATAACATAACATAGGAATATAACATACTCTGTAAATAAACATAGGCTAAGCATAACCAAATAAACCATTCTGTATTTGGCGATAGAAAGAAGCGGTCGTTTTGCGTTTTAATTAAATAATATACCGGCTACCAAATTTCAGAAGTGGGATAAATATCCAAAGTGCCTACAGAATTAAAAAAAAAACCCCACCCGAATTCATTCTGAACAAACAATTACAAACATTAAAAAATAATGGATATAATCGGTGCAGACGATTACTCAATTACGCAGCTGCGAAATTGGCTGGACGTTCTTGGTTTGCCTAAAAACGGAAGCAAAGCTACCATGGCAGCCCGTCTCAATGAGGTGTCAGCAGAAAAGCGAGGAGTGGCTCCACCTGGTGAGGATCCAGATGACGTCCAGAACGATAGCCAGAGCGACGACCAGATGAACGCAAAAAATTTCACCAAAGCTGAAAATGAGCGCGACAATAGTACAAGCGAAAACGATACGGCTGGCGCCAAAGCCGACATGTTGGTGCAAGAAAAAACGACAGACAAAGACGAAAAAACAACGGACGAAAAAGCGACAGACGACGACGAAAAAGCAACGGACGAAAATGCGACGATCAAAAATGCAGAAGACAAAGAACAAGCGGACAACGAAAGAGAGAGCAGCATCGAAAAGCTAAAGCTGCAGCTGGAAATGATGAAATTGGAAAATAAGCTGCTCATAAACGAAAAAGAAAAAACTAAAGAGCAGCACAAAAATGGAAGTGGCGAAGACGAAAAAGACAGCGTTATGTTGCTAAGCATGTTGCGAGAAATGTTGCCAACATACCACGGCAAAACAGGAGACAGCAACAATGACGTCACTATGTGGATCTCGCAACTCAGAGCGGTGGCAAATGTTTACAAACTAAATGACAACATGTTGCGAATGTTGATAATGGCAAAACTGAAGGACAGAGCTTTGAAGTGGCTGCATTCAGAGCATGTACACATGATCATGCCGATTGAAGATCTACTGGACGTTTTCGAAGAAACTTTCCGTTCTAAAGAAAGTAAACTTGCACTTCGACGCAAATTTGAAGCGCGGAAGTGGAAGTACAATGAAGATTTCGCGGTGTACTTTGACGATAAGCTGCTGTTGGCGACACACATAAACATCCAAAATGACGAATTGGTGGATGGCATCATCGAGGGAATCCCAGATGAAAACTTGCGTAGGCAAGCACACATGCAGTGTTTTGCAGTTCCGTATCATCTGCTTCACGCCATGGGAAAAGTTACGCTATCCAAGAAATTCAAGAAGACGGATGAAAAGGAGAAACCAGGCAAGACGGCTACTTCAGGACGCTGCTTCAACTGTAACTCACTGGGTCATTTCGCAGCAGATTGCCGAAAACCAAAACGTGAGTGGGGAGCTTGTTTTGCGTGTGGCAGCAAGGAGCATCGTGTAGCTGAGTGCAGTAAGAAGAAGGCGAATAACGAATATGTAAGGAATTTTGATATATTTATTAAGAACAATTTTAACACACGTCTCAATTTAGAATGCCTCATCGACTCAGGGAGCCCAATAAGTTTCATCAAAATATCATGCTTAAAAAATGAAGTTAACAATTTTGGAAAATATAAAATGGATAGGAAATAATACAGACTCGATAAACGATAATGAATAATACTGTATATATATATGTATATTATCAATAAGTAAAACTACTGTATATGTTGTAATTAATCTAAATTATCTATAAAGGAGTTCCGGAGACCTCTGGTCAAGATGGCCGAATTGTAGCAGTATTAGGGATTTAGATATTAATTAAATATAACTATCGCCCATTTGCATCTCGCTGTTATATGTACACAGCAGCTCGATGCAAATATATAACATACACTTTAAATATATAACATGAACTGTAAATAACATAACATAGGAATATAACATACTCTGTAAATAAACATAGGCTAAGCATAACCAAATAAACCATTCTGTATTTGGCGATAGAAAGAAGCGGTCGTTTTGCGTTTTAATTAAATAATATACCGGCTACAAAACGAAATTAATTGAGTTTGAATGCATTCTGCATGGAAGTTAGTCTGATTTCTGGAAACTTTAAAAGTTTACGCCTAATTATAATTACGATTTCTTCCAAATTTTCATAAATTTACAAATACAATTATAGTTTTAGAATAAAATATGTATTGAAAAATATACGACTAGAAAAAGATTTCAATTTGATGGATGCTAGACATCAGAACAAACTTCTCATTCTCAAAGTTATAAAAGACTACAAAAAATAATACAATTGTCTCTCAGTACTCGAACTGTCCATTAACTTTCCATTGAATTTCCTTCAATTCGTATGAAAAAGTCTAATTTTTTGAAATCGTTAACAAGCAATAAGAAAACCTAAAACTTTACGGTAATTAAAATTCAAATTGATTTTTTCTAACCACTAGAATGCTCAAATGCTTCAGAGTTTTACCGTAGATCTATAAATACTTATTAAACTCGCTTCTATAATCGTCTATCTCTTAAAGACTTAATCCACCAACTGTGGATCCGCCCCTGTACGCTTTGGCAAAGTGTGTTAGTAACATGCATATATATGTCGTACTCAATGTATTTCAAGCCTGACTGGTTATTGCTTATTTGGGGTAGGCCCTCTCACCCATATTTGATGCCGTTCAGTATGCCGGCAGCCACTTGGGCCACGTCCAATTTATAGGTGCTCTGCAGGCGAACCAATGCCACTGCGGAGCCTTCGACATCCACCTGGCTGGGAAAGTTCAGTCCGTAGTATTGTGTTATATTGAAATCTGCAAGAGTTCAAATCAAATTTTAGTTTCACATCAGACACATTTGATGACTATTATGATTACGGATTTGGCTGCTCATTTGCTGGGCTCGACTTTCCAGTTGGTTCCAGTCCGTGTGCAGGCGCTTTATCAGCCGATAGACGTTGATTGGATTGGTCAGATAGTTCTCGAGACCCCTTGCAGCCAGTGCATGTTCCACCTCTATGGCGGCCAGCTCTCTGTGGATCAGGTTATTAGGATTTAGGTTTAGACGGGTTTAAAACTTCTAATCATAAATCGACCGCTACCAGTTTCTGCTCTTTTGTTTTGTGACGCTGGTCGTCATAAGTATAATAACGTACATATGAACCCCACAGCGATTTGATAGCGTGGATTTTAATTAATTCTAATTTATTTCTGATTCAAATACATAAAACTTTCTTTACGATTTAAGCACAATAAGCGAAACGAAAGCGAAATGCTAAATGCCAATAGTTGTTTATATTATGAACCTTAAGTTGAATCATAAAACACATAAAACAACAACCAGTTGATTACAGCTTCATATCATTTTATTGAATATTAAATATAATTTTATTAAACGGACTCACTTTTCCAAGTGCTGCAGAGTAATTCTAGTCTGAGCTAGCTGTGAACTCAAGTCGCTCATTAATGTGTGCTCCGTGTGCAGTAATTGCTCCAGTCCAGTAATGGATGAAAAATAATCCGAAGCCTGGCCAAAACAGCCGAAGCTGGCCAATAACAATGTGGCCAGCAGTCTGACACTTTCCCGCATCTTAGCTGGATTTATGTGTGTGCTCCTTTTGCGTATACTTAAAATGAACTCCTCGTCGTATACTTAATCTGCGTTCTTTTTGCGGCTTAGAATATGATTAGGTTTTGGGCTGTGTTTCTTTTTGGCGTGCGCGTCTCAACGCGTCTCACAATGAACTGAAGGCGTTGCTCGGAAACAAACATCCCGAATGATCTCGCGGCGAATAAAACCAGCGATGACAGACGTTTTGGCAGAATCGATTCTGATTCTGAATCTGATCGGCGACAGCTTAGACCGGGTGCTAACTACATAATATTTGCATAACCAATTGATGTTTGTCTATCCATGTGTCGAACTCCCCATGTCGATGTCGATGTCGATGTCTTTCTCTATGAGCCAACTATTCGCATTGTGAGCGACTTCAATGAAGAGCATACGAGTTTCGTGGCGATTAAGCATGTTTTATGGCTTTGCCAAAGCTGATTTAATGATGCTTATCATGAGCTCGTTTCAGATTTGACCAGCCCCAAGTTCTACTTCATCTCCATCTCCCTCTCTCTCTCACTCTTGTCCGCTCTCTCTCTTTCTTGCCATCTTTCTTGCTCGCTCTCTTTTCGAAAATATATCGTTGCTTTTTTCGATCGCTTATTAATTCAAGCTAATTAACTGCGAGTCGTTTGATATTTAATAATGCAGTCGCACGTACGTTGTTATTGTTTCGACAGTGTTGGTACGTTGAGCCAGTTTATTATACTCGATTTTTGAATATTCAGTTTGGGTGTTCCGATGCTCTGCGATAAACTTAAACGTTTTCTTCAATTCGCGGAAGTTTTATAAGTTGACAATTATGAGAAGAAATGACACAAAGAACTTAAAAACTACTTTTCAAATTTAAAATGTTGAGTGGTAAGGAAGGAATATAAAAAATTTAATGGATTGAAGAGTCTTAGAAATTATTTAGAAATTTCCAGAGTATTTTTTTTTTACATGTTTTAATTTAATTTAAAAAAATATTGAAGATTTGATGTTTGACAGGGAAATAGAAGGTATAAATCTAAAAAAATTTATTTGAATTTAAATATACATATATTTTGATGATTTTTTAAAAATAATTAAAAAATTTTTGTATTAAAGAGTATCTAATAGTTAAAGAAAGAGTCAATCAATCAATCTTGCATTGAAAATTCAGGGTATTTTTACGATAAGTGTGTGATTTTATTGCGTTAATTAACGAGCAAGTAAAATTCATTATAACAGATATTGTGTGGTTTTATGTTAGATTTGTCATTTGATTTACAGTTTTGTTCAACATTTGACTTGGCACATTCGCATTGGTTTTATGAGCCAATATTTAGCTAAACTATTTCCTGATGCCGTCAAGAGAAAAACATTTGCTGGGAAGCAGACAAAGTGTCGGCGTTATGCTAATTATTCAGAGATCTGATGCATAAATATTTAAATTTGTTTGCTCTTTAATTACTCAAATGGCCAAAAAATAAAAGGCGAAGTCCATTGAAATGAGCATTAAATGACAGATGAAAGTCCAAATGAAACTGAATGAAATGTCAACATTGCAGCTTCTTATTTATTGCGTTGCGGCAATTAGCGAAAGATTAAAGGGCGAAATGAACATCTTTGGGTTTCAGTTGTTGCCGGCATTTAATTCAGGTTTGTCCAGAGTGCTGAAAATGGCAAGTGGAAGTGAAGTCAGAACTGATAAGCTCACAGGGGAGATGGAGTATTTACTTACACAACTGAGTGCCCAACAACACGGGACAGACAAGCTGACGACTTCGGTAATCCAGTCTCGGCAACTCGTCACGACTGCGGATACGCCAGTAGAGTAGGGAACCCCGTGGGATATTCACGCCGAGCTCCAACTGTGGAAAGACCAGAGCACCGCCCAACTTGGATTCTTTTAGCTAGAGAGAGAAGAAGAGGGAGAGGCGAAAAGAGATATACGATAATAGGCAATTAGTGCTATATATTAACTAATCATTTCATTAAAATGACGCACTTTGAGCATTGCGCGTGCCACATGCTCCACATTGTTTGATGGCACCTCTGGCTCCGTCACGTGCTCGTGACTGTGACGACGTGCCTGCCACAGCTCCATTTGTCCAACGCCCCCCAGTTGATAATTGATGCCACGCAGCATTTTCTGCCCCAACTTGCTGACTTCCATCGGCGCAAAGGTGGTGACTTCCCTCGATTGCTGCTCATGTTCTCTGTCATCTAATAAAGTAATCAATTTGTCTGCCTGCCGGAAGCTGATCACGTCGTGATAGAGCATTATATGTGGATCCTCACTGAGTTGCTCCAAGCGTAGCATTCGCAGATACGAGTTATCTCGGCGACACTCCAAAACTCGACTTCCTGTTGTCACCTGTTGCGTCGCCGCCGCGCGGCAGAGCTCATCAATAAGCAGCTGTTCCACCGATTTGGACTGCTTGAAAACGGTCATAAAAATATCGATATTATTATACAATATTAATCGATACACTTTTAGGCAAATAGAAGTTTGTTAACTATTTCCATAAAACAGGCTAACAAAGTTATTCAGTCACAATGCACGCAATATTCACCGAAAGTTCCGTGTGGAATAGACGAGTTCTTAAGCATTAAAGTTATTCCAGAGTGACACGAATTGTTTTGATATGTATGTTTGTAAGTTTTGTATATAATAAGGACTGGTTATGAAATACATATGGAGACTAATTTCATTTATCACAATAACAATCATAAATTTGAGTGGATATTCAGGATTTTAACTTAAATTTGCATAGTCTATACAACAAAACGAATCGCGTTTCAAGAATATTAATGATTAAGAATATATTGATTTATAGTATATGTACTTGTTATATTGTTCTGTCATTTTTGCTGTGTTTCAAAATTCTAATAATAAAACATAGTCCCTATATAATTAAACGATATGCATAAATGAGAATGACACCACAATTTTCCTTTGCAGTGTAAGTCGTGAATATATTAACAAATCTAATTTCTTATATTCTTCATAGAACATCTTCATGCCTAGGGTATCACCTAGCCTAGCATGCTCAACTGTCAACTTTTGACTACTTCCTTCTATGCACATTACACTCTAGTTTGTTGTTGTATAATTCACAATTTTCATACTCTTGTTATTACCTTTGCCTTGGACTTTCGCTTTGGCAGAAGTTTCTTTTCAGTTCCGTTTATGGTGCGTTCAATTTTGGCCTTCGCTTTCAGCCAATTTTGGTTAGTGGGTCGCAGCAACAGCAACTCCTCGACCGTTGCCAGGGCACTCAAGAATTCACCTGGAATACGCTCACAAATTTATGCGAGTCTTGGTAAAATGAGACTTGGAGACGCACCTGCTCGATAGTGCATATTCAGAGATGCCTCCAGTATTTGGACCTTGCCGCGTTCTTCTTCACTGACCATGGAGTGGGTTGTGGCATTACCAGCAGCTGGCAGTTTTCCCAGCGCCGTTTCCAGCCAGTACTTGGCCACGGCATAGTCTCCATTGCGATCCGACTTACGCGCCATTTCGAGGCAGTCACTCCAGGACATGGCAGACCTTAAATGGTATGCAATCTTATTATCATTCAGTTTTCTTTTGTGGTGAATACTTTACCCCAACTTGAGTCCATTGACCATGCCCAGGGAGAGGGTGGCAGGCTCCAAATCGTAAACCGACTGCAATCGCAGCAAATTGAGCAGAGCTGTCTCGTAATCCTCCTCGCTGGGCAGTTGCAGTTCCATCTCAAAGTCTGGCAGATTATCGGACAGAGTCAGTGTCGCATTTGCCTGCTGCTCAATCACTGGCCAAACGCTCTGGAAACGCTTTAGGATTGTGAGCACATTGAGTGGATTACCGATGTGCTCCTCCACCCGCTCTCCCACCAGCTGATGGATCTCCTCAATGGCCGATGTCTCTCGCCTGATTACCATCAGCTGCTGCTCCAATGCTTCAATGTATTCCCGCAGGGCATCGATGAGCGATGTCTCTGTGGCCACCAGTTCCCTCAAATGCTCCTCGCTGCCGGCACGCACATCACTTGGCCAAACCACAACAACTAGCAAAAGCAACCACAGAAATCCAACTCGAATTGCTTTCGGCATTTGCATATTTTGATATTTGACAGAGTTTCTGTTTGTTTTTTTTTTCGTTTTTCGTTTTCGCTTCGTTGTTGACCGGGTCAATGGCTGATGAGTGGTCTGTGGCTGTTGCTTTGCTTTTGGCCTGCTTCTATGTATTATGTATTATTCATTTGCTAGAACTCAACGGCTAATTATTCAATGTTTAGTTATATAAGCAACGGTTGACCAACCGGCTTGGCTGCTCCAGCTCAACTGAAATTATGAATCTTTGCACCATCATGCGAAAGGTGAAAAAGACAACTCTCCTCTGTCTATTTACCTTTTACCTGTATTTCTCTTCTTATTTATCTCTGGCATTCTTCATTTATCTTTAAGAGTTCCATGTAAGCATAAAATCATATAATTAATCTAAAAAAACTTTACTTATAAAATGAGGTAGAAATTTATTTTTGTCATACAATTTTTTTCTTCCTTAATATTTAGTGAAGCTGAAAGCTTAATTTAGTAATTATGTAGCTTAATTTAACAAAACATATCCAACTTAATCTACTATTTAATATCTGCAGGCCACTTTTATCGCAGCCAGGTATTTCCATTAACCGAGTTGCATTAGTTCTGGCATTAAACTTTAAAACTTTTCTGGAAAATACAAAAATATGGTTGCTATACATATTTTACTATTCACTTGTCAGCAGCTTAGAGCTTCACGCAAAAGTTTAGTAAACATTTAAACAGTTGTGCAATTTTTGTTGTGAAATTTCTGGAATTTAACTCTGCGCAACATAATTGGGTTACATTTTAAATTAAATTCGTTTCATTGAAGACTTAAGTGCTCGGAAAACTTTTATAATTCTTGGCTTATAAGAAAAATGTTCCATATTTTGCTAAAAGTTTTCCATTTTAAATGAATTCGTGTCCCCACCACAGACTCAGTTTTCCAATGAATATTGGAATTTATCATAATTTTTATAATGTAACGAACTATCAAGTTTATTAAGGTTATTTTAAAATAAATAAAAAGAATTAAATTAGGGATTTCAACTTTACAGTAAGCATTAAGACTGTCTTAAAGAAAAAAAAAACTGTATACAGTCTCTTCAATAATTATAGTTCTACTTTGAGATGCCGATTAGTAAGGCGTCCAAGTGTCAGCTTATTCTCCAAAATGATTTTATTCTTCAGAGCCGCTTCATGTTTGGGTTCAGCTTTAAGGATCGCATTGTTCAATTTATTGGCCAATTTGTAGCTGCCCAATTTCTGAAGAGCTGGAACCAACTCTTCAAGTATCTGTAGCTGTTCGACTTTGGAGAATGAAGATTCATCGTGAGATAGTCGAGATCGGGCTTCCAGCAGCCATTCGGTGGCAAAATCATTATGATTAAGTTTGTGGAGACCTCGACCGATCACATAGCAATCGCTAGCACTGAGACTGACATTCACATTTCTCTCCTGGTCTTCCAAGAGCACCTCGTTGGCCAACTCTGATGTGGACAGATCGTTACTTTCCTGCAACTCTAAAATCTCGCTGGTTGCATCCCACAAGTCATCGCTCGTTGGCTCCTCAATCTCGTGTTTATTTAGCTCCCGAACCACTTGTTTGTGATGTTCCACAACTTCTGCGTTATCCAAGACAACATCAATGACCTCATGCTGCCAATTGTTGACCAAGCGGCTTATCGTGGTAAAGACATTTAATGGATTACCAAAGTATTCCTCAGAATCATCCAGATCATCGTGCACAATATCCACGTAGTCTAAAAATCTAATTGCCAATTGTTAGTATTTATTAAGATGTTCTCTAATCTTTTGGTATTTACCTTTTGATTTTTGACTGTGCCAATTGAACATTGCTCACATAAGAGTCCAACTGTTTCACAAAGATGCTCTCTAAATCGATTAATCCTTGAATATTATTGCCAGCACAAACACTGCTTAATCCTAGACATACACAAAGCGTCAAAAGAACCGCACTTACTCGAAACATTCTAACAACTCTGCTTAGCAATTTCTACTTCCTCTTTCTTATAGTCATAATTACTTAACTACTTCTACAGCTATGTCAACATTTACACAGTTGTTGGTATTCCTTTTTTATACCCTGCACACGTTTAAATTGGGAAAACATAATTTTAAAAGTGAAAGATGTCTGTAATCTAAAAATATAATTTAAGTTTTAAAGCATAAATAAAATATGTTTGCTTGAAAAAAATTTATTTCAAGCTTTTTGAAAAATTTTTTATTTTTACAAACGATTTGAGTCTTTAGGACTTTTGGTTAAAAGAAAATATTTTATATTCAATCGATTTACTTTTATCAGAGTTGTCTCAGTTATAAAGGCTTAAAAAATATTTTTTTTATGATTTATTAATTAATTTTTTTTATTCCACTTTAAAATTGTATGTTTAATTTATTTTTAAAATCAGTTGACTCCTTATTTGTCGTTAAAAAAATTAATGATTAATTTAATACTTACATTTCAGAGGTACATTTATGTTATATTGAACATATTTTCAGGAGTTTTCTAACTTACATACTTACCTCCCTTAAATGAATTGAATAAGCTATGAAAGCTCTTTAGATTTGAGATAACACGCTTAGACTCTTACAACATTTAAGCCAGTTCTAGCCAATATCCGAGCTCTCGAACCAAAACCTGTTAGGCACAATGAACCTCGAGCTTTCTTTACGCTTACCAAACACTCGAAAACAGGTTCTCTTAATAAGCTAAAAGCGTCGTGCTCTTGGATTCTTAAATATTATATAATGTGTGTACAAATGCCATGACCATAGATAAACCATCGATGGAGTCATTGGATTGTGGGGTCATTTGGCGAATTCAGTTGACCGCGAGACGTGATCGAGAATGCTTCACTTGGGGGCAACATGGAGGCTTCATGTGGCACTGGCCGTGTTCACAGTGCTCGTATCGTGCGGAGTAAACGGCGAGTTCTACTCGTCGATACACGAGATGTCCAAGGTATTTGGCTATGAGCAGAAAATGCTGCAGTACATGCAAAAATTCATGGCTGATAATGAGAGTAAATTGGATTTTCTGAAAGCGTAAGTTGCACGCTGCAAGTGGAAGCTGGAGGGCAGTCGAAACTAATGACCTTTAATACAGGCGACTGGACGAGTTCGAGCGAGAGCGTAGCGAGGCGTTGCAATGGGGCGTGGCATACTTTGAGAGTCCGTTGAACAAATATTTGCTGAGCAAACGGCTGACGGTGGACTGGCAACGTATTGCGAATCTCATGGAAGCCGCAACGGGCGAAAGTAAGTGCCAAATCCATTTATAACCAAATTTCATTAAGCAAACGTTGCTTTCTTCTTTCTCTCTCTTTCTCTCTCTCTCTTTCTCTCTCATATATAGAGTCACTCGCTCGGTTGCATCAACTACGCCACAAAAAGTACATGCCCAACGAAAGGGAGCTGGAGGGCGCCATCGATGGATTGCTGCGCTTACAATCCATTTACAGGCTAAAAGCGAAGCATGTTGCAGCTGGAATACTGGACGGTGTGTCCTATGGGTAAGCATCTGTTTTAGAGCTATGCAAAACTCACTTAGCATCATTTTATCACCATCACCATCACAGCACCCAATTGAATGCCGAGCATTGCCTGGACATTGCCGAGCAGGCCATCCGGGATGAGCACCTGCATTTAGCACACGCCTGGCTAATGGAGGCCAACACTCGTCTATCCATTAACGATGGGAATGTGCTGCAGCCGAAAATTCTAGAGCAACTGGCTCAGGTCAAAGCCAGGTTAACTAATTATCGAGGTGTGAATGGCACAGCGGAGACCCTTAAACTGGAGCAGGACCAAGAGCAGGACCTAAGCAACTACCAGGACTTGTTGCAGGCTCAGTTGGAGCCAGAAAACGAAATCGAGGAGCATCCCGTAAGCATAACTTAATTTAAATTTAAAATTATCAAATGCTCTTACTTTTCATTTTAAAATTTAAGCATCCAATTACTTATTCAAAATATAAATTTATTTATTATTTGCGTTTTAAAATAATATTAATTTTAAGTATAATTTATTTAAAATGTAATATTTTGAAATTCTCTTACCTTACCTATTATTTTAAGATTTTATAATCCAAGTAGTAATTTAAAATATTGATTAAAAATCAAATATTTTTTATTTAAAGTAATTTTAATTTTGTTTTATATTTAATTATTAAATTTTAATTAAGTTTTTAGCCGTTAAGCTAATAATAAACTTTACATAAAATATCTATTGATTAACTATCACAGCCTGTGCCCGAGGACTTGACCAGATTAAGTGAATTCGACGCCTATCGTTACACCTGCAGTGGCCATATCAAGACGACGCCGAGGGAGCAGCGTCATCTGCGTTGTGGCTACATGACGGAGACGCATCCTTTTCTGCTGCTGGCACCGCTCAAGGTCGAGGAGCTCAGTGATGATCCGTTGCTGCTGCTCTACCACGAGGTCATTTATCAGAGTGAAATCGATGCGATAACTGAGCTGACAAGGAATAAAATTAAACGTGCCACTGTCACGGGTCAGAACTCATCAGTTGTGTCCAATGCTCGGACTAGTCAGTACACCTTTATTCCCAAGTCACGTCACAAGGTGCTGAGGACCATCGATCAGCGTGTGGCAGATATGACAGATCTCAATATGGGTAAGTCTTGAAATCTAACGTATGGAACTCCTATATAGAATGCGTTACTTTCATTACAGATTTTGCTGAGGATCATCAATTCTCCAACTATGGCATCGGTGGACACTATGCGCAGCACACGGACTGGTTTCATCCGAATGCCGTAAGTAATTTTATTGGAGTAATTTAACTAACTAATAGAATCTTCAACACTTTAATATATTTTCTAGTTTGAAACCAACCAGGTGTCCTTGCTCGAAATGGGCAATCGCATTGCCACCGTCCTATTCTATGTGAGTTCACTTTTATCCTTGTTGGTGTCAAAGCACTTACATTACCCGAATTTCATCCACAGCTCACCGATGTGGCACAGGGCGGTGGCACCGCCTTTCCCATTATAAAGCAATTACTAAAGCCAGAGAAATATGCGGGTACGTGTCCTGTCACGTTGTTGTTAAGCTTTTCCCCAATATTCTAGTTGTATTTTTATCCTCGTTTTAGCCGCCTTTTGGTATAACCTGCACGCCTCGGGCGTGGGCGATGCTCGTGTCCTGCATGGCGCCTGCCCCATCATTGTGGGCTCCAAATGGGGTGAGTAACCTATTTCGACCGCTGTTAATCTCATTTAACCCAAATATATATTTATATAGTGCTAAATCGCTGGATACGCGAGTTCCATCAGTCAGATAAACGTTCTTGCGAGTTGTGGGATGATTCAAAGATCACTATAAGTCAACTTCTAGAGCTAGGTAAAAATGAAAATAAGTAAATTTAATTTGTATATTAAAATAAAAGACAATTTGTTTAATTCGTGAAGCCTCTCAAGTTGAGATGACCTCTTTTAAATAGTTGACTTTATTGGTTTATGCCAGTTTTACATTCATAATCCATCTAATTTAAATTCAACATTTATATTTGACTCGACTTTCTTTGCCTTTGCCTTTGGCTTGCAGCTGCAAGTTTCTAAAATATTCTTTTTTTCAGTTATAGACTCTGTCTGTCTATTTGCTGTTTATAATAATAATCATAATTATAATTATAATATGTGTGTATTTGAGTAAATTCAATATGACTTGAAAACAAACATTTATATACTCGTAAAGTATTTGATGCTAGCAAATTCTTATTTTCGAATTAATAATCATATGTATAACATTTGAGACATTAAAACAACAATGCATTCAAACATTTATATATTTTTTTATTCCTTTTTCTAAGTTTTTTTAAATATTTTTTATTGTATTTTTATGAGCCTTTGGTGACTTTGCTTTTTTTCATAAATAAAATAGTTCAGTTATTTAGTTTAGTTGCAATCTTAGTTTTGCATTTAAAAGGACACCAAGTGAAAGTTCAGTTTTATACTTTTTGACTATGCAGTTTAACTTGTGTATAAAGTTTTTAAATTCGCTTTTTTTTGTAAATTTTCCATGTGTTTTCTTTTGTTTTTTGTTTAGCATATGCAAATTTGTTTGTGGTGGGCGTTTTGCTGCTAGTTTTATTATTTTATTATTGATTTCTCATCATTTCTTTTGTTTTTAGTGCACAAGTAAACACTTCCAAAGGGATTGTCTTATAGGGTTGACATGTTACATACATCGATATACAAATAGTTTGTAGATAAATATATATTCATATATACATACATATATATGTATGTATGTTTATGTGCTTGTAAGTATGTGTATATGTATATTGTTCAGTTTGATAACCACACTTAAAATTTCACTAATTTATTTTTTGCATTTAATTGTTTCATTGAATTCTTAACTTAAAACTCTTCACCTTCCGCCTTATGTTTATTGAAATTACAGTTTCTTTTATGTATATATTTAATTACCATTTTCTTTGTTCACATTTTTTATACACCTATAAACATTTATTTAATTCTGAACGCTGTAGGTTCACATTAATATATGTATTGTATACTTGTACTTATATGTACTCTTTTAATATAATTCTCATAAATTTGATTAAACATTCATTTTGTGTAACTTGAGTTGGTTTGCAATGCTCTTTTTTGATATATTTGCACATTTTGCAGTTGACTTTGTATATTTAAGTATTTGTTTTTTAAACTGGAATATGGTATTTTTTCTGAAACTCACATCAAGATATATTGCCCATTGAGGGGCTATAAATATGCATTTCCTTCACGACTTCACGGTTGGATTTCATCTCAGAAACATCGATACTCATCACGTGCCCCTTCCCCTCATTTTAGCTGTTCAAATTTGGCAGCTTAGATCTCGTAATTGCGAAATTTATTGGCCACATCTGTGTTCTCAGTGCCCCACTCGGCCTTGCGGTTGCCATAATAAAGGGCGGCCCCGCCCTCCGAGGCTCGCCGATGGGCCGGATTCGGGGAGGCGGCTGTTAAGCCTCCGCTGCTGCAGCCTGCCCCAGCCGGACCAGCTCCAGCTACGGTTCCGGGCTCGGGAAGCATGCGATCCTTGGTTTTGGGAGTGGCCCAATGCATGGACTTTGATTGAATCGAAAGTAATTATAATTAGTTCGCCAGCTGTTCAATCATATTCAAGTTTACATTGGAAGCAGCTAATGCAAATGGTGGTTTTGATTTGGATTTGGATTTGGATTTGTGCTCGAAATGGAATTGGAATCACAGATGCATTAGCTACTCCTAATTATTTGCATGCGAGGCGTACACACACGTGGAACACTTTTGGATGAAGAGGCGCATTCAAAAAATACCACACAAATATGTACAAAGTGAAGGTTACCAGGCGACCAGAATCAGGCTTTAAAATAGGAGTTTAAATCAAAATATTGTTGCTGGTTTATGTTGAATTCAAGATCACAGTTTTTGGCATTTGTTGTTAATAGTACACATAGTTGAGGTCTGGACTCCCAGAGTGCCGTTTTGTGACAAAGTCCCAAATGAAACGTAAATGATAAAAACACAACCGCATTGGCCATTGAAGTGCGTACGGTCCAAAACCAAACATGAAATTGGCAACACGTGTCCAAATTGCAGGTAACCACAAGCCCAAAGTGCAACCATGGCAATTTGCCCAGTCGAGTATGCAAAGGCAAATTCATGAGCTGGCAAAGGGAGCAGTAATTTAAGCAGGATGTACTCGTATTATCAAAGGAAAGGGTTGTTGCCATCATGGCAACAACAGCAATTCACAACGGAAATTAGCATAAAACGCGGACTGCGGACTGGCAACTCGAAGTTGCAACTAATCACATTAAATATGCAACAATGCGACTGCACTCGGATTGAATTACTTATTTCATTAGCTGCGAACTGACACGAGAGTACCATTAAATGAAATTGAAGTACGAGTAGCACATATAAATAAATAAAATAGTTAAATAAACTGCACTAACGGCACTCGGAATAAACAGTTCCTCATTTATAATTTAAGTTATTTTTGGGGCTTGAAGTTTACTTCTCTGTTTATGTTTTTTCTGTTTTGATTTATCTTGCTGTATTCCTGGCGCATACGCATACCTCTTTATCCACTTTCTCGGCAATTGTGTATCTTCTCACCTGGCCGACGTGCTCCTTCATACCGAGCCACTGTTTGTAGCTCATTGAGATGCCGCTGTTGCGCCACTTGTCGTAGATGGCGCGCCTCTCCGGATCGCACAGCGTCTCCTTGGCTTCCTGCAAAAGCATTCCAAAACAAGTACTTTAAATTAGTGACGTAAATATACATAAAAAAATAAAGAACTTGATTTTTGCGTTAGCTATTTTCTAGTTCTTTAAATCAATGCTTTTTTTTTCTAAATTAAACGAGTTAATTAAGTGTTTGGAATTCGGATAAGTTTTGGCAAAGTTGTGAAAGTTTGTTGTTTGATTGATTTTCGTAACCGATTCTATTTACATCACTTCTATAAATGCCTATTTGTATTGCAGAATAAAAGTCAAATTTGCTTGAGACCCAAATAAACAGCATAAAAGCCGTTTTCTATTGTTTTTGCCTTGCCTTGAATTATAATCAATTTCCGTAGCATACTTATTAGCTATGCCGAGATTTACACAAACACACACACGCGGAATGATGCGCATAGACAAACAAATTGAAACGCTGTTCAAGTGATTTTGATAGCGAATCTGGCCATGATTCGTATATGTGTTTATCTATGTATGTGTATCTCCTACTTTTAGGACAAAGCCGCCTACTGTTACGCCTTGTTTGATATTCAAAGCTAACACGCCCACGCTCGTCCTGGTACCCGCATACACACACAGGCACACACACACATACTCACTCACTTACACATACACACACATTTACTACGCTGAGATTTTATTGGCGTCTTTGTTGCTGATGATTCTTACACGATAATCAATTATTTCACTACTCATTGACTATGTGGGTCGCATGCAGCCATGCAGAACTTTCCCATTTCCCATTTTCCGCTAGCTGATTGCTGGTTTATTTCTCTTTAATTAATTTCACCCTTCAGCTATTGCCAATAGAGGATTGAATTTTGCTTGAATTTTTTCAAGCCACAAAGTTCTGTCAGCTTCAATGATTTTGTAAACCTTCGTCCTTTAAAAATATTTATTTTATAGGATATTTATATTGAAAAAGAGTTCTTTTCAGTAACGAAATAAATATAAATATGAAAGGATATTCATTTTATACTGTCATGTTATTAAAAATGACAGTTTCAGTGCTGTACAATAATAAATGTCGTATGCAACTGAAAGTTATATTGATGGGAAATGGCATTTACCAAAAGATTTTAATAAAAGGAATACATTTTCGAATTGTTGACAAACAAATACCCTTTACACAGGCATTTACCACAATACAAACAAATATGCTGTCGCAATGTGTGTATTCAGGAGCTGTGATTAAACCACTGAGCAAGCAGGAGAGAAAAAAGAGGCAGTGGAAGTACGTTTGGGAGAGAGCAGGACATAAGTATAAATACAGCTGGGCAATGTCGCCAGCAACTGATGCGAACTGTTATCAGTTGCTGGCGACATTGCCCAGATAAGCTTAGATTCTTAAATATTAAAACATATAAATATATTTTATTTAACAGTAGTTGTTATAAAAATTTATTTATATTTTTAGGCCTGTTTTTTCAATGTCTAAATAAGGTGTTTGATAACTGTTGAAAATAAATTTTGACATAAAATGTATAGAAATAACTGTCAAATTTTAAATTATATCTTAAATACAGTTTAAATGTACATAGAACGGCCCTTATTTACTTATGTATATATTTTATTATAATAATTATATAAAATATTAATTTAAATCTGTGCTTTTAAATATTTACGATGTACTAACACTTTAAATCATTTAAGGTAAGTTTGTAGTGTTCATTAAAATCTCTGCACTTCAGTTGAATTTCTGCTTTATGGCTTTTGTTTTATGGTTTCACGTTGCAGCGCCCATAAAAGCCGCCATCAATCTGGCAGTCAGTGCATACATATGTCAAACTAATAGTGATACACATACACACAGATATACGCACTCTCTTCCATCACATATGTACACTGCGCGAACTTTACGAGCTGCAAATTGTATTTACGGTTTTTATGGTAACTTCGAGCTCTGCTTTCGGTCCCATAACTATCATTCACAAAAGGGAGACTTCCGCTCGACTTGTTGCCGATGCTCGTGCAGTTACTCTTGCCACTCACTGTTACCAATCGGCGTTGGCGTTGGCCCAAACGCGTAACAAGTTTTTATTGTTGTCGCTGTAGCTGACAGGAATCTAATGAGGAGCGGCAGCAGCAGCAGAAGAAGAACAAATAACAAACGGCAACTGTTTGGCAAACTTTATGTCGTTCCCTTTCGGGAAGTTGGCTAACAATGACTAACACCCACACACACGAAAACACATCTGATTCACACACATGTTTGTAGGTTTTTATGCTTTTCGCATTGACACCGCAGAAAATCAATAATACTTTTTAAATTCAAAAAATATAGGGTATCTATATATATATGTCAATCTGCCTCAACAGCGATCTCTATTACCAGCACCACAGCCACGCCCCTTGCTGTTTGCCATTCCTTTTGTTGTGCGTCAAATTCAATTTGAGGTTGAGTGTAAATGATGTGACTCCGTGTAGGTGTGTGTGTGTTTGAAAACTTTAATCAACTGTCAGGCAGCCATTTTGCATGTCCCACGCACACGCTTTGTACATGACTGCGTATGTGTGTGCGTGTGTGTGTTAGTCTTTCTTTTTAATTACGGTAACTGACTGCTTTTACTTTCAAATTGATGTGGCAAGTTCTAACAGATCAGCAAATGCCTTCAAGACCACTTGTAACCCTGAAATGAAAACATGTTTTCTCTTAGCCTTATCATCAATTACCCCGCCCCTTCTCTCGCCATCTCCCATTGAAGTTTGCAACTCAAACATATTGCCCTCGAGGCGCACAAGGTGTGGGTCGCCCCTCGCGTTCAGCTTAAGGACTCACCTGGCACTTTATTAAATATGCAAAATGCTCAACGTTTGCCCTTTTTTTTGTTGTTGTGTTGCTGCTGCCACTTTTCTTGTTTATTCTTATTTTATTTTTCATTATATATATTTAACGTTTTTCTTTTTTTTATGGTACATTGTTGCTTACCTTAAGTAGCTGAAACTTGGCCTCGGCATCCTTGTCGCCGCTGTTCTTATCTGGATGATACTGAAGTGCCAGGGCCTTGTATTCGGCCTGAATCTGCTCCGGCTGTGGAGAAGAAGGGAAGAAAATGAAATGGCGTAAATTAAGTAAATTGCAATAAGGAATTCTCTTTTAGCCGTAAATTAACTAAGCATTTTGTGGCATCAACTTTTAAAGAACCCAGAACAGACTCGTATTTCTTAATAAAAATAAATTTGTTGCGACATGCTGATTTTATGCTTACTCCCAAATGAAAAGCATATAATGAAGGACCCACACAACATGAGCAAAGTCAAGTCAACTGGGATATTGTATCTGTAACCACGAGACACGAGACAGGAGACAGGCAAAGCCGTCAGGAGCAGCCAAAGCCTCAGTTGACAGGGCCTTACAATCGAGACATTCCGTGTGAGACGGATGTGAGAAGAACGAATAACAGTCCAACAAGGAAACACGGAAAATTCGTGTGAAAATCAAAACCACTTAAAGTAATAGAAATGCAATACTACTCGTTTTTAGACGCATCAAATGCTAGCCAAGTTTACTGACGAAATTGAAAAACTTTTTCGGCTTTTTTGGCGACAGAAGTTTTCTGTTTGATTTAATACATTGATAAGACCTTGAAAGCAACTGTACAAAACAATTGAAAATTAATTAAGCCAAAGTGTCTGCAGTGACAGGCAGGCAGCAACAAGTTGGTGGCAGCAACAGCAACAGCTTACTGCAACGAGCCAAACAACCAAACAGTCAACTGCTGTTGGCCAAGTTAAGCGGATGCCCAGTCGACTTGACAGTTGGCATCAAAATAATAACAGCAACAATAATAGCGACGGGCATAAAAGCGCACGGAAAATCCTTTTAACAGTTGCACAGGGGACTACGGCGAGGGGTGCTCGAAACTTTAACACAATAGAGCCTCTTGTTTTTTTTTCCTGTATTGTAAATGAAAATGGATTTTCGCGCACAATGCAGACAGATGCCCAGCTGCAGTTAAGGCTCAGTTAGTTTGTCGGTTAGTCAGTTCGTCAGTTGTCGTTCTTTTGTCTACGGTTGAGTGGGAATATTTACTCAGCATGACTGAAGTATTGACATAAATCTGCCAAAGGCATCAGCAGCGCATTGTTTATGGCAATATTTGTCAGAGAACTAGAGGCCAATAAGGTATTTAATATGCATACGACTAGATTCGTTCAAATTTCTTTGCTTTAATTTTCAACCAACGGCAACGAGTCGTATAATTAATTTCGACGCAATTAATATTACTCATACGCACGGCAACAGCAGCAACTTGCAAATTATATCGACACAGACTATGACACTATATACATGGGTAACACACACACAAATACACGCCTATAATTAACTAAATGAATCTCTGGCACATCCATTGGCTGTGGCTTCTCTTTTGCATTCCTGTGCGAATACGTGTGTTGGGATCCTTCGCATTTCCATGGCCATTGAAACATGACATGTCCCCAAACACACACACTCACACTTATTGATATACACATTTTGTTTGAGTGTGTGTCATATATCAATGGGAACCCATGTTAGGAAAGATGGGGCAACAAATGATATGTTGACAGTGCGAGAATTTTACTTTTCATGAGAAATTTCTAGTCTCTCTCAACCAATTAGCAACAGTCTACAGATTGTCTAATGTAGAAACGAGGGCGAATACAAAACAAACAAAAGAAAACATTAGAATTTGATGAAAAAAAATGAATTTAGCTCTGGAGTGAACTTAATTTTTTAATAGCCAATAACAATTTCAATTTATGAATTAACGCTGAATTAAAACTGCTTATAGAAAAATCTCGTTTCTTGGAAAATTTAAGTGAAATTTGAACATTATTCTACTGCGTAAAAAAATTTAATTGGATATTTTTCCTTTACAATAACAAAATATAATATAAAAGAGTTACTTTTAAGCAAACCCTCGCTTATAGTATAGCTTAAATCGTGACGAAACTTCGGATATTCTATTCAATAAGAAAATGCACTTTCTTGATTTTAAATTACGATCATTTATAATAATAGATATTTTGTCCAGAGAAATATTACTTTTGGAATAGCCTCCGTTTATATAGTTGACATTTTAAGCGAATTGAATTGAGAAAGTTCTCTGACGCCATCGACTGCAATAATTGCATAATGCAGTGCAATTTAATTGCCAATTAAAATCGAGTTGCTCAATTAATATGCATTGCCATGAAATTAACTATAGCAAATTTCCGTTTTTGATAATGCCAAAATGCTGTGAGACAGATGTACATTACGAGTACATGCATAAATATGTATGCAAATGAGCTCCCAGCCCGAAATCCAATTGGATTGCACACAGATTTATCATAGTGTATGGATACACTATAAATATAAATAAGTATATGCTCAGATCACAGCTGCAGTGCTTTGTGTATCTGACATATGCAAATTTACAGTAGAGCACCTCGCATACATAGGTTTATCTGGACACAATGGGCAGCTCATCTGTACGAGAATAGATGGGACAAAACCTCTGGACTGAGTTCTCTATTGCAAACAATTCAATTCATTTGCGGAGCAGACAATTGATCCATAGAACAGTTTCTATAATAAAGGCGACAAACTGAGGCGTTTGAATTGTTGCAATTTCATTGGGGGAATTCAGAACTTGACGGACTTCGAATTGGACAAATGCAGCTGACAGCGATTGATAAAATAAAATCAGAGAACAACAACAAATCAAGTAAATTCTAATAAAAATAACTCTCTTTATTTATACTCAAACATTTATCTCCCTAATAAATTCTAAAAATACGCATCACAAAATTTTCCTCCTTTGATCATATAAATAATTTATTCTATATACTCATTTTGTTTTGTTTATGGACTGACTTGGGTTGGGGCTTAGTTTCTGTAATATAAATTGGGAAAACATTTTCGACCCTCCAAGGACCTTTCCATCTTTCATGTTCCCTTATCACCTGTGAGAGTTCGTGCATAATTCAATATATGTATGGCACAACTGTGATGCAATCGACAGCTTGAAAAATTGCCAACATTAATATGTTTTCAGGTAGAAAATTGCGGCAAGCGTCAAACATTTTTCATGCCAATGAATTTGATTATGCTCGCACCAAGGCTGGGAATGGAAATTGTAGCTCCCAGCTATTTGAGTGCTCTTAATTTTGTTATTGAAAATTTCTGATCCAGAAAATGTGATAAGCCTGAGGCGAATGTGTCATGTCAAGAAACACTGAAAGCGTCTTTATTTCGCTTTTAATCCAGCTCAATGAAATGTTTGGAAAGCCAACATAATGCTACGAAAATCGTTCTTAAAGTGCTTTAGTGTCAACATAAAGGAGACTACAATCCGACACCTGCTGAGTGAAGGAAAGGAGAAAGAAAGGTTGACAAATAATTGTCAGGCTTAAGAAATCACACAAACGTACCGAAGGAAACAATCTAAGCCAAAAGTTTCGAGTTAATTAAAGGGCTCAGACTGAAGCCAAAAAGTTGTTGTTTACCCAGAATCAAGCCAACTGTTTTTCCGAACTAAGTAAATGAGCATTTAATTGGCACTTATGAGGCTACTACTTAGTTGCATCTCTTTCCCATCAATTCTTTCAATCTGCGACTCTGAATCTGAAATAGAAACAGAAATAGAAGCAGAATCTCAATCTGGCTGTGATTGCAATGCGTAATTGAAACTAATTCTCAAAGCAAATGCCCCGACACTCAAAGCCAAGTCAGCAAACGTCAAGTTGTATTTGATTTCATTTTATATCTTCGTCTCTCTATCTCTGTCTCCATCTCAAGCTTAATGTTGTATCTTTATCTCTTGCTGTCTGGGCGGGCTGGCTGGAAAAGCGTCCCCTTTGCGGTTGCCATTTTCATCATTTTCATTTCATCATATCTCATTATTGCGTGTGAAAATTGAGACTGACTGGCAAAAAGTTCTCGAACTTAATTGAATTAAATTCTAATTACAAACTTTGACAACAACTGCTACTGGCAGTGTTGCTTGATAAATATTTGAATTTCGGTTGCTCAGCTCATTATGATCTTGACTAATTAGCGGCTTTGAATATATACTGAAAATCTTACCGATGAGGTCTCATCGCATTGAAGCAGAGCGTAAAAATCCTCGTTGGGATTACGTTTATAATTGATTATAGCATCCACGGCACTCATTTTGGCGGAGTTTCTCTTTACGGCGAGTTGAAGATAACTGAATTAATTTCAAAATTTATTTAGAATTATTTATGAGTATTATATTTTAATATTTTTCTTTACTATATTTTATTTTTAAGCACGGGTTTGGCTATTTGCTCTGATTATTTTGTGAATAACAGTTCCGTTGAAAAGTGAGTCAACAGAGGCTCAACTCATGCCTTTCAAAGGTCTTATCCGTTTTGAAACCAAACGAAGTGTATTAAGCCAACAAAACTGAAAGCAGCAAATGACCTTCGCGGTACAAACAAAAACGTTAGAAATAATTAACGGCATAAAGTAAACTAAGTTAAAAATTCGTAAGGGTAAATAAAAAAAAGTACACGTTTAACTTTGATAATTTTGTTATTTAATATTTATTTTAGGTGTAGTACTTTTTTATTGTAATTTTAAGTCACTTTCACTTAGCATTCAGATGCTCAACACAACAACAGCAACAGTAACAGTAAACAACAATAATACGCCGCAATAACAACTTTTGTTTGTTGCTTTCGCGCTCTCGCAATCAAAACAATTTATCAGAAGAGCCCCGAATGCCACTCAAGCCAAAGGCAGAGGCTAAAGTTGTGATTCTGACTACACACATAAAGCTCACACTCTCTCCCTCTCTCTCACTCTCTCTCTCTATCTCTCACAGTCTCTCACTTCACTCTCTGTTTGCACTTTAGTAACAAGTTGTAGATATTTAGTATGATTATTATTATTATTACATTTGGAAGCGCTCACGTTGTGACTGGCAACACGTCGAAATTCAAACTGCCAAAGGCTTCGCGTCGCCACTGTTTGATTTGACTTGGCTTACACACTGGAAGAGCTTGCATCTGTCTCTGAGCAAGAGTGAAAGAGAGAGACAGTCGCAGCTTGCGCTCCAGTTTCACCAACACGCAGCGAACTTTCAAGCACATTTGACTTTTCTGGCCACCTTCCAAAGACAAGTGATAAGCGCGCTCAGTTTCAGCTTTTGAAAGTGAGTGTCACAACAACAGTTGGCCAGCAGCTGATTCATAACTGGTTAAGTGCCGAGTCTGGCTTAAACCGCAGCTATGCAGCTGACTCAACGCAACTGGTAAAGTACCAATATTTATTATTTCCGTAAACTTGTTTTCCTCTTAAAAACCAACATCAAGCGCAAAGTTGCACTCGCTAAGCTTTCAAGTTTATTTGGCTTCCAGCTAAAAAGCTTTCACATACATTTGAGCTTTTTGCTTTGCTATAATGCTTCGCAGAGCTTTCGCTTATGGCTTTTACCATAAATTTAACAGCGCACACTTGTTGCTCAATGAACCAAAACCACATAAAGTAATCAAAATCAAATTCTTCAGATTTTTCTATCAGGAAAATTACACATTTTGCTGAGATAAGATTCGTCAATCTGTGGTCATCTACACTGCGTGGGCAACACGTTCCAATCGAATGACAGTAAATCGCTTTTCAAATTAAAAGAGGCAGTCGAGTGTGAAAAATGCCAGCAAACTTTGCAGCAAACTGAATCGAAATTCTAAAAACTGTTGCATGATTTGGGCGGCCGGCAAAAATGGCAGACCTCTTTTCATAGACTTTCGGCCCAAAAATAATTTCCGCCCATAAATCATCATAATGGCAAAAGGACCCGGCACATGGTCGGTATGTTGGGCCGTAGGTAGGCGAAATGAAATGAAGATGAAACCGTGTGACAGGCAACATAGAGTCCAAAAAGAGGACACACGCACTCAGTGGTTGTGTATGTGTGTGTGACGTCTACAAATTGAACTTCCTCCCCTCCGCCCTGCACACACAAATGCGATACGCACACAGTGGAAAGTAGAAAAAGAAACAGTAGGGAACGAAACGAAACGTTTTAATTAGAGAAAAGAGCTAAGCAACTATTTATTTCCATTTCTATTTTGTCGGTTTAACAGGAGAACCCGCAAGCAGCCCACGATACGCTGATAACCAGCAAGAGACAGACTTACAGATAAAGAAAGAGAAAGCAGAGCAAGGATTGCAAGCGATTGCAAGGACATATTGCTTGTCGTGTGTCCATTCTTTTTATTTTTGTGCACTTGTTTTCCTCGTACTTTATCTAGTTGAAAGCAAAATCGCAACTCAAACAATTCGTATGGCCAAGGGACTGTAACACAGTTTGAAAAATTCGCTATTTGTTAAGGAATCGAGAGGAGTTCAGTTCTTGTGAGTTCAATGCTGAGCAGCATTGGAATGCTGGAATCGAGTTGTAATTTCGGAATTTATTGCCACTTTATAAATTATTTACAAGCAAATATTTCGACATTATTAAGAGACTTTTCATCGACAGAATAGAGTAGTTGAAGCAAGGTGTTAAGCACAGAAAATGTAAGCTGTGTTTCCCCTTCATTGAATTCATTGAAAAAAAAAGTTCATCAGCTATCCTCAAATAAAGCTTTTTAATTTATATGGAAGTTTTACCAAAGTGGAGCAGGCTTAAAAAATTAAGATTTTTTACGTCAAAACGAAAGTATATGACTTATAATTAATATACTCTTACTTTAAGAGATTATTTTAAATAAATCGTTAATGCATTGTTGTGAAGAGTTCTTAAGCACCCCTCGGCGCCCACTGACTATCCGACTGACCGATGTCAATGCTCGAAATTTTTGCATAAGTCGAGAAAAATGAATTGTTTTCTGTTTTACATCTCAGCGTCAATTGGCAACATTTTCCATTTGCCGCAAAACTTTTCATTTTGTGTGGAAAATTGGCATTGTCGATAGTCACATGAGTCAAGCGATGCTAGCAAAACGCATTAAGGCATTCCACATTCACATCTAGCCCCTCTGCGCTCCCCCACTCCCCGTGTGGCTTCTGCTCTTTATCTTTTGGTCTGTGGCAGATCCTAGGTCAACGCAAGTCAACGACACTTGCCAGAGGGAGCGAGACACATTGAAAGGAACGACAGCTTGTTGGTTTATAATAAAAAGTACTTCAATTACTTTGTGCAATTTTCAACTGTGTAACTGTGAGATAAACAGAGTAAGTCAAGGCCAAAGGGGGGAGGGTTGGATGAGTGGGTGGTACATTTGTTCCGTTTGCATTTTCCCATATAAGCGAGTTTTTCTTTATGTTTTCCTCTTTAATAATACACTAACAAAAGGGGTATGTTCATTTTTTAGGAATTTCGAATTGCTAAAGAAACAATGCAAAGACACGTTGAATCTCATAAATCTTCTGAGCAATTTACATGCAAATAGGATGGGATAAAGTTCTAGCTACTTTAGAAAATATTTATAAGGGTATTTAACTGTCGACACCTTGTATGTGTTGCTGCTCTTTTCTTGTTTATTGTTTATTATTTTTCGCGACTGTCTTCGCTTTGTTTTATTACCCATTGTGTGTTTTCCCTTTGCTGTCTGCCCTATAATTTATTTATGCATGTATTTTATTAAAGATTTTCCATGGCATTTTCGACATTGTCGTTGTCGTTGTCGTCGAAGTCGAAGTCGTCACAGATGCCTTTGGTCTTGGCGTCAAACCACAAGCAGCAGGAAGCTGTTGACAAAGAAATTACTTATTAATCATATTTGAGCACTGATATTTCGTCAGACCAAGTAAGCACGCATGAATGTGTGTGTGTGTGTGTGTTTGAAATCCTTTGCTTGCTTGTTGCTCTGTAATTTTCTGAAGTAGCGACTGTTCGGCGGCTTTAACAGATTTCCGCACAATACAGACCTAATTACTCAATACACAAGTTATCAAAGCCTAGCAGTATAATCATGTATATATGTATCTGCAAGAGTATTATGTATCTGTATCTATAGCTGTAGATGTATCTACATTTGTATATTTATATGCAGATATTTGTGTCGTGCTGTGTATTATTGCGTTGGGCAGCCAAAAAGACATTTGTCGAGCATTAATTTTAGAATATATCTTCTTGTGTTGCGTTTATTCGACGCTTTGTTTGCACAACGTCGCAGCACTTGTCTTTCATATATCTTTGCAGTCGATTTACACAGGAAGTTTTGCAGTTTGCATCATGAATGAAATCATTCACTATGCAGTGCGATAGTTGTGTCTGACTATTAGACACCCTGTATACGTACATTTGTATGTGTGTGTGTGCAATGCACAGTCATATGCCAAATGCAACTCAGCTCAGCTGTCGAACGCCGGGCAAAACGCAAATGCCGTCAGGCCAAACGGCCAGACAACTAGAGACAGCACCAGATGACGACAGAAGGGAGAAGGAGGGGAGGGGAGGGGAGAAAAGTGCAACTGCAGCAACAGATACGACACGAGCAATGGCCCAGTCGCAGTCGCAGTCGCAGATGCAGACACAGAGACAGACGCAGAGACAGTCCCCCAGGCAGGCAGTCTTTAATATGTTTTCTATTAGTGTATAAGACACTTTGCAGCGGGTATTATAGCTGTAATATGAGCATTTATTACAGAGGTTAAAAAAAAGTTTACATACATTTAAAGAGGTATACATTTTGTTTTTGTACCTGATGTCAGGGAAAACATGTTTAACTCTTGAAAAGGTGTACCAACTTCTTTTATCTAAATCTAAAAATTTATTAGATTGCATAGATCAAATTTATGAAATTATGAATTAAAAAATTATTTACAATCCCGCTAAAAGTTTAAACTTAAAGCTAAAACAATTAAAAAATCACAATTAATTTTTCATGAATCAATAAAGTAGTTTAAGAACTTTCTTAAAAAACTCACTAATTTACATGCTTTCAGTTTGAGGAAAAACAAAAAAAAGTAATTTAAATAAAAATGTAAAGAGCTTACTGCTTATTTATTATTATAGTACGGCAGCAAAAAGTAAATAAATTTTGACAATTAATTTAAATGAATTAAAATAGAGCTAAAACTAAAAAGTAATAAGTTTAATTAATATAAATTTTAATTGTACACTGAAAAGAAAATAAGTTAAGTTAAGTCTGGGGTATGCAAAGAATTATAATTCATCCATCATATGTTGCAAGGATTGGAAAAAACCCAGAAAACCCCAAACATGGAATTTCTCATTAAAGAGGAAAAAAATTGATTCAACAGACAAATGAATAGAAAGTGCACCAGTTTTGATACAAATGTACCAAATGTAGTAACACTGATTGTAGCTCTGCAATATTTATGCTTATAAATAAAAACACTAAACTTAATGTTTTCATTAAAGAAACTCTACCCAAAATATTAGCGACACCGACATTAATATTTTAAGCATTGATCAACAATTGTGCGTGTAAGTGTATTTCGTTAGCGGTGTTCCTGCGATCGCTCTCTTTTCTTCTACTTCTTCTTCTTCTGTGTATTGTTTAGCAGCGGACGGGGGACGCGATCTAAAATAGCGCCAACAACGCACGTGGTGGGGAGTGGAGCGGAGTGGAGAGGGGGACCAGTTACAGATTTGTCATGCGTCACGGCTCACGCCTCAGTCATAGGCACTAATTGCAGTCAGTTCATCAGTTGTTCTTTTTTATTTTGGTTCTTTCGTTTTTCGTTTTTAATATCATTTTTGTTGATTTGGCTTTAGCACTTGCTGCAGACGAACAATTAGCAAACGGACCAGAGGCAGCAGCGGCAGCAGCTGCTCGTCTACAAATTTTGAATTGAACATACAAAATCAACATCAAAATCAAAATTCAGAGCGAACTAGCGAAGAAGAAGAAGCATTAGGAGCATCAGCAGCAGCAGCAACAGAAGAGCGAACATGCACTATGACTATCCCGTTCGCACTTGTGCGTATATGGTACTATGTTGATGATCCTAAGCAGTTGGCCTTGTCGCTCGCCGGGAAATCAAGCACAGGCCACACCAACACAGACACACGCACTGGCATATACATAGACAGTTTTATGTCCAACTCGGTGTATGTATTAGGGTATTTTGATCGCTCTCCGGCAAATGACGGCAACAACGGCGACGACGACGGCGACGGTTCCGGTGGCCTGGCCAGACGGCGAGCAGTGCCATCGATCGGGACAGAAGCTTTAGAATCGTGTAATTTGCCTCGTGCGTTGTCGCTGGGCGCTCTGTGCTCTGTTGGCTTTTTATTTATATTATATTATTATTATCATTATTATTCTAAATGTTACACAATTGCAATTTATTGCCGCGCAAGTGAAACAAAAATTTAATATACTCGAATTATGCGTTTTTAATAGCATTTAATATTCATTTTGTTACATTTGCATTTTGCATTTGTCGCGTCGTTTCGTTCGTTTGTCGTTGTCACTTTTCGTTATCGTTGTCGTTGTTTTCAGCGCCTCTGTTTGTATCGTTGTTGTTGTCGTTTCTTCCTTGTTTCGTTGTTCCGTTGTTCGTTGTTGACGCGTCTTTCGTTGTCGCTAGCTGAGCATTCACTCTCACAGTGTCAAGCACAGCCAGCGACAGTGATCATCATCATTCAAGGAGCTAAAAAGTTCCCCAAAGCACTTAATTTTAAACGATTCCAAACAAGTTACGTATACGTCTATGTTTCGTGATCGGGATTGTAATCGTGATCGTGATAGTGAACGTTAACAGTGAAATATTTGAGAAAATTATTCGGTGGTTTATATAATAACCCACAGCGGGCACAACAAGCACATACAAAAGAAAAGCCAAAAAGCAAAAGAAAAGAAGAAAAAAATAGAAATTAATACGAAATATATGAGAAAAATAGAAAAATATTCATTTCTGGTTTGGTTTTTTCAGGCGAAACAAGTTGAGAAATTCTCTATTGTGTGTGTGCTACTCTAGTGTGCGTGTCGGTGGGCCGCTATAGTCGCTATAGTTCAAAATTTAGTGAGCGAGCGCCGAACCAAGTGAAAGTGACCCCAAAGCAAAAAAAGAAAAGAAATAATAAATAAATACAAAAAAAAAACAACTAAATAAATACAAATACGTATACATATACTGAGAAATCAAGTGAGAAATCGCCCAATTTACAAAAATGTCGGACATTGAGGATGTTTTCGGTGCCTCCGAGGAGGAGCAGACCAAAGCAAGCTCGGAACCTGTTCCCGAACCGGATGCGGAGAGCAAAACCAGTGTCGTCACGGATAGAACCGAGGAGGTAATACCCGGCGAGAGCGAGAAAATGGTCACCGAAACAATCGACGAGGATGGCGATGTTGTCGAGGAGACGACCGAAGTGACCCGCAAGACGGTCAAACGTACCATGAAAATAACTGAGGTGAGTAACTAAAAAATAACTATGAATATTTCATTTTATCTGCGCAATATTTTGGTGGAAATATTGTACAAGGGCATTGTTAGGGGCATTCCACATCAACCAAAACATGTCAAAATTATTTATTTACTTATAAGATATATTATATTTTTGGGCTGTGTGCGTTTTAACAAATTGTTTATATAGCCGCAACAGGGCGATAAATCATCGCACATATGTACAGATTCTACGAATATATGTATGCATATATCTTATAGATATATCTATATCCATATGTATACTCTTAGATCAGCCACACTTTCTATAGGCGACGCCTCGCCATAAAGATCACAAATTGTGCAGCTGTTTTGATTTCGGCGCAAATTGCGAATATCAAAAAACGCAAAAAATCCCAAATTATTGTTAGGCACAAATCACTTAATACGCTGCGAAAGCTGCCAAATGAACAAATAGAACAAGAATCTTACAAAAATATAAAAAATAATACGATTTTAAAAAAATTACAGTATAAAAACTCAAAATGAAATGCAATAAATCCGTGCTGCTCGACAAAAGTGGCGGAAAAACGAGGCATATATTGAGGTTTCCGTGTTTTGCGGTCTGGCGCACATGCAACTTGCCACATGCAACAGGAGGAGGCTAAGGCGACTAGACTGAATTGTAGCATTGCAATTAATTGCTACAAATTTTGTTGTACAAACTACAAATTGCATTTCCGGTTTGGCGGGGCAGCCACGCGTGCGATCAAATTGCAACGTTTTTAACGTAACGACATCTTGAATTTAAAGGGTGTCTCGACTTTTGCTTCTAACGTTGCCTATCCCTCCTCTCCCCTTCCTTTCCCGTCCATCTTGCCGTGTCTGCCTCAGTTTTATGATCGTCTGTGCGTTGCTTAAATTTTATGTTGTCCCAAATTAAATTTGCATTGCGATTGCTTCTGTGGGGAGGCCGGAGGAGTTGCCAGTTTGTCCTTTATCCTTTGTCCTTTGACTTGCAGCCATAAAAGTAATGAAAATGTATGCGTGACGCACAAACGCACATATGTAGATTTTGGGCAACTTTAATGACACGAGCTGAAAATTGATTTAATGCTTATCTAAGGGCTAAAAAATTCTTATTACTTTAATTTATTTAAAGTAGTAAAAAATTAAAGCCAACAAATTATTTATACTTTTCGCTATAAACAGCAGTTTAAAGCTATGATTAATCTTAAATTAATCCATTTATTTTGGGTAAATGCTCATCGAAAGACGGGAAAAAAATTACCATTTAAATTTTTCTAAAGTCGTCATAAATTAAGGCCAGAAAATATTTACTTACATGATTAATCTTAGATTATTCCACTTAATGTGTAAAATATTTATGTACAGTAAACTTAAAAGCGGTTTAATGTCTTGCAAACAATTTAAAATTATTTAAATATTTTTTTGTGATTAGTTCAATTATTGACCGACACTTTCAGCTGGTGTCATTGCTGTTTAAGCTGAAACTGATTACAATATATTGTAGGGTAACTTTGGGGGGTCAACTAATTACGTTGCGTGTTCGTTTCAGCCAAGTTGCCTCCACATAATGAGGCACGTGGCATTTTTGTCATTTTTCTACATTGAAGGGGTCAAAGTAGCCAACCGCAAGATTACGTGACCCAAACTAAAGTTGAAAATGAGAATGCAAAATCTGTTTAATAAGCGACACGGACAGGAGATAAATATGAGAAATGCCATAAATTTCACAGTTGATTTAACTATAGTTTGCTGACCACGTTGTTGATTTTGCTAATTTCCTAATGTATTTCTGTAGTTAGGAAAACAGATTAGCATATGATAGGACCAGACGCAAGGGAGGGAAATGTATAAGGAGGGTAGAGGGAGACGCCCAATGAGGCATGCCAATTAGTGCAACAAGGCGTGAAAGATCACACATAAACACACACACACACACACACACTATTATACACAGCCAATAGGGGTAAACATATTAATGGTAAATTAGTTTGTGGATAATATCCACTGGATATCTGTGTGTGTTTGGGCCAAGTTTGCATTGTTTGACTAGGCTTAGACATAAACATGTTGCGAGTCAATGCAGCCATGTGTCGAGTCAGTGTCACGGCCCTGGCCCATTGTCTTAGCCATTCAATTCCCTGCGTCACACGCATTGGCAGCTGTCAACGTGGCTAATGCTGCTGTTGTTGGCGCCACTAAAAGTCCAAGCGAATATTTTACACGCGTCATCAAACATACACACACACACATGCAGTTGACATGGTTATGGCATTTAAGGTGTGACAAAACAAGTTGAAAATATACAAAGAAAATAAAAGAAAATGTGAATTCAATGTCATGTTTCGGCCACTTGATTTCCATTCATTTGTTGCAGCTCGCAGCTCTCGCTCAAGGTGGCAAAGCCAAACCTCCCGTTGCGTATACGACGCGTTCGCCACAGCGACAGCCTAAAACACACACACACACAACATCACGCAATTCGATTCTATACAAATACTGTGTTTTTGGTCAGCTATTTATGCGTTGGTTACGCTTTTATTTATTTGGTTGCTTTTTGCTGTGCAAACAATTTATAATTTTAATGCATACACGCATAGCAAATGTGACTCTGTGTGTGTGTGTGTGTGTGTGTGTGTGTGTGTGTGTGTGTGTTAACTGAATACAATCTAAATATGTTTATATAATTGAAAAGCAAACGCGAAAACATCAAGCAAAACATAGAGTCTAAGTATGCCAGTACGTCAGACGAGCGTAGGCAACAAGGGGGGCGGCAACATGACGGGGCGTGGCATATACAAAATGCTCATATGCCCAGCACACAACACTATAGACTATGCTATAGTATGAGTGTGTGTTTTTGTAGTATATAAATACTGCTGCCTATATTGTTGAACGCACTGGGCCCACTGGGCGTATGATAAACGTGCCATTTATTTTGGCATTCGGCCGCTGTCGAAAGACTTTTGAGTAGCGCAATTTTTGCACGATATGCGGCGAACGTGAGCATTTGTTGTTGTTGTTGTACTTGGCATAAATCTGTTTTATGAGTGGCATAACTCTTGTAATTTACAGCGCACTTTTCATAACTCGCTTGCTTTATGGGATTAGACTTAGATTTGCTTTTATTACCTCAGCCTCCTTTCATTTTGACCTGCCGCAACGGAAATTGTTCACAATCTACAAAGAGTTTACTTTGTAAGTTGTTGTTGCTGTTGTTGTTGCCAGAAATATGCTATGCTTTAGGCTCACATCAATGGGGCATAACAAACAAAACCAGAATAAAAACAAAAACAAATAATTTCATTGCCTGCCATAAACTTCCGCCCGCCCGCTGGCGGATATTCAATTGATATTTACTTATTTCAATTACATTTTCAAATTCAATTTACAAAATGTTTTGCGTAGTTTTGCAACTCGCCATCCGCCTTAACCTCCTCCCTCCCTTCCACAGGCACTTCAGATGTGTATCAATCTTTTTCTAGCTCTGGCCAAAAACGGATCACCCCCAAATGTGGCCATAGAGAATAAATGGCAAAAGCCAGCTGCAAAGTGCCATTGCAAAAAACCCTCTCAATCTTCTCTACGACGAGTATCTTCTCCCTCTCGCTCTCCCTGTCCCCCTTTCCTCACCCTCTGCTGTTTTCTGTTCTCTGTTGTCTGTTGGCAAATCAATGAGGAAATTTGCAAATTGAGTATATTCAGCGCATTGTAGGCCAGCTGTTCCCCCCTCCGTCTGTCTGTCCTCTTGTCTGTCGGATTTGTCTGTCAGCGGCACATGCAAATGCCAGAAAACGCAATTAAATAGCCTGGCCAAGAACAACGGGGAGACAGACAAGCCAGAATCCAGAGCGGCTTTAATGGTTATCAAATTGAAAAGGAAATAGTCGAAAATTGGCGTGAATTAACTGAATAATCGTTGGAAGCTATATTAAGGTGTTACACTCTGCTGTGATTACAAATGCAGCTGCTGAACGATGAGATACTCTGTAAAATTAAATACAATTAATTTGACTGAATGATGGCTATTATTAATATTTATTATTTTTAAGACTGATAAATACCCTAAATATACCTCTTCAGAGACTAATAATCCAAATTAATTAACTGACTAAATTTTATGAATATATTCCGCAATTTTCTAAAATGTTGTAGACTGTTAAATACCCTATTTTCACCCATAATCACAGCATTAACACTTCTACTTCATTACAAACAGTTGTTGGGCACAATCATTTAATTTTCTATATTCCACTTTGTTCGGAACTAAACCTCATTTAAGTCCACACACCTTAGGCATTTAAATAACTAATTTGCCAAAGCGCTGAATGCAAATTAAATTGGCTCAGACTTAATTCAGGTAATTAGGCGAGCTGCGTGGCCTTTAAAAGCTAGTTGGCCAAATTGAATGCCAGACATAAGTAGTTCATGTATCTACACAGTTTCCAGTCAACAAACTCCAGCTGTTGCTTTCAATTGCATTTAGTTTATTTTGTCTAGATTTGATGTTGCCATTTGCATAACCTAATTAATAATTTAATGCGATTTGAAGGCTGTTTATTTACATTAATCTAGGCGTGATTTGTTGCACCGAACATTGTTAATAAATACTCTTTGCTCGTTAATTAATACTAATTTTCTGAGGGGGCTGCAATCGACATTTAATCCGGCTCATAACTCAGTGTTTGGCAAATGACACTTGCCGCTTGAAATATGAACGCATCATTTTATTTTATTTTTTCTTTTTGCCTCATTTTGTGGCATGTTGAACGGTGTCACTTGTCATCATCAGACGCTTCAATTTATCAGTTGACTTTGACTTTGCCACTGTTCTATCGAAAGCACTCATAATAATTTAAAGCTCTCAGTTTATTGGCATCATCACTTCCCATTTTCCTTTGCCACAGCCCACAAAATGCAAAAATTCTAAACACTTTGGCTCAAAATATAAGCAAACATGCCAAAAATTTGACAAAGTGCTCGAAATCGAAAGTTTTTGTAATTCTGACCCCCTCTTTTAATTCATCTCTCTGCACTTACTGCACATACGTATTTTGTTATTTTGTATAATGCGCATTGGTATTTACAATTTTGGCTAAAGTCCCTAGAAAAACGAAAGAACAAAAGGCACTCGAAAGTAGCGACTGCAATTGAACTGCGGCACTTTGATTGCATTTCGATGTTGCTTCGATTTTTAGTTGCATTACAAGACTCAAAAACAAAAGGCGCAGCAAATATCGAATCGAAAACGTAAAAGAAAATTCAAAACTATTGGAAAAACTATTGATTTATTGCTGGAATGGCAAATAAATAGATTAGTTTTTATGTGATTTTTCGGTGCGCATTTTGCGTAGTTTGTGACGCGTGTTTTCCTCCCTCGTCTTGATGTGTGTGTTTAGTGTGTGTGCGTGGGTGTACAGCTAAATAATAGTGTAACATTACAATACACAAAATAAATAAATTCGCTACGTTTGAGAATTGCGCAACAAACTCAACTGGCAACTGGCAACAGTTCAACATTTTAAATTTTTCTGAAAGCGGATTAAGCAAAGTTCCAGTGGCAGTTGAAAGCCATGGCAATACTAGATGAGAAGGTAAGACCCACATCGTTATTAAGCAAATTAAAATCCAAATAAGCTGCTACTCGACCACAACAACAGCAACAACCAGACAACAACAATGAACAACAATTTGCCCAGATTCTCAAACTTTTCTATGGCCTTAAGTCCCGTTTTATGTGCTCGTTTTAGGTGCTGAAGTTGTTCACATTGTTGTTGTTGCTTTTGTTGAGGTTGTATGTTTTCCTGCAGGAGGTGTGAAAATCACTTGTCAATCTTTTATGTAAAGATGCCGCCACCGAATCTGTCATTTACCTCGCTCGTAAAATTTTGTCGCCTGCTTCCGTTTTTCTTTGCACTTAATTGTGTCTGCTACTCAGTCGCAGTAGCACTCGCAGTCGCAGCGCAGTCGCTGCGGTTGTTGTGCGTCTGGTTCAAGGTGAATTGACGTCGACGTCAGCGTCAGCGTCAACGTCGAAGTCAACGCCAACACTTCAACGCATCTTTCAATCGTTTCCCCATTGGCAGCACCCGCAACCCGTTGTTAGAAAATAAATAAAGAAAAGGCAGCATTTGTAGCAAATGAAAGACTAACAGATACCCTGTAGAAATATTAGCAAATTTTACAAAAAATTTATATATATTTACTAAAATTTATATCAATTTAATTAAGTTCTTACTCTCACTTAACATTGTCTATAAATTCATATTAAATTGAATTAAGATTACAGATACCCCGTTTTTTTGCATACTTTTATTTGCTTGTCTTTGTACAAGTTTTGCCACTGCCAAGGACTTTTGTTGCCTTCGCTTTGACTTTGCCTTTAGCTTGGGCTGTTTTACTCTGAAATTTGTTGTTTATTTTGGCTGCGGGTTATTTTCTGCTTTCGTATTTTTCACTTAATAAAATTGTTTTCATTCGCTGCGCTTGCTTTTTAGCTGCTTTTCAATATGCTTAAAAATAAACGATAGCCCGACTGCCTCTGCCGTTGTTCTCCTCTCTGCTGCTCCTAAAGACTCTTTTCATTGTGCTTAAACTGCTATCGATACACTTTTTATCTGACTTGGCTATTGTCGTTGTCTTTGGGCTCTTTTACTTAGGGTTAGGGCTGCTTTGATTGTGGCTTATTAGCAATTTTTCTGCCTCTGTCCGGCTTATCCCACTGCTCATCATTCTGCTGATGCTGCAGCCAGGCTAAAACTGTTTTCCCTTTTGCACTAGTTTTTCCTTTGCCCTATTTCCCATTCAGAGCCACAACAAATTGTTTCCGTTTAAGCGTCTTAACAGCTTTCACCGTCTGCTTTCTCCAACTCCCTTGCCGTCTGCGTCTTTCCAATTAATTTTGTTTTGATAGCTGCTCTCAACAGGCGACCAACTAAAAGCATTATTATTATTACAATTATTATTATTGTTGCAGCTTGCATTAATTTCTAGAGTAGAGTCCTGTCTCGTCTCGTCGCTTTGATTTGTTTAATTAGTTACAAATTGCTGGCGGTTGTTGCTCTTGGACTTGTTTTGATTGATTTAGTTAAGGTGTTAATTTGATGAGTTCGCTTCGCTCTTGTCTCTGGGCTATAAGCAAACTTGTGTAGATTGTAAATTCAGCTGCAGTTGTCAGATAGATTTCTTCGTGTGCTGCACTCGCTGTAATCAATCAAAATGTGGCTCAACCAAAAAGTGAAACATGTTAAAAAACAAACAACACGACGCTGGCATCTGTTGCAGAATTGCGCTCGCAGTCAAAACACTGAGCTGAACTGAAAATCAGAGCAAACGCAAACAGGCAAAACAAACAACAACATGCAAACACATGCAGATGTATACATAGATTGAGTGTGGCACAAACACATACATACACATATAGTACACAGACATATGAACAGACAATACATCAAATCATTTTCCAAAGATTTTCAATTTATTTTCACTAAAACGTTTTTGTGTTGCCGCCAACGCTTTGCCCTGACGTTAAAGTTGTCGCTGTTGTTGTTGCTGTTGCTGTTGTTGTCGGTTTTGTAATGGCCAACGAAAATAAAATGCTGGTCCGTACAACACGGCGTATACACAACCAAATCAAATGAAATGAAATGAAATTCAATGAAATGGACCAGCAACTGCAACGCAAATTGATTGCCACATGCGTCTCTAATTAGTTGACTGAACAGTGGCAGGATTAGGGAGGCAACGAGAACAGAGAACACAGCGAACATATCCACATCAATGATGACGACAACGACAACATTCAGCGGGTCTAATCCCGGAAGCTCGCACCGACATTTAAATCGAAATGCGAAATGCGAACAACAAACTGCTGCAGTTTGATTGCCTAATCTGGCCAACACTCGACCAATCGTTGTCGATGTCGATGTTTTTTTAGCTATTCTTGGTCACTCGAGCGTTTAACAGTGCGTATGATTAATATGCGCCCACATTGCCCGTCGCCCTCGGCGACTATTAGCCCGGGGGGCGCCCCATTAGAAATGCATATAAATTGAAACACACATAAAAATGTCGAGCAGGCAAACCGATCCGTAAATCAACTGCCCATTAGCTGCAACAACATCAGCAGCAGCAACAGCAGCATCGGAAAAAATAACAACAGCAACACGTTGTAAGATATTAATTTATACTATTTTATATCTTATATATTTTATACGAATGTATGTCGCTTGTGCTTTAGCTGCAGCTACAGCTAAGAAAACCCATAGATAAATAGATCGTTAAAATCACATTTCAAATTATTCCTGTGTGATCACATGACTTTGACTTTATTGGTAAGCTATTTTTAAGCTTCTTCTTAGCGTGCGATCGAAAATGGTGTCATCAATTAACAGAGTTTTATTACTTGTAAAGTTATTTTTTCACTAAAAATACGCTTCATGCTATTTTTAAATATATTGCTAAGAATCAATCGATTTTCAGCATTATTATTGACTTGTAGTATATTCTAAAAACATTCTCTTTTCCTTGCTTACTTACTTTACAAACTGATTTATTAAAGCCATTTTTCGTTCTGCATTTTATTATTTTTAGTTTGCTATTTTTAGATGTTTATATTTTTCAATATGTATCGATTTAAGTAATATTTGTGTATACCCCGTACATACAATGTGCACTTAAAAGGTATATAAACTACAAACGGTTAAATGAAAATATATATTGTCTTATATCAATGATGTTCTTTTATATTTAATTTATTTATCTTACACTTAGATTCCCCAGGGTATTTTCAAGTCGATTTCTGAAGCTAATGTCACATTTGATCGAAGTTTTCAATGGTGGCTTCACATCTTTAGATAATATTCTTATATATTTTACATTTTTCACTCACCTAAACTCATCAGCATGACAAACTCAATGATCTTGTTCAATGCGAAAGATGACATGGAAAATTGCATTGAATGAAATGGATTTCCTTGGCCTCAAATGGGGTTCATGAGTTGTTCTTGGATGCCCTTAACTCACGCGTTTGTTTGTTAGCTTTGTTGTTGTTCTGCCTTTGCATATAAAAACGTCTTGACAACATTTTCTATAAATATATGCTTCATATTTGTATTTTGTCTGTATATATCTCATACTTGTATGGCGACCCCAGTCGAGGCGAAATTCTTTAGAAGCATTTCTTTTATTCTCGTTGTTGTCTGTTTTCTTATTTTCCTATTTTCTGGTATTTGATGTTTTGATGTGATGCCCGCCGCTCTCTCTTTGACTATTTAAATTATAACCTACATAATGTTAATGGCCAAGAAAGAAATATATAATTTAATAATATTTATGGGGCGTGGATAGGCACATGGCCAAACATTTGCTCCCAGATATGAAACTTAGGGTAATGTCTCGAGCCATCCTTTACGACCATCATACATATAATGAAAATAAAGAATCTTTTTATTATTTTTATTATAACAAAGCATTAATAATTTGCTTAATTATCACTCATGTTGAAATATGTGAAATATTTGCATAATAAGTATATATGAATACTATGTAATAGATTAAGTTCGAATATGTGTTATATATGCAACTTAGTATATAAAATTCTATTTGTTTACTTATTTATTTATTTAATAAATATAAATCCTTAACGTCTAATCCAGAAATATTAAGCTATTTCATTCATTTCGTAAAGTAAAAAATTCTACACACATAGTAAATTTTGTTGTGTACTTTTTAGTTCTCTAAATCAGAAATACTTCAAACTGGTTTTCAAAGATTTTAAAATTTTTCCCCAATTTCTAGAATTTTAAGCCCTTGTCCAATTTTTTTATTTTCGTTTTTATTATTGTTAAGTTTTAAATTATTTTTAAAGACAAATTGTTAATATCTCTATAAAAACACGAGCAACACAGCGTAAAACTAGCTTGTATAAGTAGTATTTAAAAATAATGTATTTTCCACTGCACTTTCAATTGCCAACTATTTTTAAACAATTGCCTTTTAATAAGTATGCTCAGTCGTACAAGTTTTTAATAACACACTGAAAAATTACCTTGAAAGCAGCGACGCCATTCAAAATGGAACTATGAATAAGATGGTCGAGTAGAAGCACGGCGAATGGCAAGCAAAACAAGTGGAGGCAACACTTTTCATATATGCATATAGGAGCAGCAGGTGTATGAGTGTGTGTGTGAGAGTGTTAGTATGTGTTTGTGTCAAAGAGCTAATTAGCGCAATGGGAAGAGCAATTTTAGCTGTTGATGAGGCGCTCTTAGCTGCCGACACCTGTGAGAGCAGCAGGTGTAGCTGTGTGTGTGTCTATGTGTGTGACTCTCCCTGTATGTGTGTGTGTGTGTGTGTGTGTGTAACACCTTCAGCACGACAATGTCAATGATCATTTTTGACATGGACATGGCGTGGGCGTGGCACAGCTGCCTTTGCTGCCAAGAGAATCACAAAATAGAAAACTCACCACAGCACAATGACTCTCAAACTGTAAGGTGGCAATGCGCTTATTTCATTTAACAGGTAAATTAGATAAAGAAATGTTACACAGTCACAACACTCAGACGTTGTACAGACCGAGGTCAAAGCACTTTCATTCCCAGTCCTCAGTGTTTTGTTTACAAACAACTATTTTTACAACAAACTCACAGCAGGCAGAGAGACGAGAAGAGGCATCGAAGCCGTTGCCCTCGGGCCGGATACGCCAGTAAATCGAAAAAAATGAAAATAAAATTGAAAATGGGGAGAAAAAAGCTGGGAAACTTCGTTCATCATTCGATTTTCAACGCATTCAGGCCGACACTTTTTTTGAATCGTTTCTTTTTTTTCTTTTTTTGATGCAGCTGTGACGTAAATGCATTCGCATATTGATTTGTTCCATTGCCCGAAAAATAGAAAAAAGTAAACGGAAAAAGAAATGCAATTATCATTTATCTAGCCTATTTTTTTTGTTAATTTTCATTTTCCATCTGTGAGTTTTACATCAGCATCAGAATTCAGATTTACAGGCACATTCATAGACTTCTGCTCGTATTTTTCGTTTCGAATTCAAAAATATTTCAACGCATATCGATTTTTTGTATGTGTTGCTGTTGTTATTGTTGCTCTGTTGCTTTGTTGCTTTGGCTATAAATAATATTTTAATTTCTTTGCTTTTTTTGGAACAATTTCCAGCGCATTATATTTAGCAGGCGTTGAGCCTACAATTCGTTTCGTTTGTTGTGTTGTTCTTTATTTTCGTATACAAGCAGAAGGGGATAGAAAAGGGGGGAGGGGGATGACTGTGTCGCGGTAGGAGTCTTAACTTTTTCTCACCCTCCAACCCCGCGGGCAACTGAAAAGAAACTTTTGTGTGAAGTTGGCGAGCAAAATGTAAACAATTAATTATATGGCTAAAGGGACAGCTGCTTTAGGGTTTCAAATTGATTTGGGTTCTGTCCAAGAAACTGGCCAAAAGATGCTGCCAAAACGCGCGATGTCAATGCAATTTAAATTTCATTTAATTGAAGATAAATAAAATTAGTCGTAATAAATAATTTAGCTGCCATTAAACAAGTCGAAAAGTAATAAAATAATTATCAACTTGAAAATACATTTTCTACTTTTTCAATTTTAAATATATTATATTGTAAAATTTAAATAAATTATGAATTATAAATATATTTAAATATTTTCCTGCACTTTGTGAGTATAAAGAGAAATGCTGACAGTTTGACGAGCTCCATTGACATACTCGAAAAGGGGGTAGAAGCAGGAAGAGGAAGATGAATTCACATCCGCATCTGCCATGGTGACATGCCAGATTAGCCTGGTAAATCGATGGTGACCAGGCCAGCGAAATGCAACGCAAATTGTTAGCAATTAGACGGACAAGCGGCATGTCCCAGCCAAAGACGACGACGAGTCCCATCAAATTGGCATTAAATGATGATTATGGAGCATATTTACGAGTAAAACTATATATAATATATTTATGGTATATGTAGGTGAATGTGTGGCCAGCGAGCAGATGATTTCAGCTATAAATACGCCGTGTGACAAATGGCGTTGCCAGAGCAGCTCGCAACGCAATAAACGGTTCTGTTCACGCGACAAGGTTGGCAATAGGCAATAGGCGCCGTGCGATTTACTTACAACAAAAGAGCCAACAGCAACAGCAGCAAAAACAATGCGAATTCCGCTGAATTTGCTTACTGCTGCGTCACAAAGGTGAGAAACAAAGAGCAACAACAGCAGCTGCCTTTGCCCGGAATGAACTCGACCCAGGCCGGGCCAGGCCAGGAACTGTGGATGACAGTCAAATCCTAGCATCAGTTCCACATGGTTCAGTTCAGTTCAGTTCTGTTGAGTGCCAAGAACGCAGCACAGGTCTTAGCGGCTAGACAAATTAAATCACAATCACACAATCTGAAGAACACAACATACAACATATAACATTTTAAAATTTCTATTTGATATTTTTTAATGCTCGGGTATAAATTTGTTTTTCATGTTTTCGTTTTTGCGCGCGGCCAAGAAAAAGTGTTGTTCGAGCATTTTTTTGAAAAGGAATTCGCTATAATTTTTCAAGCGAGTGTGGTCAACAAATATTCACCTGTTTTTGTATTCGCAAGTTCGCACTTGCTCTCACTCTCTCTCTCTCTTTCGCTCTCTCTCTTTTTCTGTTGCCAACACACATACGTTCATACATTACGCATACGACGCGTTGACGGCCTGCAAAAAAAACTAAAGGAAAATAATAAGGAGAACTCAAAATGTAAAGCGGCAAATATTTTTGCGCACACACACACACACACTTTGAAAAGTGAATAATTTAAAGTGGCCATACACACACACACGCACACACACATTCTCTCTCACACACTTATTCACACTCATATGTATGTGAAGCATTTCATTTTTAAGATTATGAGCGAATTGTGTTAGTCAGCCTCTGTCTCTGCCGTCCCCGCGGCAACATTAAGTGTTGATTGTGTGTGCGGCGCTCTATTAGCGACTGCCTCTCACCAGGGCACCAGCACCCTCACCTCCCACCCCCCGCTGTGTGGCCACCCTCTCTTGGTGTTGTCCTCAGGCTGGCTGTGGCTGCTTGCTTGGCTGACTGAAAGAAAAATCAAGCAAACTCAGTTCGTTGCGAGCGCGAGCGCGTCTGATGCTGATGCCACAGTCAGTTCAGCCTGATGGCCCAGTTGAGTTTTTAGCATTTGATATTTGCATGCATATCGAGGCGATAAAAACCACACAATAGCACTGCATATACTCAACTGGTATACAACAAAAAACCACAACAACAACAACAATAAACACTACGCCCACGCGCTATCACAAAATACTGGCAAAAACCAAAAAACCAAAAACCCAAAACATGCATAAAATACTGCAAAAAAAACCAAAGTGCATTTCAACAACAACTACAACAACAACAATCAAAACACACACACAAAAAAAACCACAACAACAAAGCCTATCGATTAAAAAAATGATTTACACAAACAACCACACAAAAATAATAGCAGTGCAAAAATGAAACAACTAAAACCCCAAAAAAAATTAAATAGTATTAAACAACAGCTGCGCGTGATATTAAAAATGGACAGAACAATGCATCTAACAATTTTATTTAATAATACATTACAACACAATACAAAAATAACAAAGGAAAAGCATTATGCTATTGTATTTTACAACTGTTTTTAGAGCTCTTCTTTCTTCTGTTCGCCGAGTTGAAGTTGATTTTGACCACCTGCTCTGTTGTTTTATGTCCACATACCCTTTGCAAAGGCTATTTAAGTTTTTTATGGCATTTACAGCGACAATTACATTTCTATTCGTATACAAAAATTAATATATTATAAATTCCTGTCTATTCTTCTGAATTATTCTATATAAAAGTGTCTCTTTCTTTTAAAGTTTTGCGAATAAAGTCTTTTAATTTAATTTGATTTAACTTTTATAACGAAAGTAGTTGGACTAAACTAATAAAACTAATAGCTGTCATCGGAACGATCAATCTAAAAATGAAATATCTAAAAATATTATTTATTTATTCATTTGTTGATATTTCACGAAAATTCATAAGAAAAGCACATAAGCTTTAAATATTCAAGAAGAGTATTTAAAAATTGGCTCACCAAAAATATATATCCACTCTTCCTTTTTCAATTCTTCTTCCTTTTCTGTAACTTTCCATTGGGTGTGTGGACGTAAATAGTTTTCAAGTTGAAAGGCATTTGGGTAAATGAAACTACTTTCAACTCTTATACACACATGTGCCCAAGAGTGTGCCTGAGAGTGTGCATCCATGTGTGTGTGTGTCTGTTGCCACAATGTCCGGCTCTTAAGCAGCAAAGCTCCCAATGGATTGGCAGTTGCTTTGATTCGGTTAAGACTTGGTCATAAAGTTGGCAAGACCACAAAAACCACACTTCAATTGCGGATATCAATTTAATTTCAAATTTGAGACATAAAATATGTAAATAAATCAAATTATGATTGTGGTTTTTATTTTTTGAAGTGACTCGTTTGTGAATAAACGAAACTCGTGGACATAATTCACCGCACACTCAATATTTGCGAATTGAGTAAACAAATGTAACTCTTCAGTTCTGATATTCGCCATAAATCAGTCGGGTCTCTTCTTTGTTTTAAAATAATAACAAATTTGTAATTGAAAAGCAACGTTTATTTTCGTTCAGTTTAATTAATTGTATTTATTCGTTAAATTCAAACAATTCGCTTTTATTTAACAACGTTGGCCAAAATACGATTCAAGGCAGCTGCAATAATAAATTATAGCACAATAAGAACATGGTATATTTTATACATCTTAATAATATATACATGTCTATGTATATATAGAAATATCTCGTCCAATAAAAATCATAATGCGTTTCCAGTCAAAATGAGTGAAATGAATAAGAAGTGAATATACATATCATCCAAAGTGAATACTGCAAATATTGAAGAAGCCAACAAAGTTTCAGCTTCTGTTTCTGTTCTGTTTCTGTGTTCAAGTGCCAAAGTAAATTGCTAAGAGCCATGAAATAAACTCACAAATTAACACAAAAAAATCAACAACAACACACAGACAAACGCGCATATTGCACGGATAAGGATAAGCATAAGGATAACACTCATCACCTCTCAGGATTAAAACACAAACATAAACACTCTACAATATGGCAGACACTGCCAATGACAAAAACAACAAAAACAACAACGACGACAACGACAATGACACTGACGTCATTGAGGAAGAAGAGGAGACAACAACAACAACAACGAAGAAAACTTCACAATGGCACAAAACGCGTTCCACAAAGGTGAGAAGAGCACCCAATAAGCGAGGGTGGTCTCATGAGTAGTTACAATTTGTAAGAAGTCAATAAATGAGTGAACAAATTATTGAGATTATATGGTGGATTAAAAAAGTATAAGCTCAGTATAAATGAGATGGGTGGATAAAATTTGAATGGTTTTAAGCTTATATACAGAAAAAAATCTCTGGGCTATAGGGGTAAAATCAATACCAAACGGTTTTTATATCGGAATTTTTTACGATTACGATTTTTTAATTCCCTCTCCGCAAATATTTTTTAATAAAGTCAAATGTTTGAGGATTTTTTTAGACTATTTTATGCTGATTTCCTTTTTATCCGCATATAGCGCCAATTTATTTATAAATCAAAGTAATCAATACAGTGTAATCAATACACAAATATTATAAGGTATTTCTTAAACATTAGAAAGCTATTTTAAGAGAGAGTGTTTCGATAAGTTTCGCAAAAATTAAAGTATTCAAAAATATTTAAAGGTTGCAATTTTATAAGAAAACTGTCTATTTATTTAAAATTATAGACAACAAAAAAAAATGTTAAGAAATTTCTAAGAGCAAAAATTGATAAAAAGTTTCCAAATTAAATAACACTTCAATGTTCAATACATTTAATAAAAAGACATTAAGAAATCCTAACAAAATGTTTTGGATATAAAGTGAGGTCACCTTAAGAGTACTTCCATAATTTCAATTGTCTCGCCTCGTTGACTATGAAAATGTGTTTGCAAAGTACAATATGAGTATTTTCTGGGGCTATTTAGATGCGTCAAGTAATGAAAGGCAATCGCATGACCAGCGTACGCCCACTTCACTCAACATTTGAAGCTGACAAATGCGACAGATTGAAAGTTGCCAAATGGACGACGGACAAAGATGTCGAAAGCGACGTCTCCGATCCGCTTTTTGGCGGCCAAATAAACAAAGAATTTATTTGTTGCTGATTTGTAGCAACAATAAATATATATACTCATATATGTATACCGTATATATCAGCATATATTAAACTTGTTGCTGAGAAAAATGAATATTTGAAAGAGACTTTTTTGAAATTGTTGCTAATTAAGCGAAGCGAATTTTGATGAGCTTTGCACTTGATTAACTGTTAATGTGTCTAAAAATAAGCAGCTTTGCTTTGGACATTAATCAGAAAGGAAACTATGTTTGTATGTATATGGCAAATGAAGGGAATACCCATAATGCATGCACATACATTCATTTCTAAAAGGGGTTTCGTTCTTAAAAAACTGACGACGACTACGATGTTAGAAAGTTTCCAGGTCAGTGAATTTCCGTTGCTGGCTGAGATGGATACAGAGCTCGGATAGTAGCTGGAGCTTCAACCAGGAGCTGGCTCCTGTTGTATTGTAGCTGTAGGTGGATCCGAAAGGATAAAGGATAAACATAAGCGCACAATGGGCGGGCGGCACATTGATTATATGCTTGCCACATGGGACCCAATCTGTGGTAGCTGCTCCACGACGTGTTGTCGGGCGCATAAATTACTTTGACTAACAACAAGAGCAGCATCGAGAGGAGCATTAGGGGAAGTGGAAGTAAAAAGTGGAAGGAAGAGCAACAGCTACTTAGGCATCCTTAAGCCACACTCACATTCACCATTCACCTGTCGCTCGCTCGACGCTCGACACTCGGCGCACCTGCAATCAATCAAGCTGTAAAGTATTTATTAAACGATATTATGAGGTTTACCAGCAGATATGCACACACTCTTAAATACGACGAGTATATAGATATATGTATGTATAATCTCACGCCATCACACTCTCACACCTGCATGCCATTTTTTTAATAGCTTCATTGTTTCTCTTAACAGGATTTCATTTCACTTAATATACCAACACACAGAGGCATGCATTATGTTTAAGCGCCAACACACACACAAACACATACATATATACACACACAACAACAGTTGTTGCTGTTAGCTCTCCACCCTTCCCCCTCTCTTTCTGCTCTCTCACTGTGTATCATTACTGCCTTTTATTGTTGCTGCTGGGACTTCACTTGTTAACCCGGCGTTTGCCTTTGCCCGGCGGCATTTTGGCACTGCCTTCAAATGAAGCCAACAACGTTGAGTTGACGTTTTCAGTTTTGGCCCTGGCTTCGTTTCTAGCTTTAGCTTTGACTCTGACTCTCTCTCTTTTTGTCTGGCAGGTAGTTTCTACCTTTTTTTTCATGGCAGCAATCAAAAGCGATCTCAGTGCAAAGTTTCCGCTCCGTCGCTCCATTTTCCATTTCCCTTTCTTTCCGCATGCTGTACACTGTATTTTCTTTCTGTACTTTTTTTCTTTCCTTATTTCGCTTTTCCTAACAACAATTTTGTTGTTTTATGTTCTACTACTTCAGCTACAAAATTCTAACTTTAGCTGCGTTTATTTGTTGTTAATTTCATGACCATTTTTATTGTTTTATGTGCTTTAAGAGTTCTTATTTGTTTCTTTCATTCTCTCTCTCTCTCTGTTTTGGCCAGGCAATTTTATCTTTTAATTAAAACTGACGCGTCTGCTCCCTTTTTTATTTTATTTGGGGGCGATAACATCTACGACCTGCCCCAAAACAACAACATATGAGCATTTGGAGATGAGGTGCATTAATTAAGCATTTTATGCCGCTTGCCACAACGAAAAAAGTTAAAACCTCAGCATTAATATTTATTTTATTTTATTTAGCTGACGAGCATATAAAATATTTTGTTACATTCGAGTGCCCAACGAGTTGAGCGTGGCAAACTCACTCATTTAGGCCAATTAAGTTGCTAAAGTCAGGTTGATAAGTGGCAAGGGGGCAGGGCAAGGGGGCACTCATATTCAGGGTTCAGCAAGAGGCTAATTGATTTGAGGCACTTTGGCCTCTTTGGCATTTGGGAATTGGGTGCCTGCTGAGGCGAATTGTGGCAATGAAATAAACAATCACCGCTTAATTGGGTCATATCAAAGATGTTCTCGCTGATTTGCCACTAAAACTAAACATCATTTTTTAACATTTCGCATAAGGAAAATACAAATAATTGCAATGTGATTTAACAAGATGAGTAAAGCTCAAAATGAGTCAACTTTCTTGTGTTTTGTTTTCCACAAATAAATTGAAGAGTTGTATTATTAGATTGTATTATTCAATTGTTTAAAGTACACAGATATGTCTTTATAGATATAATACAATGCCAGTAAATATCTTGATGAAACTAAAATTTAAAGCATGGAGTGGATTACTAAAATATAAGGTGCAATTTTAAACTCATGTTAATAGCTAAGGGAAATTTAATAAATATTTACCTATTCAATTTGATTCCGGAGCTATAAATATTGGCAGATAATATTTAAGATTTCCTTAGCAAATTGTTTTTAAAAATGAACTAAAACAGAAAAAAACGCCATTTTCAAATCTATTTGGTAGTTTTTCATTTTGTATAGATATATTTACAAGATCTATTAAATAATTTATATCTAATTGCGAGACCGTGTGACTCAAATGCCATTATTTACCAATAAATCAAATAATTCTAGCTATTTGCCATATATTTTTATTTGCCCATATTTCAGCATTAACTATACATAAGACCATTGTATAGATATTTATCTAGATACATACATATATATTTACATATAGATATTAAGATATTTTTGTCAAAATACTTATATGCCAACGTTCTCATCTCTCTTTTGTCTTTCATTTCTAGGTAAGCACCAGGAATTTACAGATCAATCTTAATCCACAACTCACTCTTCCGCCATTTGATTAGTAAGTAATTTCACCATCAATGTTAGTCTTTCGATTTATTCCAACATAAATTGCTCTTTGTGTGTTGCTTTCTTACTTGTCAAGTAAACGGGGCGTTTAGAACAGCGTCTATAGAATTGAAAATAAAATATATGTATATACACAAACACACACACACAAACACTCATACATGTGCGTGTGTGTGTGTGCGAATGTGTATGAACAAGCAGTTATAAATAATTTCTGGCAAAAAATCAGCAATTTTTTCCGTTGATCTCCAAGTATAGCGCGTTGGCAGCTTGCCAAAGCGAATTGCGCATACGCCGTGTGGACCGGGCCAACATCTGTATGGGTTGTTGTAGTTGTATGCGTAAGCTTAATAGTATTGGTAGCAGTTCTCCACTAGCTGCTTATGCTCTGGAGTGTTTGCCTCTTAAGAGCGCGACTAAAGAGCGAACACAGCCAAAAACTTGGCTACATTATAAATAAACAAAAAAAAGAAGAGGAAAAAGAAATACTGAATGAGATGTTTATGTTTTGTATTTCGTGTTCGTATTTTGTAATTTTGCATTTGCAATTTTGGCTGAAAGGTGTGCAGCTCGAGGACCAAGAAATCGTTCTGCCTGTTGCTGTCATCGGCGACGACAGCCTCGTGCATTAAATCAAAAGTTGAGGCTGAATGCGACTGTCCGTCTATTTGTCTATTTGTCTGTTTGCCCGGCTGTCCAAGCTGCCAAATTGTTGTGTCATGTTCATCAGCTGTGTGCGAGAGCTGCCTTTCATTGTTGTTGTTGTTGTTGCTGTTGCTCTCTCTCTCATTAATTTGCGTCTAATTAGTTTTGATTTTTTGCTTCAATTGTCCGCAACAAGGACGTGACTTTGGCAAAGAACTTGGCCCACCCGCCTGTCATAGATCAAAGTGAAAAATGTCATATAGTCAACGAGCACCAAATAAATATTAATATTAAATAGTACAAGTATCTGCAAATTAGTTTGTGCCCCGCAAACAGTTGCTGCGAAATTGACTGTCAGGCATTTTAAGCGATTTTCAATTACATTTTCAACTACACACATATATTGTATATATAATGACACCCCCAATATGGCGCTGCTCCAAATATATATATATAGACGTCGACTTTCAGGGCTTGACCAAATTTGGAATCGTGAGGCGCCTCCGGCCGTGCAGTTCAAAACTTGATGCAATAAACACAAAATGCGCAAAACAAAAACAAAAAGCCATTTGGCGGCGATGTTGTTGTTCTTCTACTTATTGTAGTTGCTGTTTTTGTTGTTGTGCTCATTGTTATGATTGTTGGCCATGTCGTTGTACTTTTAAAGCTCAGACAGCTTGGCATAATAGAACCAAATCAAGACGTGGCCAAAGTTGCAGCCAACAGAGAACACGGCCTGCTTGGGGCATGTGGCAAGGGACAGGGGCCAAGGGAGCAAGGGGGCAAGAGGGAGCAAATAGCTTGTTGCACAGGCCGGCAGCGAGTTTTTCTTTGCCTTGGCCCACTGCCAAAAAGTGAACACAGCGCGGCCCATGGAGCGCCCATAGCTCTGGGCCTGACACAAAAGGCGTCGAACTGTGGCCAACAAAATTTAAGACGCTTTTTGCCCCAACAGCTGCTAAATGGAAAATTTACTGAACTGCTCGGTTCTGTTTGTTGCATTTAACACTTTGGGGCAAATAATAAGGCGCATTTATGTAGACCCAAATATGGTCTTAATGGAAATGAAAACGGCCGGAAAAAATGATCAACGACTTCTGCGTTAAATGTACTTGACTCGCATTCAGGTCATTGGCGTTTTAAAACAAAACTCAGAGCTCTTATGTTGTGCCCATTAAAAAGTGTTAAGTACTCGAAGAACTATTTAAACTGGGTTAAGTTTGAGTTTGAGTTTGAGTTGCGTGACTTGAGCAAACGAGGGCTAAGCTTAATGGAGTTTTGTGTTATTTCAAACTTAACTCTAGTTAACAGCGTATTAAATTTTTATGAGACGCTGAATCTTTGGGTAAAGGGCATCTTGGACAATTCGAGCAGCTTACACTTTGAGTTGTTGATCATTTCTTTACATTTGTTTACGCAAATTTTAAGTTTTAATGCCTTCAATCTGTAAGAGAATTTAAAATTCGTCTTGTTAAACAGAAAATATACTTGCTTGTTGTTGACAGCAATTTGTCCACAAAGAAGCAATAAAATAAAAATATTATTAATATAAAAATAAAATGTTTATGACTGCACGAGATGAAAATATACACCTTATAGAATATATATTTTTGTAGATATGAAAAAAAATATACGACTAAATAAATTAAATTATTGCTTAGATTATTTTTTTTTATTTGCCAACAAAATTGAAGCGAAAATTATTCATACTCACACAATCCATTTACAGAATGTAATAAAAAAAGCAGAGTATTTTTTTTTTTTCGTTTATTATTCAACATTTATTTGGTTTATATGTATTTCGATATTGTTTCGTTTAATTAATTTGATATTCATTGTTCAGCACTAACTACAGTACGTACAGTAAATGTTGTCGCATGTCTTTTTGGATAAAACCTTATGTTGAAGATCAGACACTTATGACTATCGTTATAAGGATTATATATTGTATATATTTATGGTATATATTGTATAGGATAGCTAAAACTATTATTGTTCGAATGTACGCGTTTATAATTAATTCATTAACTCATCAATTCATTGAATATAATTCGTAAAATGTTTGTTATGCTTTGTTTTTGTTTTTTCATTGTTTTTGTTGCCTCTTTTAATGCATTTTGATTATTCGATAATTCAATTTGAAATGTGCTTACGATATGGTTTAATTTTGAAATTTGAAATTTTGAGAAATCCTTTAAGCCCTTTATCAAGGGTCAAATGTCAAATATGCACTCGCCTTAGCCTTGTGCAAAAGTGCAAGTTTGCAATTAAATTAATGAGAAAATCTGGGCAAAAATAACTTTGTTAAGCTTTGCTCATACGCATATCAAAATGTATACTTAGTTGCTTGCTGGCAGAGAATGAAACTTTCGTTTCCATTTGGTCAAACATCCGGCTATCAATTAGGCACACACACTCACACTCACACACACATTATGAACGAACATTTTGCCACACTTTGAAGTTTTTGAAATAAATCCCTTTTTAGCAACCTCAACCTGCCCTTTTAGGCCATGTCAATTTAAATGTTTGCCCAGCCCAGGCCCTTGGCCAGGCCTATTGTAAAGTCTCTTAGTGAATGGGGTCAAGTGTGTATATGGCGCTCAAGTGCTCAAGGCGGCAGAAACAGCTCTACGCTACCAATTGCCAGCTTGGCCAAAAGAAAACAATAAAACAAAAAAGAAGCGAGAAAAACAAAAAGAATTTATATATTTTATATACATTGTGAATAAAAAAAGCTAAAGAAATAAAGTGTGCACTGGAAATCAATAGAAACTAAAGCCATTTGCCACGCCCCAACGCCCACACGACGACACTTGGCAATTGGCACTTGTCACTTGCCACTTTTTTCCGCCACATTCGGTTTGAGCCGGATTTATTGTATGGCGACTCTTGCGCTCAGAAGTAGGCAATGCAATTGTGCACAGTCTCTGCCCGCTTAATGAAATGATTACAATAAAAAGAATTATTATTAACGTATTTATCTGCATGCAGCGAATATTTAAATGTGACCACAAAAAGTGTGGTCTGAAATCGAGTTAATTATGAATGAAAAATGCGCCAACGTGGCGCATTAATGAATTCAGTATTAATTCATTTTATTTTATTTTTTTCATATATTTAAATGCAACGCAGCAACGTTGCGAGTCGAGTATTAAGAGTGTATATATTTTAGCCTTTTTGTGCCAACTTTGCATAACTTTTGCGCGATTTACTCGCAGTCGCAGTCGAGTTCAGTTGTTGTTGTTACCACAACTCCAACTCCAAGTGAAGCTGCAGCTCCAGTGGCGGCTTATTGTTCGGCAAAGTTTCATTGTGCATTGGGTGTATTGTGTGTGTGTGCATTCATGACAGCACTCCCAAGACTACCACCGTCACTAATTAGCGCGCAACCTAGTTTATCAGTTCTTAGCCAGAGCTCTATATACCAACTAGGAACAAGCGAACAACGAGCAGCAAGAGTCTCCTCTGTCGGCTCAACGAGTTTTCTTTGATTTGAGCTTTAAGTTTTGCACAGTCTCTCTGCTCATTAAATGGCAAACCAGACCAGCAATGCTTGACTTATGCCTCTGGGGTCGTCTCACTCCCTGGAGGGGAGGGTAAGGGTGGGGTGGTACCACCTTGGGTACCGTTAGACAAATATAATTTCATTGCGTTCAGCCCTCTGGGCTGGAGTTGGCTGACGTTGGAATGCGTAAACGTTGACGATTAACTGCGCCATGAAAATAAAGCAAAATAAAACGATTAGAACTAAATATAGAAAGATATCTCGCAACATGACGGGCCCTATCTATCTCTTTCTCTTCGCCTCTCTCTCTTTCCTTTGCTGTGGTTCCTTCTACGTCTCCGTCTCAGATTCTGAACTCGATCTGACTGTTGTTGCTCCTTCTGGCTGTTTTGGCCCGTATGCGAGGCAGCTACGTGGCACTTGGCCAAGAAGCGTACACTTTAGATTGCATTTGGTAGGATGTGCTGTCGCTTGTGGTTCTCTTTCGTGGGTTGTGGTTTATCTCATTGCCCCAGTGCCGTACATCTTGCCCGTGCCGGGGCCAGCAGCAGCTGCAAGTGAAGAGAGAAGACAGAGTATAAGTAATAATAATAGTAAGTTTTGAGCTGAAATCTGAAATATTAGTATGTAAGTCAAAAGTTGAGAGCTTTGGGGAGACGGCATTAAAATGGCGCTGTGCTCTGTGACACAAAATCGTTGAGATATTTCACTGCTACAACGGAGAGCTTCCAAACAAATCCCTTGATGGCAGCAAAGTATAAAACGTATAAGCCGCGTTAACAGTCCAACTGTCTAGGATTTCCATACGTCGCGAGTGGAGCAACAAAAGTATGGAAAAGCAGACAGAAAGACAGGCAGATAGACAGGGAGACAGCTACAGCAAATTCCATCATCATCACACACACGAACACACGCACACATGTTGCATAATTGCGTTGCATGTTGCCAGCTGGTGTTGCACTTATAGTCGCATTTGTGTGCTGCATGTTGGCCAATATGTTCAGCAAACGCATTCCTTTTGGCAGCAGCAGCAGCAGCTACAATAAAAACCTGACTGCCTGTCAGACAGTGCGGGAGGAGGGGCGGTAACATTGTTGAAGCATAAAACAAAGAGTAACAAAGAAAGAAAAACATGCACATGAATCAGAGCAAATGAAAATTGAAAAGAAAATGTACATAGTATAAACGAAATTTAAAACGCATTTTCCACTGCGAAAAAGCCACTGCAATGGCATTCACTGAAACGAAACTGTTGTAATATGATTCTACGACCAACTGATAAACGGACCAACTGACAAACTCACGAACCGTGATATTAAACATTATTCCCTTTATTCATAATTGTTATTTACATAAATATCGTTTCATCCCTTTGCCAATAAAAAATTTGCTTTTACACAGCACTTTCCACATTTTTAATTAAGCATTTATAAATTTATCGTTTTTAATTTGAATATTTTTAATGGATTTACTTAAGCTTTAAAATTATAGACCATTTCTTCAAAAATTCAGAATATATTGTTTTTTATAAGGTGGCTATTTTCACATTCAAAATATTCCTATAGCAGCTATATATAAAATGGCTATTAGTTTTCCATGTCAACTGTTATATAAATGGTTTTCTATAACAACTAATTTTCTATGTTAAAATAGTCACGTTTGGCGGAAACTGGGGAACAGACTAACACTAGGATTAAGGTAGGTAAGTTTATTATCAAAAACCCAGCAAACATTTGGGCGATTGTACAATCGTCCATCGCCGAAAAGAGTCTTCTGCGATTCGCGCAGGAGATTAATAGAAAATGAATCTTCCAGGCGATTGTTTAGCGATAGAAAGCTATAAATAGAAAAAAAGTAATGTGGCAAGTCTTCTGCGAGTCGCGCACAAGTCTTTTGGAAGATGAATCTTTCCAGGCGATTGTTTAGCGAGACCAAAAAACAAAAATGAGCTCCACGTCTAGAGCAATTTAATTCAGATTTTTTCTAGTAGACTAAATTGTTGATCCCGTAGCTCACTAGTTAGAGTTGCCGACTCCGAACTTTAAATTCCGAGGTTCGAATTTCCCTGTTGTGCTACAACTGTTGTTACATAATCTGCTGTGAAAAATTCGTGGACCAACAAAGAAAACTTCTTTGGCTACCTCGCAGAAGCGCGTCTTAATAATACAAAAAAAAAAAAATAAATTTTTTTTTTTAGAAAGAGCCACTTCCGCGACTCGTCTAAGGAGAGTCGCGGAAGAGTTTTTTAGAAGACTCGCAAAAGAGTCTTCCCGAAGTGTCGCGGAAGTGGCTCACTCTCTAACAAAAGGAGATCAAAAAGCGATTAGAAGGCGATGTCGCCTGAAACTTTTAGGCGAGTCGCCTGAGACTCTCTGGCGATTAAAATTGTTTGCTGGGAATAGAAAAAAGAACAATTTTATACATCAACTTAATCTTCAATAATGAAGATAATTTTTACATATGTAAGTGCACTATATCATAGACATTGAAATCATTAATAACAATTTTAAAAAAGCACAAGAGAAAGTGAATTTACTGGTTTCTATTTATGACTTGTCAAAATTTCAAAGATAAAGAAAAAGCTCTCAGAATATTTTTTAACTATTTTACCCTTTTTTTATAAATTTTTGCTTTGAAATTTATTGCAGAAAATGCAAAAATATTATTGCCCAGAAAGCGGATTCGATGCATTCAATAAATCTGGAATTTGTTTTCTACATGCTCCTATTACATTTGACTTTTTCTATTTGCAATTCAATCAACCAAATTTTGTCGAATGAAAATTTTCGATTGCATATTTGGAATTGTCAGTGAATTTATTTGAGAATTCGTGACGCAATTCACAATTTCAATCGCTCTCATTATCTGTACCACTATCAGGTATAAAACCACTTTGAAACTGAATTCCTAGCTTAATAAAATGCTTAAAGCCCTAATGGCTGTTCATATTAAAATACCCTGTAGCAATTGAAAGTAGTAAATTACGATTGGTTTTTCCATTTTATTTTAAAAATAATAAGCTTTTAAAATGTTTCCTAAATATTAAAAGATTTTAAGAAAATAATTTAATTATTATTATTCCAATGTTTGAGAGCTAAAATTGAATTGTAGACAATGTAATATAAATTATTATGTATTTTTTTTTATGAAAAGTGAGTTTAAATATCACTTAGTCATTTTTAGAGCTGATCAATAGATATCTCATAGTCGAATATATTACAGCACAGCATTTCCTTCTGCTTTAACTAGCAAATTATGTGTTAAATTCAATTAAAAGTACCCGTAATTAAACTCACATGTCCAAGTGCAACGGACGTTAATGGGGGCCTAGGTTAAACGACTCGTACTCAAAGTGATGTGAATACCGCATGAGTGCATTCATAAAAAAGCAGCGAGTGTATTGAAATTTATTTGAGCGCAAACGCAAAAGGGACGAACAGCCAAAGGACACTCGACACACAGCTCGGGCCTGGTTCTGTCCCCCTCTTAACGTGGCTATCAAGAGCTGTCCACGCGGCGGCTGCGGTAACGACTGACGAGTGGTGCCACCAACAACCACAGCTCAGATCCACACACCATACAAATCTCTAGTCGACGCTTATTTGTATAGAAATTCAATCAAGGGCTCGACTGGACAGCATTCAATTAAACGCTTATCGCGCGCGTTGCAGTTGCTTTGAACTAAGCGACCCCCCTTGAGCCCAACAGAGGGTATGAAGTGGGGGATGAGCAGCAAACTGAAGGGTTTTTTACTTGGAAAAGAGTTTGGCATCATTAGAAATAAATGGAAAGGGTTAAGGATAAAGCGCAGTCAAGATTATGAAACTCATTAAAAAAGTTTTTTGGGCAACATTTTTTTGAAAAGAGCAACAAACAAATAAGAAAGACCAAGGAATTTATCCTTCAACTTTCGACTCAAGCGTTTAAAATTGCAATAAAAATATGTTCAAGGACGCGTTATGTGCAACTGATGGCTTAAAGGACACAAAAACAATTTATTTAAATATGTTAGAATATTAACAAAAATGGAAAAAAAGGGGAAAAGTAAATAGAGCATGAAACCAAAAACAGCAGGACTCGTGTCTGGGCTGCTGCAAACATTCATAAATTAGACGTCAAAGCCCAGGACTTTGACAGCAATAATACACACTAACACCCCAACACACACTAACACACACCCCAACACACATTCATCCACACCCATGCAAAAAGGGTCAAAAATGAAACTAAACTAGCAGCTGAGACGCCGAAATGTGATCGATTGGGGCCAAAAAGTTTCTGTCTTCATTTGTTGGCCAAAATCTATTACCAACTTGAAAGCCAGAACTTAATAAATTGACCAATTGGTTGCGAGCACTTGTCATGGACTTCTTTTTGGCCATTAATTTAGCTAGCCGTAGCACAAATGCAAATGAAAGTTTAATTTCAAACTTTGGCCTGGCCCAAACCAGCCAAAAACTGGCCAAAGCTCCAAGCAAATTGCCGTTGTGCCACAAAAGTCAATGAAGTGTTAAATGTCCTGCGGCGTTGACTGCTAAATTTGACATATCCTGCAGTCCTAACTCCATTCCTACTACAATATATACTGGCCAATGGCCATGTGTCAAGTTTCTGAGGGCTTAACTTTTTCGTCTTTTTTACGAGTGTTGTTTGCACTGTTCCAAAAACCCGTAGCAAGCTGCGTGCTTTGTTTCCATAATGCTGCCACACACACGCACACAACTAAAACAAATAACGATGACGATGGGGCTAACACACACACACACACACAGAGAGAAAGACATATGTACGTACATATATAATTAAAGCAAACTCGCGGCATAAACATAAATCTCTGACAGCCGCCTCGACCGGTCTCGACCCTCTCAACTCAACTCAACTGAACTCGTCTCGACTCACATTCATTCATTCATTACGCGCGCCATTTTCATTCATACGCACCGTTGTACGTTGTCTTTGCCACATGGCCAATGCTAATGCTCAGATTGCTCAGAGGCTGTTGCCTGTTTACTGTTGCCCGTTGGCTGGACAAATATTTTGTTAACACGCACGTTTATGGCCAGCTTGAAGCGAGTGCGAGTGCGAGTACGATATGTTATCCTGGACCCGTTTTCGCTGGCCGCTGCTATCCCAAAATTATGCGCCCGACTTCTTCATTCGCTGCTGGAATTTCACTAACGATGCAAAACAACGCGGCAGAAACTTTTCTCTTTTCGAGCCAAATTGTTCGTTAGCTGTTTCTATTTATTTTATTTTTTTCTGTCGTAAATGTTGCGGCACTTGTGGCACACGGCGCGTATGCGTAATATTCGCAGCTATTTAATGTAGCTTGCGTTGCGTTGTGTTGCGTCTCATTCGACGTTTCTAACGCGACTCAGCTCGTGCGTTGGCCAAACTCCTGTCTTATAGTCCTGAACTGCCGGGTAACTGCTTCGGCAAATTGGCAGTCGCATTCGCATTTCGCATTCGTCTTTTCGGCTGCAGTCGGCAACATTTTGTTCAAATCTTTTTACTTGTTGTTTTGTTTTGTTTTTGTTGTGCATGCGGAAATTGTGGATTTGTGGAATGATGCAGAGAGTTGGTCCTTATCAGGACTTTGGGCCATGTCCTCCCCCACTCGCTTGTCGCTTGTCACAACATCATATTGCAAACATTTAAAATTCGGCCAGCCACAAAATATTGACACTCAGCTAAGCCGCAATCATTGAACATTTCCCCCGTCATCCTCGAAATGTTCCTGATACTCCTGGTACTTGGTTGTTGACGCATTGGGCCAAAAGCCGCTGATGATGGTAATCAACGTCTGACGTCGTTTTTGGACATTGTTGTTGTTGCTGCTGTTGCTGCTGTTGCTGTTGTTGCTGTTGTTGCTGTTGTTGCTGTTGTTGTTGATGCCGTCAGTTGGTGTGACAAGTGGCATTTCGAGTCGTTGTCGGCACACAGTTTGTTATTATTTAAATCAGGAAGTTGAAGAAATTTCCGCTCGGCACAGCAACAAATTGGCAGGCCAACAGGCTGACGCCAACTCTATATAGAGTTCCTTCCCTAGCATCGTCCTCGTACTCGAAGTCGACGTCGTCCTGGCTTCCGTTTCGTGTTGCGCAGCCGTTTCCCGTTTGAGCCAAGTTACGTGCCAGCCGCCGTCAAGTCAATTAAATTTTTGTTTAAGTGATTTCAGACGCCATAAAATATCATCAGTCTCAGCTTGAGACTCAGTCTCTGTCTCGGTCTCCATCTCAGTCTCGGTCTCCGTCTCTGTCTCAGTCTCTGTCTCGGCCTAATGAGAAATCGATGTGTCCTATTCAATTTGTTCAAATCCAATTTGAGCATTTGGTCGACAACACACCTGGCCCCCAATTGGCATCCACATCCTGCCATCCTGGCTGAATGTCGGCCGGCATGACGCGCGCTTTTTAATGAGTTTTTATTGCGCTTCAGGTGTTTTGATTGCTGCGATTTTTTAAACTTGATTTACGCGTCTTTTTGGCCCACTATTGATTTTACAATTAAGCCTCCTTCCTTTTTTGCCTGAGATGGTTGCGGGGTTGTCTCAATTTCAGAATGCATTTTGCATGTTTTCGCGTGTTTTGCGCATTTGTTTGTTTGTGAAAATGCCTTATAGCCAGGATGTGCTCGTATGTACACTGAAAGAATAAAACGACATCACAAAATTAAAAATGTATACCCTTTTGTTTGAAAAATTGCACTATTATTAAATGAGCAAGAAACACTATTATTAAATTAAAATTTCTATTCTCATTATTATAATTTTTCTTTTTTTGATTGTATTGAATTTTAATATTTGGGACGATTTGAATGTAATTAACATAAACTAATATATTTCAAGATTCAAACAAGTTTAAAAATTAAATTGTTTTGTACCAGAAACAAGTATATTATGGGATAAGTAGTATAATCCGACCTTTTACAGACTTAAATTAACCCTAAAATATGCTAAAAGTATGCCAGAATAATCTTGTTTTATGATTTCCAGGATTGCGAAAAGCGAACTTCATATTTCGAATTTAAATTGTAAAATTTTTGAGAAATTCTGAACTCAGTCAGATTTTGAGATCCCCATTTTGAATATACCCTAATTAAGTAGGAAAAACTTGTTTTTTTTTCTGAGTGCATGTACATATGCATGCTGTCTCTCTCACTCGCTCCAGTTGTTTGCTTGTCGAGTATTTGAGTGTCCTTTGTAGCAAGTTTTATGCGCCGCATCCTGCGCTGGATCCGCCTATTTGTAGTTGTACCAAGCGAAAAGCAAAAAGCGACGAGCGTTGAGCGCAATTTATGCGGTAATTGCTTTTTTAAGCGCTTCACATTTATCTTTTCGACACAAGCGAAATGAGTTTGCCTCCTGTTTTTGCGTGTCTTTGTCGATTTGCCTGCAATAATAATAACAACAACACAAACAACAACAGCAGCAATCAGAACAACAATCATAAGAAGGCACAACAAGAGTTAGCAGCGGTAACAATGGCAACAATGCCAAAGACTTTTGGCTTGAACTACTTACAATGGCATTTTTATGATATCTTCTATGTTTTTCCCCTTCCCTTTCCCTCTTCTCTTCTCCTAACTCCTCCCACACCATCATCAAATCATTCCTCCTTGAAGTATGCAATGTAATTGCCGACCAAGTAACTTTTGGCATTTCCATTTGTTGCTCTCGTAGTAACAACATTTTACCATAATTAAAGAAACACAATGCAAAAAAAACACTCGAAAATTCCATAGATAAAAATTAATTTTAACTTTTTGATTTATGCCTTTGACTTCCACATACATATGTACATACATACAAATATGTACTTATCTAAATGTGTGTTTATAATTATACAAATTTATGACCACACTTTGAGTGGCTATAAAAGTGGATCTTAATAAAAGTGAAAACACTTTTGATTACCTTGCATTTTATAATAAGTAGTTTTAGCATACAACCTAAAACAGCTGCTTTCAAATTAAACAGTGCTTGTCAAACTGAGGCGCCTGCACTAGCCTCAAAACTGCGCCCGCTTACGGAGCGTTGCCACTTTTCAATAATCATACGAACAGAGCAACTTGAACGAACTGAATCGGGGTTTAGTTCGTTTGAGCCACAGAAAATGTCGATAGTTCCACGGCTTTTGCGCGATAAAATTTGAATTGAAAATTTGAAATTTTCAAAAATCAATTAAAAATTAAATAAAAACAATTTCAAAAAATCAACAAAATCCAAAATTAGGTAAAATAATTAAGTTCATTCTAAAATTGGCTTGGTGCATTTCGCTCTTCGCGTTGCGAAGTTAAATACAAAATTCTGGAAAAAATCTTAAAAATTTGATACAATTCCAACAATAATTCTGGTAAAAATTTCAAAATTCTAGCTTCAAAATTGAAAAAGTTCATTTTTATGTTTCTCACTTTTGAAAATGCGAAAAGTGAGGCCGCGAGAGCCTGCCACCTTTTTTGGCAGTCTTAGCCAGGGCTGCCATCTCTTTTAAATCAGGGCTGCCAGATGATTTTTTTTTTTAGTTTTCTAAGTTGGCAGTACTGCCTGCTCAGTAGTAAAATTAAACCTGGTTTTCTCACACCTGGTTTCTTACAATTATTCCCCACAAACTTCGTCGTCGCTGTCGTTGTCGCTACCGCTGTTGTTTTCGCGCTGTTTTAGTAACGTGTGAGCATTAAACAATTGCGCTGGTTGCAAATTGTTAACCGAATCGCAGCGGTACAGAACTCGGGTTAGTCGGAGAGCGACAAAAGTAAAAAAATCACCACAACAAACAAATTTTGTAGGCCACAACGAATTTCGATTCGTTTTGTGTGTGTCACGCCCAAAAACACAAAACGAAAAAAAAGAACAGCTCCAGTAGATTGTCGTGCGTGTAGCAAAATTAAAAAGTGCAATAAAAACAATCATTTACAAAATAAAAACTGTGCGGCAAGCGAATAAAAACGAGACCTTGATAATTATTGTAGGAGACTCCAAACACATCACATCAGCAAGCAAAGCAGAGAAAAAAACGCAATGGAGGTTAGTAGTAATATTTGTTGTTGCTGCTGGACAAGATATGTATGGCATTCAATTGTTGTTGTTGTCACTTTAAATGTTTTTTCATTGATGTTTGTTTGCTGTATGATTTCATTTATTATTTGACAACAACAACAATTTCAGCCATTCCCTTTTCCCCTTCACTCAATTGAAAGGCAGTCGGCGGCGCTAGTTTATGGTGTATGAGTGAAGCGAACGACGATAACGATTACGTCAGTGCGCGCTCTCTTGTACTAACGCTCTCTCACTCTCATAGTATTTGAAGTTCTGGAGTTTGCGCTCTGGGCGTTTGCCTATGAGCTCTCACTCTCTGGTGTTAGTGTTGCCCAGTGGCGCTGGGTGTTGCTATTGCTGTTGTAGTTGTTGGTATTCTACTGATTATGTTGTTGCTATCCCATGGGGCTCGCTTGGAGTCGCGTCATTCTCTTTGAAACCCTATCCCATCCATGCTTCATTATCGATTCCCTTATACCGGCTATAAAGTAAATCTTGTTATTATATCATCACAAAGCCGCTTTCTTTTGCCATTGTTTCTCCTATTATGTTTTTATGTATATTTCGCATATTTTGTAATATCATCAATTTGCATTTTACATAATTAACAGCTGTTCATTGTTTCTGTTGTTTCGCTGTGCTTATCAGCTCATGAAATTAATCATCGCACTTTAATGACGTTGACGTTACCCAGTTTATGAGTATGAATTTATCGAAATATTGAGTACAGAGTACTGACACATCGTTTATAGATAAGCGATGTTTACCTTTGTTTCCATACTTTCAGATAACATTCTGATTATCCAAATTGAAATGTTTCACTTAGGTTTGATCCTAGCTAATTATTGTAAGTGTTTTCGCCCTATTATCCCATGTTTAAGCCGCAATTTCTTGTCCCACAATTAAACCCTTTGAGCGGACTCGCATTTAAACGCCCACGCAAAGCGTCAAAGCGCATTAAATGGTCTTTTGTGAGCTTTTAGAGCTGAGTACACGTAATTAATCGCCTTTATTTGAACCGTTTGACGGCCATCAAAGCAAAACATGAAAAGCCCCCTCTCGAAATGGGGGCAGCCGCAAAAGACCAGCGAGACAACGAGACAGAAAGAAAAGCAAAGAGCAACAACAACAAAAAATTGGCCATTTCCGGCATTTAATTGACGCTGTGCACACTAAAATTGTCGAAGACAAAACCAAAAAGAACAAAAAATCAACAGCAAATAAAACTAGTTTGTCTATATATTTAGTAATAGTATTTTTGTACGTTTTTATTTAGATTGAAAGTATGACTAAACGATGTGGATTATATACATGTGGTCCATAAAAATGTAATAAATGCAGCCAGTATGAATTTACATACTGAAATACTAGGTCAGTAATCCAGTTTATTTATAGGTCAAAAAAGGTCAGCTAAATAAGAAATGAGATAAAGCTAGAAATCAGAATAAACAAAAAGGTTGCTCTCTTCAAGTTTGACGAGTAAATGCCTTTAACTTTAACTAGATAACGGCAGGTCAATAAATGCTTAATCTTATATTGATAAAACTGACCATGGAGAACATGTGGGCGAGTAGAAACATGTCTTTATAAGTAAAAGCTAACTTAAAAAACTTTTCAAGGATAAAACTTAGATTTTGTCAGTTAAATAAATATAAATGCAAATTTTCTATTGGTTCAGGAAATATTTTTATTCAAAAGGTATTTAAAAAAGTTTTTGTTAACGGAAGCTGTCTCCAACATTTTTGTATAGAGCCTAGAAAAGTTTTAGTAATTCGCACTTAATATTTGAAAGTCTCCGTCAATACGACAAAAATCAAATCTATTACTGGCATACTAATTAGCTAACCTGATGTTTATTTATACAGATATTTAGCAAAGAATCATCATTATCATCATCATCGCATACTCAAAACTTGATGTTAATTAAAAACAAAATAGATATGGAAATGCAAATGCAAATAGAAATATTCAAAGAGTTGAAAATAATCACTTAACGTCATGACACAATTAAAGCTTTCATCTCTTTTCTTTTCCTGTCGTCTCAAAGTGTCAGTCAAACTTTTGTACAAGTTGTTAGCCACTTAAATTTCGCTGTAAACAACATTGTCAAAAAAACAAGAAACAAAATGAAAAGTAGAAGCATCTTAACGCTTTTCCACAGCGCATCGCCGTCGAAAGCCTGAAGTTGTTTTGGGTCGAAACTTTTTTGGGGTTTTGTGGCAATGCAAGTTCCATAGAAGGCAGCTGGTTGGGCAGGCATATTTATTACTTGTGAATTTGGCTGGCTTTAGACATACATATTTTCATAAATTTCCACTTACTCATCTGATGACGGGTGGCCGGGGGACTTTGGTGCGTCTTATAACACGCTCCGTTAACCGTTAACGTATTTGGCTGGGATGGGATGGGCATTACTTACTTCATCATTCGCTCAAACTTTGCATAATTTTCATTTATTACCGCAACCATTTTTATCTCCAGCCATGAAATCTGCCACATAAAGCGGCAGTTTTTATTCCCAGGGAAGTGACTGGGCTGGAAGCTGAACCAAGCCATGTTCCGGTCTGCACTGAATTCGATGCTGTAGGCTGCAGAAACTGAAGTTGGGTCTGGTTTCGGCTCCGTTCCAATTTATCTTACAAATTTAATCTTTTTACATAATTTAATGTATGGCTTTCATGTAATTACCTGCTCACGTCCTGCCCTGACGCGCGATTCCCTCAATTCCCCGCATCTCCGGCGAGGGAACTTGGGAAAGTTTTCAGCTGCGTTAGCTGTCAAAAGTTGTGGACGTTTCTTACTTCCATTCATGCCACCATATGTTGCACATACACAACGATTTACCTTACATTTTCTTTAATTAAATTCTCATTTTTTTTCTCCTTTAATTGCAGGTAAGTGTCGCAAGGAAGATGCAACATGAGTGCACTTAAAGGCGTTCAGAACAATTTAAAATTTAAATCAATCGGATGCAGCTATAATCTTTCAGGCTGAGTAAATTCTACATTCTAAAGAATAAACTATTCGTTTATTCGAGTTATTTTTATAGCTTATCTAAAGTACAGCTTGTAATTGTTTTATCACTTATTTATAATTTATTGTTGTGTGTAACCGATTGCCTCACTGACTTATCAAGTTGTTGCCTGTTGCCACTGCAACACGCCCATGTGCACGCGATTTGCGCTGTGCGCGTTTTTAATCGCGTTGCATGCAATGGTCGCGTTTTGTGATTTGTGCACAAATCAGACTCGATTGCAACATCGTCGTCGTTGTGTCGTGTTGGCAAATGCAATCATCTCCAACTGTTGCTGTTGGTGTTGCTGTCGTCGTTGTGGTTGTCGTTCCGTCTGTTACTTGCCACACGCTTGCGGCCAAGTGTTGCCCAATTTGAGGGCAACTGCGGCGTCTGTCTCTGTGTGGCATGTCTCGCAAGGCATTTGCATAATTGCCAGCAACTGGCAACGGGCAACAGAAACCACTCTAATTGTGCTAGCTGCAATTGCAAATGTCAGACGTGGCAGTTCTAACGACTCAGCAGAGTTCGTTTGGTTTGGGTTGGGTTGGGTTAAGTTCATTGACCTGCCACATGCAACACGCACTAAATAAAAACTGTGCACGCTCGGTCGCAGTGACACGTCTCTGGCTTTTACCCAATGTTTAAACTATGTATTTGATGTAGTATAAACAAGTCGCTTAATTATGGCCAGCCTTTGTCTGGTCTGTCTGTCTGTCTGTCTCTCTGTCTGCCACGCAGCGAGTCAACAACCACCGCCCAACTCCAACGGGTCTCCAGCGGCACAACAAATTTACATACACTCTTCAAAACATTAATTTTCATTTGCTTTGCATAAAAGCCTACAAAGAAATTTGTTTTCCTTTTTAAACATTTTTTTTTGTTTTGTCTACAACGCAGACTGATTAACTTTCACTCGCAGTTCCCAACTATTACTATTGTGATTTTATTGTTGTTGTTGCTGCTGCTCTGACAGCTCTGGTTTTTGTTATTGTTCCAGAAAATATTCCTGGGCAATTTGCTCTCACGAATTTGTGAATTTTTATGCAGACTACAATGACAGAGGCTAAAAGTGGAAATTATAACTGGGAAGATATCTTTTAACTAACTCGGTAATATTTTTGATAATCAGTCGAGTTAATTTAGTCGAATTTGGTAAAAATAATTGTAAATAAATAATACAAAATATTTCAAAAAATTTGCATGATTTTTAACAGTAAAACAAAACGTCTCAAAATCAAGCTTTAAGTTTAGACTTACATCACTAATAGTTATGATAATTTAAAGATCTTGCATATCTGCATATTCATGTACTTAAAAAAAATTTAATTGTACTTAACAGCTAACTACAGGGTATCCCTAGTATAGCATTATTTCTTGCCTTTTTCCCACTTTTTTTTGTCTACGCCAAAAATGCGGCGACGTGACAAAAGTTTCGTACTTAAAATTCAAAGGCAAATGCAAACTACATAAATGTGCACACTTCATGACGCGCACGCCTCCTTTTCCTCCACAGTCACGCCCCTCCACAGGCCAAATACCCAAGGGGGTCCAAGAGAGGGGAAGGCATTACTTAGTTTAGATGCTGTTTGCTGCTTATTTGACATTTTATTGATGATCTGAACAGGAACGACATAAAGAAATGCGCTGCACGTTTCTCATTTTGACTCAAATCGAGCAAAAAACTTCGCATCATTCAACAGACAACAACAACAATTGACAACGCACTTGGCTGTATAATAACCACAGACTTACTTATGTCTGGATATAGCTTACTAAATTTCACTCTTTCTTTTTCTTTCCATTTATTTATTTTTTGCCAACATCTGTGCAAATGTTTGTGACAAATCGAACCGCAACTGATGAAAGTTTGCCCCAGTCTCTCTCTATCTTTCTCTTGGCTTGTGGCAAGTGTTGTTTTTTTAATGCCATTAGCTGTTTTTCATTGTTGTTAATTTGCAACTTGAGTGCAATGCCAATGCTAAGGCCAATTGGCCTTTGTTAGCCAATGTATATACACTTTTGTATATATAAAAGTTTTCAGTCAGTGCATTCGTTTTTGTGCGTGCTCAATCAGGCGACAAACCATCAGATGCGAATGCATTCAAACGGCAAACTGCAAGTTCGAGTACGAGTATCTGTGTCTCAGCTTTCAGTTTCCAGCACTCGAGACTGACCAATGTGGTCTCAACTTTCTAGCCAAACGATTTTCCCAGGGCCAAGTTATCTTTTTACTCTATTCTATTCTATTCTTTTTTTTTTGTCATGGGATGCCAGTGCTGTCAGTTGCATTGGAGCGTGCCCTTTGGGTTTATTGCTGCTGCTGCTGCTGCTGTCGAGGCATGCAAATTGCATAAAATATTGCACTGCTGTAAGAGCATATTGCTGTTCACTGAATATGCTAGTTGTGGTCTACCAAAAAGGGTGGAGGAACGCCAAGAAGAAGCCGATGAAGAAGCCACTAAAATGATTTACAATGTTTGCAGCACTTGAATGGGCTAAATTCCTTTATAACAACTGGGATTTGTCAGCTCTTAGAATTTATGATGGAATTTGCATTTCTAAACTGTAATAGTATCTCAACATTTGTTCTACAAATCTCTGACAAGCCAAATCAATTTTTGGTTTTTCTGAAACCAAAACGTAGCTCTTTAATGCTTAAATCTTTGGTGGGATTTCATGAGATGTAAAATTTATTAAATTGAATTTATTTCATTTGTAAATTGATTTAAATATTTAAAATAAATTGCATAATGTAGTTTATTAAATATGTTCCAAGATAACATCTCTTATCAAAAGCATTTGTCATTAAAATCCTATGAAAGTCTCTGTATCTTATAACAATTGTCGAAGTCTTTTGCTGCATTAGTTTCGTGTGGAAATGGTCTGCAACGCACATAAATCTTTACTGTAATCCATTTGCACACATCGCACCTTTTGCTCGTAGCAATTTCCCTCATGCTAATTGCAGATTTGTCAGTTGGCCATAAAACTAGCAAGAAACCGCTGTAAGATAATTAAGATTTTTCGGAATTTCCTGCCATGATTTTCTCAAGTGCTACAATTTCCTGGTAAGAGCATCTGCCAACATCTGGTGTGCGCATCCTCAACGCTGATGCGAACTTCCTACTTGGCCATATTCGGTTGTGTTTGCACATTTCCAGTCATTAGTCATTAGCGGCTGTTGCCTGAGCCACTTTTCACCTGGGCTGTGTAGACGTTAGGGGGCAGGCACTGAATTTTCACTGATTTTCCGCTTGGAAAACGTGTGCTTTACTCAGGCTCGAAACAGTTGTAGCGCTTAATTAAATCAGCTAAGCACCTTGGCCCACTTTTCCAGTGGTTGCTCGCCGGTCAAAACGTTCATCTGTCATCCCACAACAACAAACAAATGTGCAAATCACCGAAAATAGCAAAAGACATGTTTTTTTGATTTTATTTTTCGATAACAAATATTCACCGCACACACACACCGATTTTGTGGGTCGCATTCGGCACCTGGTTGGTTGGACTTGGACAAGACGAGTGTCGGACCAAATGTCTCAATGTTGCTCCCGTTTCAAGGCCCGTTGCAATTAATGAGCCAAATCCACTTCACTTGGCTTCACACAACATGCGGCAACACTAAATAGCTTGCAGATTGTGTTTATCTCACATCGTTGACAACTCTGCGCCTAACGTATCTGTCAGATACAATACACATTTCGTTGCGCCACCTTGTTTATGGTGTTTACGGTGCATTTGCATGGTGGGTGCCCCTGCGTGCCCGTTAAAACTTGTTGCAGATACTCTGTGCAACCAGCTGACTATATCTGAATCTGAGATACAAATGTAGCTTTTAGTTGTAGCTTAACTGCTGAAAGATCTCTTTAAACTATTTCATATTCAGATTTGCAGATACTACATAAAATAAATTACTTACTTTAATAGCTAAATATTCCCAGAAACTTGTTTGTCTTCAGATTATTTATATTTCAAGATTTGCAGATACTTTGCCAAAGAAGTTACAAGAATTGCAAATGTATGTTTAGGTCGAATCTTTTAGTTGCACGAAGCTGGTTTTATTTAAAGATTGCTTTCATTTTTAGGTGTGCAAATACTTTGAATTTATTTCTGAGATACAAATGTATCTTTTAGCTGAAAGTTGCCTTTTATAATACTACTTGTACAGTTTTCAATTTGATCTTTTGGTTATGAGTGCATTAGATATTCGCAGTATTCTTTCAACACTTGTTTTTGCACATTTTCCACTTACGATTATATTTATTGCTGCCTGTTTTTTATCTGTTTGCGAGTGCGTGAATCTCTCGAGTGCCATGAACTCAATTATTTTTGCAATTATATTTCTTTGTGATTTTTACAGCAGAGCTGCGGGGTTGTGTCAGTGTCAGAGCTGTGCTTTGAGATTGCTACCTGACTTTACGACACTAACTGAATCCAAGGGGGGCAGGGCGTTAATTTAAAGCGCATTGGAGGCGCCACAAACAGGGGCAAGTTTTGAATTGAAAAGCCATTCACAAGTTGTGACTTTGCTGCGTCATTGAAGTTCTGAATGGCCTTCCATGGCAACTGTTCTCTCAATTAATCAAGTCTCTGCCCTCAATTGAAATGTCAACACACTCGGTACTTAGTGAGTTGTTCTGTTTGCTGCCGTTAGAGGCGGACAGACAGACAGAGAGACAGACCGACAGACAGAGCGTAAGGCTGACATAATAACGCGGTTTGCTCACTCCAACTTCAACTCCACTTCCACTCACTTTAAAGTGGGTCAATCGAGAGCATTTAGCTGTACTCAGATACCAAGTATCTGGGCAGCATCTGCAAAACTTATAGCCAAACTTGGATACACATTTGAACACGGCCATTTACGTGAAGTAAATTGTTTGCTAGCCAACACACAAACACACAGACATACAGAGGAGTAGTTGGAGTTGTTGTTGTACTCCTTATGTTTGAGAAACCGGTTTCACTTAAATGGCGCACTGAAGTTGCAGCCAAGAAGTACGAAAAGTGGTTTATGTGGTTAGTCTCGCTTCCTGGCGCACTCGTCATTTTAGCTGCTCTTTAAGCTGCCCTCGAAAACCAGTTTTTGATCGTCTTTTGATTTGGCTTTTGCCTTCTTACCACTTTTGCTACCATTGTTGCTCCCGCTTCACTTGGGGTTCACTTGGGTTCGACTCGGTTCGGTTCAGTTGGTTTGTTTGTTTGTTTGGGTCACGCTTTAATAGAACTATGAGGCTTCCCCCTTATGGCCGGTCATTCAGTTGGTCGAGTGTCTCTACAATTATTTTCACTTAAATTATAGTCTCTTACCGCAGTTTGTTTTTTCTTTCACGTTATCGTGTCTGAGACTTCCTGCCCTTTGTCAGCTTTTAGCCAAGTTAGCTTCAACAAAAAATGTATCTGTGTTTGACTTTATTTATTTAAACTGTGTCTTGGATTTTTATTTTAATTTCCAATTGCGGGCTATAAATCTCAGCTCATTCGCTTTTGGAACAGTGAAAAACCTGCGCAATATTTTCCCACAGCTGAGAAGCGATTTCAACAGTAACAACAACAACAACAAATCAATCGTTGGGGCTTCAACTTAGCATGCTTTATTTTAAATACCCATTAAAAGTTGACTGCAAGGGTATGTTGTATTTCTTGAAATGTGTTCAACTAAACTTATTTTAAATAAGGGCTAGATTAAAGAAATTTTACTCAAAAACTCAAATATTTGCCAAGCTTCCTTCTTAACACGAATTTCGAAAAATCTCCACTACCTCTTAATATTTTAAATCTATCTACTTAATTTCATAAAAATTTTAAAATTTTTATGATAGTTGAAGGTGTTTAAATTGATTAATGGGTATTTTGTAGTGGTTCACTCCCGACAATAGTGTTCTTATTGTTTATTCATTTATATTTTCAATAATTCTACTTAATTTCAACAAGATCTGCTTAATTCTTATGACAGTTATGGCTGTTTAAATTGATGACTGAGTATCTCGCAGTCGATCACTTTCGGCTTGTTGCTTATTTACGGCCCTTTGCCCTTCTCGTTCGTTGGCTTGGCTTCGATATCATGCTCAGCGCTGTGGAGTGGAAGTCATTTAAGTGCAGACAGCGTCGTGCCACACTTGGTTGCCCCGCAGCGCAGTACAACTGGCAACTGGTAACTGGCAACTGCTGCCAGAGCTTTTAATGTATGCGCCTAATTTACATTGCCACCGATTGTCGATTACGCCAACTCGAGGAGAGTCCGAGAGTCAAGAGTCGCGAGACGAGAGACAGACTCACTGACTCACTGCACTGACTGGGCAACAACAAACAATCAACTGACTCAACTGAGTGGCAGTTGCGAGTTGCGATTGCAGCTTTTGGCTCAAACCGCGCGCGCGTCAAACAAATGTTGCACGAGCTGTCGCGACTTGTATTGTTGTTGTTGCTTTTGGCTTTGGTCTGCACCTCAATCTGGTGTCTGGTGTCTTGTGTCTGCCGTGTGTTGTGCCAGTCTCTGTTGAGCACCAGAAACAGCCACAGTCGCGTCGAGTCGTCAGAGTCGTCAGTCATTCCATAGTCCATCAGTTTACGTGCATAATTGGATTTGCACTTTTTGTTATTATTGTTATTTTGGTCTTTTTCTATTGATTTGCGAGTGGCATAACCGAACGCCATGGAAAGCATTGTGCCTGTGGCCGAGTTCCAGAAGATCAAGCTGCGCCCTGTGCCAAAGGTCAAGCGGCGTGCACCGCAGCCTCCATTGAGCCTCAAGTTGCTTAATAAGAATGTGCGGTCCAAGCAGCTGCAGCTTTAAGCCACGATCGGTTACTAATTAAGTTTCTTCTCTTTCTGTTTTACAGACTTCGTCCACCACAAAGACAACGACGCTCACCACGCCGGCCAAGTTGTATGGCAAGGATCTGAGCGAGTACGATGATGTGGATGTGGAGAGTCTGTTGGCGCAGCTGTCGCCCGAGGAGATCACCATTCTGGCCAAAGAAGTTGATCCCGATGTGAGTAAATACTGTTTAAATCTGATTTGCAATCAGCTTAAACTTTTCTTTTTTAGGACAACTTCCTGCCGCCAGATCAGCGTTGCAGCTACGAGTGCACCAAGGATGCCACCGGGCCGCTGAATCGTAAACAGCTCATTGAGCACATCAATAAGCAGGCCATTGAGACGCCCGATCAGCCGGAATTCGAGCCCTATGTGCAGGGCAAAGTGCGTGGCAAGAAGTGGGTGCCACCGCCGCGGGATGCGCGTGAAATTGAGGTGGAGGAACAGATTGCCATCGATATGGGCGAGGAGTACGAGCATGCGCTCAACGATGCCACGCAGGAGGAGATTATCGACTTGGCGGCCATTCTCGGCTTCCACTCGATGATGAACCAGGATCAATACCATGCCTCGCTACTGAACAAGGGCCAACCCGTTGGCCTCGGCTGGGATGGCATCACAAAGTCCACAAAGGAGAAGCTGTTCCCCATGGATCCGCCCAACAGCACAGATGTGGAGGAGTCCATTAAGCGCGTCAAGGATGATGACTCCAAGCTGATTGATTTAAATTTGAATAACATTAAGGTAAGTTGCAATATTAAAATTATAATTGAATTCTGTCTGCTAACCATACCTGTTAAATTTCGATTAGAATTACTAATCAATTATATTATTTTTGGAAATAATAGTTGTGACTATATAATTCACTGTTGAAAAATTGTGATTGTATAATGATTACGATTACAAAAAATCAGAAATAATCTAAAATTATTACAATTATTCAAAAATAATCAAAAATAGTCTCTTTGAGTATGCGAATTATTTTTCATTTTTTCTGATTATTTATAACTATTTAGTAAAAATCAAATTATTTTAAATTTTCACAATCAAAGTATCCAAAATAATCAGAAAAAATCAAAAATAATCCGAATACTCAAAAAGATTATTTCTGATTATTTTTGATTTTTTTTTAATTATGTTTTAATAATTACAAAATTTTACATTATTTCTGATTTTTTGTAATCGTAATCATTAAATAATTGGGCAAAACCGAAAATAATCGTAATTTAATCATTAGTTCGACTTTTAAACAAAAATAATCTAATTACTAGTGATGATGATTACTAATCATTATTTAACAGGTATGCTGCTAATCAGCAAACAACATTAAAAAAAAATAAATAATGATAATAATTGAAATATGTTCTCTACATAGAATATATCGGATGAGAAGCTCGAACAACTTATTGCCGCACTGCCTCAGAACGAACATTTGGAAGTTCTATCGCTGACAAACGTCGGCCTGACCGATAAGACAGCTCTCCTGCTCGCCGAAGCGATCGAGAAAAGCAAAACCCTGAGAGTATTAAATGTTGAAACGAACTTTATCAGTCCGCCCGTAATTGTCAGGCTGGTGCAAGCTCTGCTCAAGTGTCACACCATCGAGGAGTTCAGGGCCTCCAATCAGGTGAGTTTCGTATAAGTTTTAAGTAAGCCATCAATTCATAAATACTCTGTGTCTATTCTCAGCGATCTGCGGTGCTCGGCAACAAGATCGAAATGGAGATTACCAATTTGGTGGAGAAGAACCCATCGCTGTTGCGACTTGGCTTGCATCTGGAGTTCAACGATGCCCGTCATCGTGTCGCCGCACATCTGCAGCGCAACATCGACAGAAGTAAGTTGGCCGTTGCCGCATTGGCAACACTTCATTTTCCCGCAACATTTGCAGGTTATCAACGTTGGTTCAACTTGCAACTATGTTTGCTCGCTCCACTCGCTAGGCTCGCGATATTCCCTAAAAGAAAAGACCCCAGATCCCATAGAGTTTAACATATGTTTAGGTATCTTTTTTCTTTTAATTATGAACAAAAACTCGTGTATACCTTATTCGCGTTTAGGTGAATTGCAACAAGGTACGTTAGCTTCCCGCGCCGCCGCCACATCGCCATCGCCATCGTCATCCCCATCAGCATCCACATCTCAATCATCTGAAGCCACCATCTCACCCACAAAGGCCAAGAGTTTGACTGCTTTCGAGCAGTTTGTCAAGGCCCGCACTTGGACTAATGCCACAGATTCTGATCATGTTTTGTCATCAGGGCGCATTGTGCGCAATCTACAGGTGGCCACAGCAGCCTCTTCATCGGAAGGAGCAGCAGCAGCCGATGGTGTCCATGTGGAAGCCTCCACATCCTCAGCCGCCTTAAGTCTCTTGCGTGCTGGCAACGAGAAGGAAATCTAAATCTTTCGTTCCCTCACAACGCTTTTGGTAACTGAAAGTGTAGTTCGTCTGTTTCCCCCCTCTTTCGTGTTTCTCTTCTCTTTTGTGGTAACCAGCAGGTAAAAGCGTTCGTATCGTTCGTGACCCCTATCCGACGTCTTCAAAGCCGTTCAGCCTTAACATCAGCATCTGCTCACTATCGTTATCGTTCACGTTATCGTTCACGTTCTCGTTATCACCTCTCGTTTCGTTGCGTTTCTCGTTGCTTACTCGTTAAGTCACCTCGACTTGTCTCATTTGCGTCATATTTATATACACAAGTGGAGCTTATTAAAGACCAAGTTGCTCACTCACCTCATCAACTTCATTATCAGCAGCGTCTTAACTTAATCTATATATATAAATATTCAGACATGTTTTACAAATCGCTGATAACCCAAAATCGACTTAATTGAAATTTTAAAATGTGAAAAAAATTGATGAGACTTAAAAATATATTAAATTAATTTAATTTAACCTAACGCATATACAAATTAATGTGTAAAAATTACAATTTTGGCTACAATTTTACAAATATCATCTGATTTTTGGTATTCCTTAAATGTATCTGAAAAATTTAATTTTTAAAGCAATTGTCTTGAACAATGTTAGAGATTTGTGGAACACACCTGTTAATCACTCTTACTTAATTTAGTTAATTTTAAGTCAGAATTACGAGTACTCGTATGCCCAATCATTCTTCACATCGGCTTCCCTATCAATCACATATTTGTATGTACAGTCGTGAACAGTTATTCCCCTAGAGAATTCTTACTGTATTTATCTGTCTCGTCGCTCCTTGTTAGTTGTGTTTCGTGACTTGTAATTACCATAGACAGACATGTCTATAATATGATTCGATAAATTGCATTATTAACCGATTATTTGTTATATTTAAAAACCAAACCAAAATTGATCAAACTGTCCTCTGTGTATATTAAACAACTGCAACCCAACAATCAATCAACCCACCAATCAACCAATTAAACAACCAACCAACAACAACACAACGAACTGAAGTTTTCCGCGTGCAAAAACTAAAACCGAATTTGCCCAAATTGATATTGCCCAGCAACATGGAGATTGAGCGTGAGCTGGGCAACAGGTCGGGCTATGGTTCGGCCACGCCCTCGCCAACGCCCTCACCATCCCCGTCGCCACAGCCGCCGGTCGACTATGATGTGGAGGTTGATCCCGACAACATGGTCATACGCGGCGGCGGCGATGCCTACGATCCAGAGATCGATCCCGACAATATGGTGGTGCCGGGCAGTCGCGCCGTAACGCCCAACTACGACGACGAGGGCGTCTATCAAGCGCACACGTGAGTCACTGAGCGAAGACAATCCACCACAAACACCACAGCTACAACCACCTCCAACACGAGCACACAACAGCAACCACAGGAGCGGAGTCCGCCCAGAAACACAGCCACACAACAATCAAATGTACAGACAGTCAAACAGCAGTCGTATAAACCTCTCACCTCTCGCCGCCTCACCTGCTCCGTTGTAACGTTGTTGTTATTGCCCTATCTCTCTCTGTGTCTTACTTGACCAATTGTGTTTTTTGTGTTTTTGACCATGGTGTTATATAAGCCCCAAACAAACTCAACGTCTTGCAGACCAAGAACGTGTAAATAAAACTCTGAAATCAACACACACAAATAATACAAAAGACAACTTGTAAAATTCTCCACATTCATCGTTATATAAGTAGATGTTGTCATTGTCATATTGATTCATATTGTATATAACTGGGACACGACCATGACCACGCCCACAATCCATCAGCATCAGCTGTGCTACTAACCCCCCGCCCCTGGAACAGTGCCCCAAAAAAAACGAATCTTCTCATCAGCGGGCCGTTCTACATTATCAGTTTTTGTATCTGTTTTTTTCCCCTCTCCGTCTACTTTTTGTGTCCCCAAAAACTTTCCTGTTGACACGACAGACAAACAGAAATTGACAGAAAGTCAGAAAATCGACTCAGTTTCAGATTCAGTTTCAATTTCAATGCGCTTTACATAATATATTTCTTGTGTTTCTCGTCTATTGTCATTTGTTTTATGTGTATTCTTTCTCTCTTCCCATCTCTCTGTTTCTCGTTTACAGTAAGAAAAGATCTTGAATTACGCCTGCAGTTCAGATTTTTCAATAATCTGCATAGAAAATCAACAAGAATTCAATAGGAGCCAAGCGAAATCGAAATCGCAGTTCAAAATGAAAGAAAAACAAAAACTATATAAAAAGCAAATCAAAGCAACTAAAAACTAAACCAAATTTCTAAAGCGTTTTGTAATTACATACAATTAAAAAAAAAGAGAAAATCAAAAGTTTAATCGAAATTAAACGTGTAAAAAAAATATATCACAAAAATATAAAAACTATCTAAAAATATGTTAGAGAGACCAAGAAGTAAATAATATAAACTATATACACATACATATATACACATATACATATTTATAATGCGCAGAACGAACCACTGATACATACATACATACATATAAACGAGTATATGTATATGTAAATATATCTACGATATAAAATAAAAGAAATGATTAAAAATATATAGAGAGAAGATATATTTGAAACTGATTTACGACAAAAGTCAAGGCATCTAAAACAAAACAAAAACTCTTTAGGCGTAATGTGTATAATTTTGTCTAATTAATTAACACAGGTATCTATAAACAATCTATGTAAATTACTTTGATTTTTTTTAAATAAATAATTTCTAATCATGTTTGCAAGCGTCGACAATGATTCGCCTAACCCAAAAGCATTTTCGAATTGGCTCCGATATATTCGTATCTATAAATATATTTATATAGCGACGCGCTTTTGCAATTTAGAGACAATGCGAATGCAGTTGGCTGTAGTCATATATTCAAATAAATTAAATCCTTTAACTCAAAGACTGTTAGCGTACTGATCTTTTTGTACTACCCAACAAAATCATATTGTTTTTATCAATCAGTCATGCATCCCCCAATTGCGACTGCAAATGCATCAATTTTATCAAAATTTTGCATGTTCATTTTATTTTGTTATTATTATTTAAGTTCCTTGTTATCTTTGTGGCATGCAACTCACACACGCCTCACAACCCTAAACCTCTCCAACAACAACTAAAATTCCATTCGCTTTTGTTGAAAAATTGCAACCAAAAATCTACAGAACTCTAATGAACTTCTCTTCGTATAGGAATTAAACTGCGATGTACATTTTTAAGTGAAACTAAAAATCGAAAAGATAAATACAACCCCCAACAAATAACTGCAATAAACAATTACAAATAAATCAATATGAATTTAACACAAATAAAGTAAACTTAAAATATAAAATGCCAATGCAAAAGCAAATATGAAAATATGTTTATGCTCTTTTATAATTCAACCGAAAACCAACAACAACCGCAGCAAAAGCAGTGCCACTACAACAACAGCAACAACAACAATGCCAAAACAAGCTACTTTAAAAATGTAGCATACTTTTCAGCGCAAAAAACCATATCAAGAACAGTTGGTACCCAAAAATTATTTCTCAGCTCAGTTTGTTGTTTGTGCCACAGCTTTGCAGCCAGCTTAAATAAGCTTCCAACAACTAATAACAAAACTAAAACCCGCCCAATTCTCCAATCAGCCCAGCCCTAAACTAATGCAAAAAAAAACTACTACTATTGTATTTAAGAATTGTTTTGCTCGAACTTTTCTGACTTGAGAGCATTTTTTTTTGCTGTCTACTAAAAACTGAAACCAAAAATTGGCAAAGTAATGAATCTTTGCCTAAACTTGAATGTTATTCCTACGCAACTTGATTGATTGACTGAATATTTGATAAACTGTTGTAAACTTTGTATTTTGTATAACCCGAAAATAATATAAAAATTGTTCCTTTTGTGCAACAACTTGACTAATCACATTGTATTTGTTTCTTCTCTTCCCCCACTCCCACTGTCTTTCTTTTTCTTTCTATGTCTTACAGTACGTGTGAAACGCCTCAATCAGCGTAAATAAAAAGACACAATCAACCAACAACAACAGCAAAACAACAAGAACAACAATCAAATTTGTGTGTGTGTGTCTGTTTTTATTGTCCAACTTTCTACTAATTACCAACAAACCAACACCACCACCACCTGAAGAAACAACAGCAACAATAACAACAACAACTGCAACAACCATTCTATGTGTTCAGCTCAACAACAACAACAACATCAGCCATGTGATTTTTCCCCCTCCTTTTGTTAAACAACACCGCCCTATGTGTAATCGCAACAACAACAACAACAAGTACAAATAGATCCACCCAGACCTACACCCACCAACAACCAGCCGCAAACTAACACCGAAGAATGATGTTAACATGCAGTACGTAAAGTATCTGATAACTACTTAAAGTATCTTTAAGCCCGTTCAACTCGCGTAGCAATAAAAGTAGCTTGTAAGTAGCTTAGTAAATATTTATAGCGCAATTTAGCAGTTCTCCTCCTCCTCTCATATCAATCTACGTATTTTTTTTTATTTTGTATTTCAACTCAATGTTGACACTTGAAATCAGCTGCAAGTGTTTATCGTGCGTCATGCCTCGTTTTAAAAATATTTATATGCATATAATCTATAAGTATTTTAACCAATCTTTGCTCCGCTGTTGGTGTTGCGTCTCTTAACATGCATATATTAAATTGTAGAATTGAAAACATGTATTTACTATAATTTTTAACTATTTTTGCAGTTGGTCGACAGCGTCGCATGGGTCATCTGAGCAGGAATTACACCATTGGCGTTTGGCAATAGGCGCCGAGACGTTCTGGAGCATCTGGGCCGACTATTACCATATATTCATCTATGTATACATTATATACATGCTTATATGAACTATGTAGTTTAAATGTCATGTTGTTGTTGTTTGCCGCCCACTCAGCTGGTTGCTCATCTTTTGTTCAATGTTTGTTGCGTTCGATCATTTAATTTTAATTTATTTCAACAAATAATTTTTTGGGCCACATTTTTGGGTCTTGTGTTCGGTTATCATTTGTTTGTTATTCGAGTTATGCAAATGTTTGTTGTCATACACACACACACACACAGGCTTAAACACAAAAATTAAATTATTGTTATCTAGATACGATACGAACAATTGGCATTTGTAAAATTCTGCAATAACCAAAAAAAAAAAGAAACAAAGAAAAAAAACTGAAGCCGCTTTTATTGTGTCGAGATGTAACCTTAAAATGAGATTTTTTTCCTTAAACAATTTTGTCAATTGTTCAGATTTACGCTGCAGCTTTTTATTTGTTGTTTTTTAGATTTGGATAAAATCAAAATTCTTTTAGTTGTAATTTAATGCACATGAAAAGTGCTTGAGCTTATATTTACATGCATACACATACATACATAATACTTATATACATAAATACATAATTATATATATACATACATATATATAGCCATGGTCTCTGAAACAATTTACTGCTATTGAATTATAAAATTGCCTAAACATAATATTACAACTATGTTTAAATATGCATAAAACAAAGAGAGAAACAAAAACAAACAAACGGATACAATTTGTATATTGTAATGATATATCTTACTTTATATCTATCTGATCTGATATAATGCAATGCTTTTAAAATACAATTTTTAAAAATCATCATGTAAAAAACATTAAAATTAAATAAACCAAAAAAAAATTTAAAAAAATAAATGAAATGTGACTTTTATTTATTTTTGGATTCATTCAGAGGAAATCAAAGATGTTGTTGAAAGTAAAATAGTTGTTAATTTCAATATTTGCGAGTTCAATTTGTGCAATTGATGAATGGAAAATTTGTGGCAATGGTGACAACTGTGCCAGGTGCAAAGGCAAACAATGATCTGGTTATGGCCAAGACGTGTGGCCGAAACAAACAACCGATATCCCGTTTCCTCATACTAACTTATCTGGCAAATGACAAATATTGGCGCTTCGATAAGATACCGTTTAGCAGCAGCTCAGCATCCGATTTTATTATTTGTAATCAGTTAGTCAGTGCCCGGCCAAGTTAACGGACGGACCAACCGGTATCGGATTTGTATTCGGATTCGCGTGTTTAAACAGTGTTACAATGTCGACAATCGAGAACGAGGTGACCTTCCGCAAGCGGGCGGAAGTGAGTCAGAATCTGGAGGCACAGTTTCGCAGCTCCTCCACAGACTTCATTCTGATCACAGATCATCGCACGTCCAAGTACAAGAGTCAGGAGCAACTGGAGGCAGCCAAGCAGGAGGAGGAGCCAAAGCCCTCCTGCTGCTCCAACTATGTGAGGAATACATTCCGCATGAAGACTCTAAAAAAGCGCCTGCCCATAATTAGCTGGTTGCCCAAGTACAACAGGAGCGATGCCATTGGAGATATTATCGCGGGCTTTACAGTGGGACTGACAGTTATACCCCAAGGACTGGCCTACTCCGGCGTGGTGGGTCTGCCCGCAGAGGTGAGTGCGATTGGGATTTAACATTTATTGAGAAAAAAAGCAAATTAACTTTTAATCAGGGAATATTAATTAAAAAAGACACAATAAAAAATTTGAATATTAAAAATTCCGTAAGTCTGAAGTCGAAAATATTTTCGTTAAATTCTTATTAATCAGATATTTTTGATTGGAATTTTTTGCGACTACTTTTTGATAATATGGATAAGTTGAAAAAAAAAATATTAAGGAATATTCGAATGCAGTCAAAAAATCTAAGCTAGACTCCGAATATTACTGTCAATAAACTCAATTATTTTTATAGCTTATGATCTTAAATGGATATCCTAGTTTTTTCTTTCCTTTTTCATTTGAATTTTTTAAATTTTATTTTTTTGTTTTTTTTTTTGTAATTCTAACAATTCCAAATTCTTACTCATCTAGTCAGGACTCTATGGATCGTTTCTGGGCTGCTTTGTGTACGTCCTGTTGGGCACTTGCAAGGACAATACGATAGGCAGCACAGCTGTGGCCTCGTTGATGACCTTTCAGTTTGCCCAAGGATCCTGGGCACGCTCTGTGCTGCTCACCTTCCTCACCGGCATCATTGAGATTCTAATGGCCGTGTTCAAGCTGGGCTGTTTGGTGGAGTTCGTTTCGGGTCCGGTTAGTGCAGGATTCACCAGTGCCGTGTCCTTGATTGTGCTCACCTCGCAGATGAAATACATTTTGGGAGTGAACGCCGAGGGTGCGTCCTTCCTGCAGAGCTGGATCAGCATGATTAGCGACATCAGGAACATACGCATTTGGGACAGTTGTCTGGGATTCGGTTGCCTGGCGCTGTTGCTGCTGATCCGCAGCCTGTGCAGGATTCGAATTGGACCCAAGGAGAAGTCGCAACGCAGCCGACTACAGTGTGTACTCAACGAGGTGATCAAGTTTGTGGGCGTCACACGGAATGCATCCATAGTGATCGGGGCCACCTTGGTGGCCATGTATCTGGAGGGGAATGGCAGCAATCCCTTCCGACTGACCGGTTACATTCCACCTGGATTACCGACGGTGTCTCTGCCCCAATTCTCGATTGAGGCACAGCCGGGCAATGCCACTGCCGGGATTCCTGAAGTGCCAGCTGAAAGCTTCTTCGAGATGGTCCAGAGTCTGGGCTATGGCCTGATCATAGTGCCCATTATAGCCCTCCTGGAGAACGTGTCCGTCTGCAAGGCATTTGCCAAGGATAAGCAAATCGACATTAGCCAGGAGTTGTTTGCCACCGGCGTGGCAAACGTGGCCAACTCCCTGGTGCATGGATACCGCAGCAACGGCGGATTGGCCCGTTCCGCCGTCAACAATGCCAGCGGATGTCGCACCAACATGTCCAATCTCTACATTGGCATCATTGTGGTCCTCTCAATTAGCTACCTCACCGAGTACTTCTTCTTTATTCCGAAAGCGGTCTTGGCTGCTATCATCATATCCGCCGTGGTCTTCCAGCTCCAATATCAGATCGTTATGCCCATGTGGCGCAGCAAACGTGAGTTGCAATCATTTAATTATCCATATCTATTTTCTTTAAGAGATTCCCTTAATTTACAGGCTCCGATCTTGTGCCTGGCGTGCTGGCCTTTATCACCTGTCTGGTGCTGCCCCTGGAGATCGGCATCATGGTGGCCATTGGCGCCAATCAGCTGTACATACTCTACCACTCGGCACGCCCCAAGGTCACGCTGGAGCAGCTGGAGACGGAGCAGGGCATCAAGTTCATAAAGATCACGCCGGATCGCTGCTTGATCTTCCCCTCCGTGGAGTTCGTGAGGAACATGGTGCTCAAGTCCGGCAGCAAGACAACTCTTCCCGTGGTCATCGACTGCACCTACATTTACGCCGCTGACTTTACCGCCGCCAAGGTCATCTCCTCCATGGTGGATGACTTCCGTAGACGTCAGCAGAAGATCATATTCTTCAATCTGAAGCCCAGTGTGGTCAGCATCTTTGAGGGACTCAAGGTCAAGCTGGTGCTCTGCTACAACACTCATGCACTCAATCTGGAACTGCTGCCAAATGCCACGGAGAATCTGTCGCGCTCCGTGGACTCGCTGGACAACATTGAGAACGGGAACAACACGAGCGAGTGTGTGAGCATGACGAGCACTAGCACTCTATCCCTGGCCAAATTCTAAACACTCAACTCTATTCGAATCGCCGATTAATTCTTAATTTAAGGAATTATTTCATGAATATTAGAAATGTAGAATTTTTCATTATTTAAATCTCCTTATTAACTATCTGCCTATGTCAACGCTTCGATCTCCGACCCTTTATGAGCTAGAGGCTCTAAAACTGGTGGGTAGGTTTTATTTTTAAACATTTAAATTTAAATAATGTTCAGGGAAAAATAGGAGCAATTAAAAAATATTAATAAATATTTAACATTCAAAACATCTTAATTAATTTCATGTGCAATTACTCTATTGGAGCTAGAGGCTCTAAAATTGGTGGGTAGGCTTTTGAATTCCATTCGCAGATCAGGTTGTTTTTAAATTTTCGATGATTTAAATTTTAATAATGTTCATGAAAATAAAAAAAAGGTGAGTCAAAAATTTTAATAAATTAGCAATAAATATACAACATTCAAAACATCTTAATTAATTTTATGAGTAATTACACTTTATGAGATAGAAGCACTAAAACTGATGTGTAAGTTTTTGGATTTCAATTTAAAATTAAAACAAATCGATTTAAATAATTTTCAAGAAAAAAAGAATGAGGAATTCAATATTTATAAATTAGTAATAAATTTTCAACGTTTAAATCATCTTAATCTTAATTTTAAAAAAGGTTAACAAAAGAAAGAAAAGTACAGATCAAAATGATCAAAAATAATATAAATACAGTAGTAATAACATCAATAAAAACATCTTAGTTATTTATAAGCTGATGATGTCGCAGTTTCTGGCGTATCTCGGCCATGCGACGTTCCCGCGTTGCCCGCTGCCTGGCTTCTTGAGCGGCACAGGCGGCATGCTCGGCGGCTTTCTTGGTGTTCTTGAAATCCGATCTAGCGATATCCAATTGCCGTAGAAGCAATTCAACGCGCTTCTTGGCCGCCTCCACAAGTTGTTGTTTCTCGGCCAGTTCCTGCTGTGCTCCATTTGCAGCCTGATCAGAGTTGTGGACATTCGCCTGGGCATTCTTGACGGCTTCCGCCAATGTTTTGAGTTGAACACCCGCCTGCTGCGAGGCCTGGGCAGCTGCATTGCAATTACCCTGGGAGTTTTGTAAAGAGGCGGCTTCCTCCTGAACAACGAGTTCCCCCTCCCGCACCTCTGACTCCAGCTGCTCGACGATTTGTTGCTTGCCCGCCAGAGCAGCCTCGGCGGCTTTAGCTGCTGCCAGAGCCTTGTCTGCCAACTGAATTATGACCTGATGAGCTGCATTCTCCGCTGCCGGCAGTTGGGCATCGGATGCCGCTTTCGCCTCTTGGGCGGCTTTGACGGCAATGCTCGAGGCTCTGTTCTTTGGATTGTGAATCGGACTAATGTCGCAGTCCTCTTTCACATGGTTGTGCTCACTGCCTCCATCCAATGAAGTGCGGCCATCGTCATAAACCAAACTGGATACATCCGGTTCCTATGAAATTGTTTATTTTACAGAAGATCTTCAATCCTCGAATCATTCGTTACCTTATCCTCCAACTTGTAGCCCAAAATGGGAGCCAGCAGCAGTATCAGCATGAGCTGAGAGAGTTGTTCAAGCTTAACAATCATTCTGTATAAATTATGGTGCTGAAATCCAAAAATCCTCTGAGATTTTTGTAACAATTGCAATGGAAAACAACTCAACGAAGTGTAGGTAACTCAAGTGTCAGTTATTTAATTTTCGAACATATTTTCGGAGTCACAAAATGTGGCAGATGAGGCAACGCACCAACTCAATTAATTGATGTGAAATCCCACGATTTAAATTCATAAATGTAGTTTCGCGCCTGAAGTGCTGCCACTCCATTTGTCATTTCGGTGGCAATGCAAAAAGTATCGATTTGCCGAGGTGGCAGCACCATGAGTACTCATTGAAAACCTATTGATGCCGGATGTCCCATGTCACTTCTCTAATAAAATTAATTATTTTTAAAAAAATTTATTAAAAAATTTTTAAGTACATATTCAAAAAAGCAAGAAAATAACAAATTTTCTAAATTGATAAAGTTAATTTTAAAATTGGTTTGGGAAACGTCAGCCTTTGCGTTGTGAAGAAATTAACAAATAAGTAAAATATTCTAAAAAAAAATTATAAAATTTAAAAAAATATATTGGAAATTCTCCTCCTGTGAAAGTTTCAAAGCCTTAGCTTCAATATTTATTAAGAAGAAAAAAATTTAAAGAAATTACTGTCCAGCTGCGAAATGAACTATTTAGCTCATGATTGACTGAATAAGTTCATTTGTTCATCTCAATGACCCGTTCATTTGAACTTTTTCAGAACGAAACGACACAACTCTAATATTTTTCCATCCCCAAGCCGCATGAAAGTTGAAGAAAAAAAATATTGGAAAAAAAGTTCTCGCTTGCTCGGTTAATTAATTAGATATTGTTTTATAAATACTGCTGAAGTCGAAAATGGCACGGAAAAATGCACAGGCGGAGGATCTCTCGAACGTGGAGTTTGAGACTAGCGAAGATGTCGAGGTGATACCCACGTTCAATGCCATGAACCTCAAAGAGGAGCTGCTACGCGGCATTTACGCGTACGGTAAGCGTTTACTGTAGTTATTTATTGTATTCATCTTGTGGCTAATATTGTGAATGGCACACTTTGCTTAGGTTTCGAAAAACCCTCGGCAATTCAACAGCGCAGCATCAAGCCGATTGTGAAGGGACGAGATGTGATTGCCCAAGCACAGTCGGGAACGGGCAAAACAGCGACTTTCTCCATTTCCATACTGCAGAGTCTGGACACGACGTTGCGTGAGACACAAGTGCTGTGTCTGTCGCCCACGCGCGAGTTGGCTGTGCAAATTCAAAAGGTTATTCTGGCGCTGGGCGACATGATGAATGTGCAGTGTCATGTGTGCATTGGAGGCACCAATCTGGGCGAGGACATACGCAAGCTGGACTATGGCCAGCATATTGTGAGTGGAACGCCTGGACGTGTCTTCGACATGATCAAACGACGTGTTCTACGCACAAGGTAAACATTGACAAAACATATCATTTCTCGGTAAACGTTTAATATTCAATGCATTCTTTGCAGAGCCATCAAAATGCTGGTGCTCGATGAGGCCGATGAGATGTTGAACAAGGGCTTCAAGGAACAAATCTATGACGTTTATCGCTATCTGCCGCCAGCTACACAAGTGGTGCTCATCTCTGCAACACTGCCGCATGAAATACTGGAAATGACATCCAAATTCATGACGGATCCCATTCGAATTTTGGTCAAACGGTAAGCGAGTAATCTTTTAAATTGTTTCCTCTTTGTAAAACCTTCGCCTTTGCAGTGATGAGTTGACTCTGGAAGGCATCAAGCAATTCTTCGTCGCCGTCGAGCGCGAGGAGTGGAAGTTCGATACGCTTTGCGATCTCTACGACACCCTGACCATCACACAGGCTGTCATCTTCTGCAACACCAAGCGCAAGGTGGATTGGTTGACTGAGAAAATGCGAGAGGCCAACTTTACAGTGAGCTCCATGCACGGCGACATGCCCCAGAAGGAGCGTGACGAGATCATGAAGGAGTTCCGTGCCGGCCAGTCCCGAGTGCTCATCACAACCGATGTCTGGGCGCGCGGCATTGACGTGCAGCAAGTGTCGCTGGTCATTAACTACGATTTGCCGAACAATCGTGAATTGTACATCCATCGCATTGGACGCTCGGGTCGCTTTGGCCGCAAAGGTGTTGCCATCAACTTTGTCAAATCGGATGATATTCGCATTCTGCGCGACATTGAGCAATACTATTCGACGCAAATCGACGAGATGCCCATGAATGTGGCAGATTTGATTTAAATTTCATTTCAACTAATCTATGTAGTTGCTTTTTACACATTGTAAAACTATAATCCACTTTTCTTAACAGTAGCAAATACTGCAACAAAAATGAAGTTAATACAATAGAAAGAAAGAGTATTTGTCATTCAATACACCATAATCTGTATATGTAATAATAAATAACAACTAGATTTAATACAGAAACCGGTTTGTGTTCTTAAAGGTTATTACGCGTCGATAAGCTCAAAGATATCAACTACACTCAACCTGTTTTGCGTTCTTTGATTTTAACGAGGTATTTTTCTTTGTTTTATATTGTCCAACAATAATTCGTTAAAATAATTAAAAATACGTATAAACTAATTGGCTAACTACAGACTTTGGTCTAATGCGAAGAGAAGGCGCAAATGATGATTGAATTTAAATGAATCCAACTAACTAATCCCTCGCATTTCAGCTTATCACGTCTGGTTTGGATTGTGGTAATGGAACATATGCAGTAGCTGCTGCTGCTGCTGAAGAAGATGTTGAGGATCTTCGCTGGCTTTTAGTGTCTTCCGATTTGAGCAGCGTGCCCAGCACAATGCCCAGAAATAGAATGAGGCCGACCTGGTGATTCGAAATGAATTTCTTGGCACAGTCACTCGGATTGTCAATGTTAAGTGAGTAAATCTGTCAAGTAGAGAGAGAGGAGACATTATAAAATGTGGATTGAATGTGAATCAATGCCTGCTCACCTGTTGCACCAAATGGGCGCCAACGACGCCAACTGCGGCATAGTAGGGCAGCGTTTGGTCGCAGGCATAACCAGCGGCTGACAGTCCCGTCAGCATTGCAGCCGTGAATCCCGATAGCCATGCCTTCGTATTCTCGCCAAAACGCAGCGCCGTCGACTTGACGCCAATTTGCAGATCGTCTAGCTTATCCTGGTGGGCATAGATGGTGTCATACACAATGGTCCAGCACACACCCGAGAGGTAGAGGGGCAGGCAGGCATCTAAGCTAACAGTTCCCTGGGTGGCACACCATCCCAGCAAGGCGCCCCAATTGAAGCACATGCCGAGCACCAACTGCGGCCAGTAGGTGACCCGTTTCATCAATGGATATGTGATGACCAGACCCAGCGAACTGGCACCCAACAATATGGACTGCCAATTGAGCTGGACGAGCACCAGCAAACCCAGACTGAGTTGTGCCGACAGGAAGACAATGGCGTCAAACTGGGAGATCTGTCCAGAGGCCAGCGGACGCGATCGGGTTCGCTCCACCTTTGCATCGATGTCCCGATCCCACAGATCATTGATGGTGCAGCCAGCACCGCGCATAATCAACGCCCCAGTGGCAAACAGACCCAACATGGTCAAGTCGGGCCAACAACCGGCATCGGCACTGAGTGCAATACTCCAGCCACATGGCCAGAACAGCAGATAGGTGCCAATTGGCCGATCCATGCGCATCAGATGTGCATAGGGTCTTGTTGCTTCTGCCAATTCCTGTATTAAAGTTGACTTCACTGGCGGTTTACTTTGCTCATCCGATGAGGCGGAGGACAGCGTCGTCGATGTTCTTTGGTGCTGCGTCCATCGCGCCAAGTGCTCCTCGAGCAGCAATAGTCTTCGATAGTCTCTCGCTTGTGTATGCATCCCAATTAACACACTCGCCGCCGGCACAGCTGGCATGTGTTTTGCCTGCATTGTTGTTGTTGTTGTTGCTGTTGTGGTTGTTGTTGTTGCTGCTGCTGCTGTGTGAGGCAAATGTAGTTTGACTCTGGCCTGCAGCCGTAAATGTCGTAACGCAAACATATTGATACAATGTCAAGTGACGCAACGGGTTTTTATTGGAGTGCACTACACATTGAACTATACAGTTGGAATTATTTATTTGTCTTTCGTATAAAAATGGCAAGAATTCTGTCTTCGATTCCGATTCGCGGATTCGATAAGCGAATCGTTCAGAACAAGTGCGATTGAACTGGTTCAGCAAAGTGAGCGACGAGCGTTCGTTTGGCTCGCAAGTTCATAAATGTGTCGCCCTGTGGTTGGCGGTCAATTTGAGCGATGTTTTTATTGTCGTGTTATACATTTTCTTATATTAAAATATACTTTTTATTGCTTAAGTTCAGTTGCTTAGTGGATTTGTTCGTTCGTTTCTGTTTTATTTAATCAATCTTTAAATTCAATTTGTGTTATTGTCATTGCCAAACTTAACAATAGTTAATAATATTATTTTGTAATTTAAATAGCAACAAGGTAATTGTAAAAAATTTCCCTTGAAAAAAAGCGTTGCCATATCAATGGAAATAGTACACCAGAGTATATGTGTGTGGCAGCTCCTGCAATTCAATTTAAAAATTAAGCTGTTATAAATTAAAATTTTAGTGGCGATTGGTTAATTACAAATACTGTAATGTTTATGAAAAGATTGAAAAATAAATGAAATGGAATAGAATCAGTGCGTTCACCCAAATATATTTATAGACATAAATTAAGGATTGTGCGCTATATATGTATGATTAAAGGTTTCATACTATACTCTCAAGTAAGTAGTATTGGCTTAAAGCTTTTGCCATACTAATATCCAATTAACCAACCATTTAGATCAAGCCAATATCGTTAACAACGATTTTTGCGCACGTTACCAATCTTTCGAAGTCTGCACACGGGCACAAGGAATGTCCGTAACTTTTGCGCACGGCCGTAGAGTTTATTTGCGCACGGCCATCAATTTTAAGTTCAGACCTCAGCAGTTAGAAACAGAACGGAAGAAAGCCAAGTGGGCCTTAAGCAGACATACAGCAAATTCGCTAGACGACGGTTGCTATCGCTCCATAGCTCCATTCAAATATGTAATCATGCCTGTACATATGTATGTAGCTAAGTATATGCATAAAGAGACCGCATACCAAACAATAAATCTAAAGGAACAAATTGAAAAACAACTGTGAACACGTAGTAGATCAATGGCCAATAATCTTAATTACCACAATATAACTTGTCGCTCTTAAGTTTAGTTGAACTTTGGCAAAATTCATAAATTATTTAACAGAAGCAAAAATAGTCTAATGCAATTATGAATTTTGTATCGCTAATGACCCACCTGGAAATTCCCTCGGCTGATGCATAATGAGACCATTAAAAATTGGAAAACGTACAATATATGGGTATTTGCATATTTTCACCATGTAGACTTTGGTTTTTTGACCTAACTTACTAACAGGTAATTTACAAAGTTATTGAATAATAATTTATTTATCTTTAAATAATTTTTTTGGCAAGATAATTCATAATTTTCCGGATACGTAAGTCAACATTTTCTGAATGAAGTATCTTCAGCTCTAATACTCTCCAAGATTGATTGATAGCCGGAGGCTGAAATATGTATCTTATACCTTTTATAATTTCAGTTTAAGTCCAATTCTTTAAGCTACCTTTCAAAGCCTTGCATTAATACAGGGTATAAGAAGAGAAATTCAATTTGATTGATTCGTGCAGACCAAGGTGACAACCGGATACACAGAATACACATCTGCTAATTACTAAATAATAATTTACACATAAGCATATCTAAAGGTCCAGATCATTACCCCCGTTTCACCCTGCTTTTATCAGTCCCTCAGATACCTGTTGACATTCAATGATGTTGACATCGTTCTCTTTCTGTGCTATCGTTGATATCGCCGCTTGCACCCGCTGATAACAGACACATTTCTCAGAGATAAGCGCACGGCCCGTCGGCTCGGCGGGCGGGATTAGTGTCAGGTTGTTTTCTTTAAAAAACAACAAGCGCTCGATTGTTCCAAGCAGTCGTCGTCTTACTCTCAGCAGTTAAGCAAGTGTCCAAGTGGTTATCACTAAACACAAGTATTTTATTAATTTGTTATTTATTTGTGGCTAATTTAAATACACATTTAAAATGGATTTAATGACTATGGATCACCATCATGAAGAAGAAGCCGATCCTACTGCCAAATCTTGCCCGATGATTATGGTGGTAAGTTTCGTAATAGTTTTTGCACAGCAACTTTAGAGCTTAATATAGATTCCATTGAACTGGAATGCTGTAAAATTAACATTGCTCTCGTTCGCATCCAGCAGCCAAGAGCAGAGATTTTATTTAATTTAATTTGCTTTCAAAATATTGTGATCTGTGTGATTCCAGTCGGAGCAAACATAGCATAAGTACGTTTGTATTTGTGTATGTCACACTCTCTCTGCGCTCAGGTTCGCTCTCCCAAGCACTCACTCTCTCTAGTTACGCTCAGCTCTGGCACTTGCTAATGAGTTTGATATTGAGTAAATCACAAACACAAATAGCGGGTGCTTCGTTAAAGAGAGCAGTGCAATTCCATGCCTTCTTATCTTATTTACCTGCATTACCCTGTATGTCTCTCTCGTGTCAATATCTACTTAAACTATTGCCATCTCTTCTTCTCAACAGTTTCACGGAGGCCACTGTGAGCGAATTCTATGGCGTGGCTGGGTAGCGTCGACAGTTACCGAGTTCGTTCTCTCCGCCATTGCCCTCTTTGTGGTTGCCTTTCTGTATGAGCTGCTGAAATTTCTGCGAGAGAACCTGATGCGACGAGAGGCGCGCAAGGAGGCTGAGCGCATGGCCGAGGAGCTGCGTCAGAAGAGCAATGAGAATAACTCGGAAACACATCTGGCTGAACTGAGAGAGAAGACCTACTGGCAGCGTATCTTTGGCTCAGCGCACATTATCCAAACGCTGCTGAATCTGGTGCAAATTATCATCTCCTATTTGCTCATGTTGATCTTCATGAACTACAACTATTGGCTCTGCTTGGCTGTGGTTCTTGGCCTTGGATTCGGCTACTTCTTCTTTGGTTGGGTCAAGAAGGATCCAAAGGAGGGCGAGTGTTGCCCCTAAAATACCAATAACTTGAAAGCTTATATGTCTGTATAAACTCGAAAGTAAGCATGCAAAATAATAAGATCTGTTTTAATTATTAAGTTAGATAGGGGAAGGAATACACGAGCATGTATCTGGTCAGCCCCTCTTTACCGCAAAGTTATTACAACAAATGTATTGCTAAAAAAAACAAATTTATTTTTAAAATTTTAAATTTAGATTTATGGCATAAATTAGTGAACTAGCATTTACTTAATGAGCATAATGTACAAATAGTTATGAGAACAAGAACCTAGTTTTAAACATACTCGTATTTACTCGTGTATTTTAGATTATACATTTTATATAACACAACTCAATACTTTATTTTTTTTGTTTTTGTTTTAAATATATATTTTTTTATACAATCAAATGTTGTCAATAAACGTTAGAAACATAAAAGAAAATCTCCAGAATTACATAAATAAAATTCGTTAAAACAGAGCTCGTTGGAGCCGCAGGACATGGAGTGCCTCATGACCTGGCAGTACACTACACTACACTTAACTATCATTTAATAAACACTAAGGACCGTTGTCTCGATGTTTTATCCGATTATTAAGATTAATTTTACAAATATTTATTGGAGATTCAAGAGATTCTCTCACTAAAATTAAAAAACTTTCGGTTCTTTTATGGAAACGGCCCTTAGAGTAGTACCTTATGTATATGTGTATATCGTAGTTAAACCCTTCACAATTCGATTTGGTTCGCAACCAGATCAGCTTACACCAATGACTAACTGGACTAACTGGAGGAGGACTAGCTCATAAGCCAGTTGCCCCGGCCGTCATCATGCCACCGTGATGATGATGATGATGCATGCCACCGTTCTGAAAGTACATGTAGTAGTTGTACGGCGGCTGTTGTGCCGCATTCCCCTCACAGTCGAGCAGGGGCTGTCCGCCGGTTGCAGCTGTCACGGGCGATGGAGTCATGGGCAACGGGGACACTGTGTTGCCTTGGCAGCTGGCGCGCAGGGCAACGGCCTGGTGATGTGCCAGAATGTCGGTCACGGAGTGCGAGGATGGCCAGTGGGCGGCAGCCATGCCTCGCAGCTGATGTGTCTGCCCCGCCTGGGGGGGAGAGGGGCTGCCGCAGGAGACGGCCTTCATGCTGTACGCCGCAGCCGCCGTGTACGGCTGGTAGATGGAATTGTAGAGATGGGCGTGGGCATGGGCGTGATGGGCACTGGCCGCCACCGCGGCTGCCGTGTGCTGATGGTGGTAATGATGCTGATGCGCGGAGTGATGCGAATGCTGTGATCCATTGCCGCCGTTGGCACCGTTGTTGTTGTTGTTGCCGCCAGTGCCGCCGCTGCTGCCATTGCTCCCGTTCATGCCCAGCGTCGCAGATCCTCCGCCGCTGCCGCCACTGTGATGGTGTCCAATGCTGCCCAGCTTATTCCGCAGTATCCGCGAGATGGAGCTCACGCTGGGCACATTCGTCTTGTCACAGATGCCCTCGCTGAGCAGACGATCCCGTATCTCCCAGGCAAAGATGCCCGGATCCCGTTGCTTCAGCTCCCGTATATAGTTGACCACTTTCGGTGTGGTGACACGCGGCTTGGAGCCACCAATGGCGCCGGGCAGTATGGAGCCCGTCTCATGGTAGCGCGCCAATATCTTGGACACACAGCCATGACTCACCCGCAGCTGGCGCGAAATGTCGCAGGGTCGGATGCCCAGTCGGGCCAGTTCCACGATCCGCATTCGCGTCGCATTCGGCAGCGGACGACCGTTCACAAAGACGCCGCCCAGCTGATTCACTTCGCCGTACTGCGGACACTGCGACTCTGAAAGTAGATGGAGCAGCAATAGAGGGTTAACAGTGTGATATGACTAAGAGAGCATAGAAACAACAAACACCAACAACAACACCAACAACTACAAAGAGCAATGCCGAGAAAGGCGAACAAAAGCACATTTGCGTCTAATTAGCTCCGGTTGGCAATGGCAACGATCCGGAGACGGAGGCGGAGGCGGATCGGGGGCTCTATGGATCTTTGGTTCGTCGCTACACTTTGCTTCCGAGAACTGCGGATGTGTGTATGTAAGTGTGTGTGTGTGAGTGTGGGTGTGAGTGTGGGTGTGTGTGAATTTGGTTTAAGATTGTGGCATAGAGAAAAGCTACAGAAATGCGCCGAACGTGCGGAAATGCATTTTGGATGCGAACGCAAAGATTACAGAGACCTGGGAGAGCTGTTCCAGCAATGACATGACTTTTACCTAACTGAATCCAAAGTTAATATAAGAATCCTTTATATGACTTTTGACTTTGGTGGCTTAAATGAGTCAACGAATCAAAGTTGATAATGACTACAAAACTATCTTCAACGACTTAAGCTTAAAATTGAGTCATTACCTAGCCATTTAACTTTAGAGCATAAGCCGGAGCACCACCCACAGAATTTTTTTAGCGGAATGGCTTAAAAATCAGAATTGAGCATATTTGCGATTTAAACAACAGTGTATTAAGTTAATACCAAAATGTTAAAATCGACAAAGAATCAAGTTGTTGATATATCTACAAATAATAACGATACATCAAGTTTTCACAAAAAAATTTTGTATAGAAACGTAGTTGTATTTAAAATTCTAGCGGTAATTTTGACTTAAACAGTTGCTTGGTAAAAAATGAGATCAAATTAAAACTTTCATGACCGTTCCGCAACTAAAAAATAATTTTTTATAAATATCCTTTCTTAAGCATTTTATCTTTTATTTTCCTTTACTTTACTTTTTTAAAAATTCTGTCATAATTAATTGAACCTAATTCTAAAACTTTTCATGGAAAACGCTAAAAGTGAAAACTAAAAGAATTTCTCATATTATTTGTATGGCAATAGATTTTAATATTTAATTAAAAAATATTAGATTACCTGCTCAATTATATGAAAATAGAAAATTTATTCTCCCTTTTTTTAATGCAACTAGAATCTGAGCATATTGATTGAATCACCTGCACTTCTGCTGCCCCCTCCCTTAGATCTACAGTCTGTTCATTACAGTCACTTAAGAAAATTTGCACATCTGCGTCGATTGCCGTCGTCTAATTTAGAAGCATGTAGTTAGCATCATGTTTCAACAACAGCAACAACAACAGCAATAACATGAACAATACAATAGCAACAATAATATAAGAACAACAACTTTAACTAAGAACACGTACAAGGGCCAAGGCGAAAAGTGCCTCGAACAGCGCCATAAAAATCACAATAGGGCTGCCGAGTTACACGCGCCAAGTTGCAAGTTCCATGTGGCAAGTTGCAAGTTGCATGTGGCAAGTAGCAAGTGCAAGAAAGCAGGAAGGAACCAAACAAAGACCAGTGAGATTCGAAAAGTGTAGAAAGGGCAAAGTCTGAAGAATTAAAAAGAAGAAAAGAAAACGCAAGTGTATCGACCTCGATTGTTCATTCATAACTGAAAATTGCAGTTAGTACTCGTTGCAAGCACTCGTTGCAGGTTTCTCAAATTACAGATTACAATCCCAATTGGAGACCCATTGGACACTTGTTGCATTAACACCACCAACAACATCATCATCGACTGCATCGAATTTCATGTACTTCATGCGTTATGCACTTGCGCATTTGTCAATTGCACTTCGATCATAGTTCAGTTAACTCGCACTTGGACTCATTAGTCGTTCTAGCCAAATGGGCCAAGCGTTACGTGCAGCTGCATAAATAACTTCCCCCCACCTCCTTCTCCCCTCTGATACCCAGCACTTGGTGACTGGGCTTCCATTGAGAATCTCCAGCTCCGTCTGGGTATCTCCAGCTCGTGCCCAAATCCCCACATAATTCTAATTGTTAAAAGCCTCGTAAAGGCAACTATTATTTACATACGACTAGAGTATAACCTTATACTACCTGTATATACTATATAAAGTCTGGTAATATCTGTTAACTGTGCGCCTATAAAAGCCAGACTCTCGTGCATCTCGTTTGTCAGTCAAAGTCAAGATGCCAATTGAAAGTAAACTAGTTGTTTTATTGTGCCTCTGTCTGACTTTAGCACAGGCAAATCCTTCTGAGCATCGTGTGGCAAGATCGGTATATACTTATAACATTTTAGCCTGGAGCTACTTAAACTTTTTCTAAATACTTTTTCAGAGCAATGATCTTTACGATTGGCTCACAAGTCTGTTTGACTATGAGGACTCCGAGGAGACTTGTAAGCTTAAAATATATTTTAAAATATTTTATCTTTATCTAAACTGAACAAAACGTATCTTAACAATACTTTTCAGTGCTCTGTAGCAACTGCACGGTTGTAGTTAATCAGGATCGCAGAAATGGCACGGATGTAACAGCAGCTCCTGCGACTGTGGCACCAACTGCAGCTCCAACCGCATCCCCTCCAAATGGCAATAATGCCGCACCCAATGGGACACCTACAGCCGCAACTGCAGCGCCTCCTCCTCCTTCTCCTCCATCTGATGCTACACCTACACCGCCACCTGAAACTCCAGCTGAAGGTTAACTGGGAACGTTGTCCTCGCAAGCCATTCAAGTATTCTGCCTTCTGATTGCAAGGAATATTATATAACTACCATAGACATTTAACTTTAAGATAAGTTTCAAAAAAGGGATTTTGTATACGAAAATAAGGAAGTCTGTTCTTCAACTTTTCAGACGATTGAGCTCAAAAAGCTAATTTGTACAAGTATTATAATTAACGGTGATGGTATAACTTTACTCTATAATAAATTGTTTTACTATATACAGTGCAACATCGCTAGAGTGAACTTCTATACAATGAAGCTTTCCTATTTTCAATCTTAAATTATTCAACTCGTAATTACTCTGCCTAAAATTTAATTTAGATTTCAAATTCTCAGTTGTAAAATAATGAGCAATGAAGTGTCTTCTTTTTTATTTATATAGAATCCCATATTTGTATCTAATTAAGTCATTTTCTAATCCCTTGCGAATCTACTATAGCAAAGTTTGACTTTTTATGAGAGCAGGAATAGTGCCAGGTAATTATTGTAAAGCCCCAGCTCATCGGATTTACACAATTGTTTTGACATAAGTCACAACAAATCGGCTGGCGCTCGACGCAGACCCACACGCATTGCCTGCCGTCTGGTTGTGGTCTGGATCTGGTTTTGGTTCTGGGTCTACAGAGTAAGAGAGCGATCTTCCTTTCATTCAGCAACGGACTCGGTGGTTTTTTCTGTAGTCTGTAGTATCTGTGAATCTGTCGTCTTTGAACATTTCGCTTGGCAACGCCAGGCATTTCTCCCAGTGACAGCAAAATGTGATACGAAGTCAGCCCAAGTTGACATTATGTTTGACATTTGTAATCTTGCGATCGTTAATTATTTTCGAATTGAGTTACAAAAGGGAGAGCCAGAGCCACACAGGAGCCACACAATTTTCCTGCGAGGGAAAGATCACACATTCGACAAATGCTCGACGTTTTTGTTGTTGTTGTTGTTGCTGTTGTTGTTCCCCATCTCATTCATTGCCTGAATTTGGTTTTTTTTTCTTTTCTTTTTTTGTCTTAGGCATTTGTGGCATGTTCAGTGATAGCCGCAATTTGTTGCTCTACTCAACAACATTATCTTCGAGTGCTTGACTTTTGCGCTAAACGTTCATAAATTTGTCTCCACAAATACATTTTCAGTTGTCTCTCCCAATGAATGATGCTTCTCGTTTTCATTCTTTCATTGGGTTTGGTTTAAGATCAATGTTTACTGCGTCATTTTAATGGGTTTTCAAATACGCATCGCATCAATTTTGGGCAATTATGGAAGATTAATGGCCGACAAAGTTGACCATTTGAAGATGTTACTTAATTATGATATTCAGTTGTCCCTCAACCCTTTTTTTTTTGAAAGACTTGATAACAACGGCACACACTAACTAGCCCGATTAATTGGACATTTTATAAACTATATGAACTTGATCTATTCTGCAGTTATCAAAACAAATATTCGATTTAAAATTGAAATAAAAACAGCTAAGATCATAATATAGTTTCAGATGTTGCTTAAACCTAATGATATTTTGTAGATATTTAATTTTTAATATTTTTAAATATATTTAAATATATTTTGTATATATGAGGGATTGAGATTAACATCTGATTGGTTTTACTGATCATCATTATTTATTTATAATATCTGTTTTTTAATCTTCTTATTACAAGAATAGATCTTCACCAAATGAAATAGAAAAGTTTTCCTAAAATTATACTTTGTTTGGTCTTTAAACATGTTCTTTTAAAAACTAAACTTCAGATTTATGATCAATTGCCATATCCGGCCCTCGTCAGAGTCAGAATCAGAGTTGAAGTCCCCATGCAAATTAGTCACGTATTTTTGCAATTAGCGCAACAATTAAATTCCTTTAGCTTTTCCATTTGGATTATGGATTGATTGTCGATGAGTCAAGAATCAATATGCACAGCCAAGCCAATTTTGATATTGTTAGAGACTGTCCCCTCAAAAATTGTATATATTTGAAGGTCAAACTTAACATTGATCTGTTAAATATGAGATGATCTTGTTAAGAGACAAGAAAAACATAAAACAATCGCAACTGAAAACAAAGTAAATGCTTATTTAAAGATTCTATTGCAATGGGCGTGAGGAAAGTAAACACTACTTAAGGCCAGAATCCACACAAGAGACTTAACTGCGAGCTACCGTCGCGACGGATTGACGGAACTGAAGGGATGGAATGGAATGAGATGGGATAAGATGCGATCGTGCCACAATGAACAGTTCTCGGGGTCTTGTTGTTGCTGCCCCGTCGGCGTTCGATTTTAGTTTGTCTGACGGTGTTAGTCTTATTAAAGGTGCAAACATGCCACCGCCGTTGAGGATTCAAATTCAAGCGTCGCGTCGGTTACGATCAGAGAGCGCACTATTCACCGATGACCACCTTACTCCCTCCCTCCCTACTCACTACTCCCTTCTGTCTGCTCTCCCTGCTCAGGTGCAGTTGAAGTGTTTGCCCCGTCGCCGTTGGGTTTATTTTGCGTGTTTGTTTGCATTTGGGAACCTTCGAATCTAGAGAGCCCACTTTTCATATGTATGTACATCAGAATATATGTATTATTGTTTATTTAATTTTAGGTTACGCACAGAAATGGGCTTGGGCTCTCTTAAATGCATTGCTCCAGACCATGTTTACAGTGTTGTCTATGTCGTCAATTGTCAATCGTCAATCCCTAGTGCTACTTTGTCTCTAATGAGTATCTGTATCCTGGCATTTCCACTAGTCACTCAGCTAATCAATGCAAACAGAACTCGGCTGATCCAAGCAGTAGCTGCAGCTTCTGTTAATGAAATGCAAACAGCTACAACAAAATGTGAAGAGCTCTCGGGCAAACAGCTTAAAAAATCATAAAAATCGATTTTATTTTTCAGGGTTTCAGGGCCAGAAACCAGATGAAGTTGTGCCAATGCCAATATTTGCACATGGATTTTCGTATTTTGAAATCGCTGCGGGTTAGCATAGTATATATATGTGTATGGTTATCCTTATGCGGGTCCTTCGTCTTTGACTTCTACTCCTCGCCCTCGTCGTGTTTTATGAACGGAAGTCGGTAGCGGTAGCTGCATCATTAGCCATGTTGGGTACAAATGGCTTACAAATGGTTCTGTTTGCATTGAAATTCAACACTTTTTCGAGCTGGACACGCCTCAATGATGCTGGCAACCCTGGCAGCCTGGCATGGTATATACCCTGCCATCGTAAGGGCATGCAGCATCCAACATGGCCCAGAGCAGACCATAAAAAGCTCAATTAAAATTGTCTATAAAGCGAAATTATAATTCATAAATTCTGGGAAATTGCCGAATACAATGGGCTGTCATTGTTCCACAGTGGCCGCTGACTTTGACGGACGATAAAGAAATTACAGCTGAATCGAGTAGCAACAGTAGCTGGGAGTAGTTTGAGCTAAATGGTTTTATGGTATCTCGGCACTTTCCCCTTTCTTGGAATTATGCAAAACTTGCGCTTTGACAAAAACCGCACTCGGAAATTCCTTTTGGGCAATTAAGTTCAAGTTGAAGCAACTGCATGCCGCATTTGAAGTGTATGTATAAATTATATAAATGATTTTAAAAATCGTTAAAAGTTCACCCAAAAGACTCAGTGATGCATGCAAATCCAATTACAGGAGCAATTAACAAATGTTAACTAACTAGAACTAATTAAAAATAATCATATTTTGCTAAAAAAAAATGGACGCGGACGACTTAAAATAAATAAAATAAATATTAAACATTTAAAATTGTCATCAGCGATAATCATTCAAGTGACTTTTTCATATCAATTCAAAGATTTTAAATCAAACGAAAAAAAAAAATCTATCAAATATACTTATTTTTTAAGAGGGGTTGACTTGAGAATATTCTATAATTCGCACATTTATCTAAATTACTAGATTTATCAACTTTAGGAGAGTTTCTTGAAAGTAATAAGCACTCAAATTTTTCAAGTCAAACCGATCTAACCTTTAATCGATTATTATATTTACAGGGTATTCGATAGATAGTACTGAGACTAATTTATTTCCTATATTGTCTGCTGATAAGCAACATTTGAACCCGTTGGGGAATCCGTTGATCTCTCTATCTTTTGCTATTTTTCTCCGACTTGTTGTTTTCCGCAGAATAACATTTAAATATATTAAGAATATTAGAAATTTTCGCTGACAGATTTCATATGTCAAAAGGCAATAAACTAATTTCATGCATAATTGAAATGTACAAATTTACCAGACAACTGGACATTTGGACATTTAGCCAGCTGATAAGCAATTTCGTTAAGTATGTTAAATACATTGTATTATTTATGACTTGGATTATGGCATGGGTAATAGGCATTTAATCAGCGATTCAGCAATTCAGCGACCCCAACAGTGACAACAATAGAAAATGCAATATTTTTATACAATAAAATAAATAAAAAAAGAATAAGGAAAAAAGTAAAAATTTCAAAAATTGACGAATGAGCGAAACATCAATTAACACGTTTCCACTTCAAACGATGCGTTCAATACAAATTGCCATTATAATTTTGATCAAAACGTCGAGCATTGTGTTTAATTAGTTCAACAATTACAGACAAAAGGCAACTTTCAATTAAATTAAATGCAACTAAAATAAATAAAATGGCCGTCTGACAGTTTGTCGCCCACTCTTTTCTCACTGTCTTGAGATTATTTTCAGAAATTGAATATAAATTTGGCATGAAATGGCGTCTTCTTTTTTAAATATTGAGGACATTATCTGTATTATTATTTTATAGTCTCGCCCCGAAAGTGGATTGCCACAAAAAACTGTAGAAACCGCAAAGAAAGCATGGCAAATTAAATTTCTGTTTTCTTTTTTTTTTTCGAAAAACTACAAGTTGCAATATGGCTGTGGCGATGCCATAAATCTTTGGCTCTTGGCAAGCACAGTCCCGGTGTCCCAGTGTCCCACTGTCCCCCGTGTTGCCGCAGTGCCCGTGGCAACCCTGCAATTTGATTGACAGTCTGTATGCCGCTGCCAGAGCTCAGAGGGGAGAACATCTGAATACCCTATATATAAACAAATGGGGTATATTTGATAAAAGGTATAATTAAAATAGAATAATTTCAGCTCCGATCATCCTATCTGTGATCTCGTTTTTTATAGATGCTCAAGCTTAACTTATATATACATAATATTAGTGTTATACCCATTAAACAATAATTATATAACAAGCTTTATTCAATTTCGCTGCTAATATTTCGTTAACATCTATTAACAGTTAACACCCAATGTTAACGCGCTGTTAAATTTATTAACAAGTTGCTAAAACTCTCAACTGAAAGCGAGCAAACACTTTCTACTTGTCTAGGGTATTTAATAGTTAGCCTTACCCGTTAATTATATGTGTATTTTGTAAAAAGAAATTTTTAATTTCTTTTGCAAAAATGCAGCAAAAATTAATTTAACAACTCAGTTGAATTCTGTTGAGGCCTTTCGCTTGCACATAACGTATACGCAGGGTTAGCCCCCATTTACATTTCCTTTTTTCTATGCTTATTATTGAAAGTTTAAAAATAATCCTTTCGCTTGATTCGCTGACGATTAAACAACACGTTTTATGTGTGTATAAAGCATATACTAAGTGCTCTGTTAGAGCTTGTCGACAATTTCGCATTCGGAGCGTTGCACAATTTGCCGCACAATCGCATTTATTTATCAGTGAATTTTACAAGCAAGCAAGAAAGTCACCAAGCCAAGAAGAAGGAAGCAACTGCCACGCAGACTGTCCATTCTATATGCATATGTATATATGTCCCTTTTGAACTGTGGCAATGTTATTTCCATTTAATCAGCAAAAGTTCAATTTCCATCGTTATCAAGCAATTAAAAAAATAAGTCTAAAAGAGTACGAATCATCATATGTTTACTTAACAATGACCGATCTTTAATTTCTGTTTTATAATTTCTTAATGCGCTACACAACAATCCAATCCGCCAAAAGAAAGCAAAGAAAGGAAAATTTTATTAAAAAATGCAACTTAGAAATCAAGGAGTTCAAGGAGTCTCTATTTAATCAGATAATTTTTGGTATATAGTGTAGTGTATATTTGTCAAGTTATAAGTCCGACTTCTTGTCTAGAAATCATCTGAGAATTGGTCAGGGTCTCGATAACGAAATAACAGCGCTTATAAATAAATTGCATCATATAGACGTCTGTGAATGCTCTTCAACTTCAGATTAGCTCCATGCTGATCCACAGCAAGTGCTTCAAATTATAAATTAAGCTCATTACTTTGGATGATCCCGCCTTTGCAAGAGAACAGATGCCCTCGCCCTCGCCCTCGTGAATATCAAAAATACATAAAACTAAATAGATTCCTTCAGCGTCAACAACTTTGTCTGTCAACAGAAATGAATGGGTCCATAAATCACGGCAGGCACCACAAAGTGCCACTGAGTTCCACTAGAACAAAATATGACAGTGTCTGGTGGCGGGACTCGAACCTCGAAGATTCCCGCCCGTTCCCGTTGCCTGGGCATGTAAAAGGGGGCGCGCCCAAGACATGCTGCGGTGACTTCAATTACGCGTACCAAGAATGTGGACAATGCGAGCGAGCAAGCGTTGCCGAAATGCCTACAAACAACAAATGGTGAATACAAATACAAAATGCCCAGATCCGACCAATCATTGCCAATGTACTAGAACCGCATCCACATCGTTGGCATCCGAGCTATGTGCGAGACAAGGAAACGCCCGTTGACAAACATAAATTTCGAATAAGTTTTACATATGTTTCTCTCTGAGATTAGACTGCAGTTCCGGTTGTAGGTCGTAGTTTGTAGTTCGTAGCTTGTAGTTCAAAGAGCACAACCCTCCGGGAATACTAGAGAGTAATCAAGGGGTTAGGGTTAGACCTAGACTTGCTAGAGTTCAAAGAGCTCCCCAGATGTTTTGTTGTGGATTCCATCAGATTGATGATCTCGCATTAATTACCATCAAGCAAGGAACACGTGCCTCCCTCACTCCTGGCAGATGCAGTGATTAGAAAATCATTAAATTTATGTTAATGAGCTGAAGTTGTGTTCTGCTTTGGAATGTTGCTCATGTTGCACTTGCACTTGTCACATGTCAGCGAATCCTTTGGGAGCGACAGCAAATGCCATGGCTCCAAGTGGGCGGCCATCATAATGAAATTTACGCACCAGAGAAAAACCGAAAGTGATTTAATTAAAGTCGTCGTCGTTTGTGCGGGCCAAAGACGCCATATAATCAAGTCAGCGAAGCGTTGGCCAAAACTTGAACGCAATCAGGGAAATATCAGAGGGAATCAGGCGGAATCAGAAGTTTTATGATGCCCTGACCACACGGCGAGTTCAGTTTGAATCTTTGCTCCTGAATTTGTATGTACATATGAGTGCGTATACAATATGTATATATGTATGTATGTATACTCATCCATTAAGGCGTGCACACATTGACGCGACTTTTTCGTCTTTCAAGTGTTTGCCTGCATTTGTGACCGACCGTCTTCGTTTTCATTCCCTTCCTTTTCCTCGTTGTCGTCGTCGTCGTCGTCGTCGGTCTGCGTTGTTGTTGCCTTTTGTTTTACTGCCCATTTCTGTGATTTTAGCATCTCGCTCTGTGCTTTTTATTTTCATGTTTAGCCACCGAAGTAGATGGCTACCGGTAGCCGTTAGTCACGCATTTCTGCATCTGCATAGCCGCATTGCCTTGGCACTGCAACTGCCACTGCCACTAGCACTGCCACCGGCTCCAAGTCTCTCCACATCTGCGTCTGCGTCTGCAACAGCGTCTGGAGCAGCTTGGCAAACAATGCGGCGTACAAACAATATGTCAAAACATCGAAAGCAACTCATTAATGGACCGATCTGTGGATTCTCTAGCTTTGAATGCCAAAGAACAGCCGCTACGTGGGTTACACTTGTAAGGAAAAGAGGAGAAATATTAAGGGAGAGAGAGAGAGAGAGAGAGTAGAAAAAGGGAGAGACTAGCCAAAGACTATAAAAAGAAATCCTGACATGACAAATTAAATGTATTTCGATTGTCTTCTAACTAAGTTCAACTTTATGTGCCGATAAAATATTATAATTAACAAATTTTAATATTCATAATTTAAAAATATTTAATCTATCTGAAGGTAATAAATTTCCATATTATTATATCCATTGTTTCAAAATCACGCGGAAGTAATAATAATTCTGGTTCATGTTGGAGGTGTATATAATTTTAAGACTTTGAGGCCAATAGCTCCCACAAAACAAGAATTTTACTTAGGCTTCTAAATAAGTTCAAATTATGAAATCGAGTTATTTGTAATTTGTAAATGGAGACTCTACATATTTATAATGGGCAATGATGGCATCAGGTTCTTACACAATATCAATATCAAGCACTCAGTCAACCACCAATGATTTGCAACGCATGCCAAAATATTGAAAAGGTATTTACTTTGAAGATTGCGCATATGGTTAATTGTGGATCGACAAGTCAACAAATGCGACAACCAAGACAAATCTCAATATTTTTGGCCAATGATGTAAAGTTTTTATTTATATGTAAGAAGAGTTGACAGGGGAGTGGAATAAAGCAAAGCAAATGGACAAACAGAGACATGGGCACTTGGCGGCAAAAGTGAAGACCGCACGACAAACATCGGCACAAACCACAAACATTACAACGATCATTAGTTAAATTAGAGGCAATGGCAACCACTGTCGCCACCAGAGAGACAGACAGACGGACATTTTCAACTTTGGCTGCAGCTTCAGCTTCAGATACAGCGTCAGCCATCTCCATGAAAGTAAACAATTGTCATTGCTACCGGGAGGCTGTCGATCATGCGCAGAAGGCAGCAAGCGACGGCGGCGGCGGCGGCGCTGCTCATCTTTTGAAACGAAAATCAAAAGCAAACAACAAGTACATACACCGAAAAGTGTCTTGGACTTGGACTCGAAGATACACTCAGAAAAAAACATCAAGATTTCCGTACTTAAACAGAGGATATTCAAGTACAAGCGATTTTAAAGACTGACTGAGTTCGGAATTTCGAAATTATGGATACTTTAAGTAAGTTTTGGGACTAATTTAAAAATCTTAAACTTATTACAAAATAGACTTGTTTTTAATACAAAAAATAATCTCATATTTAAGTTTTAATATTTCAGACTAAATCTTGAAAAATACTAGTTAAATTACATCAAATTTGCAAAAAAATAAATAAATTAAAATTAAGGATCGTTTCAGACTTAATTCACAGCAATCTTAAATTTTTAAAAACTGTATTAATTTCAGTATGGACCTATCTAATTTTAGGATGGTATTTTTTTCTAAGTGTAGAGCTCTGCTCTTTGTTTGCATTGGGTCAGATTGCGACAACAAGTCAGGTGTACACGTACGCGTACACTGGAAGACTTGGGTTAGCAGGATGTGGATGTGCCGAGACACTTAATTTTTGACTTTCATATGAACTCGAATTTCCCCACTCGACATGTGTTGGTAAAACACTTTAGCTCAAGTAAAATTGTTGTTAGCCGACGGCAAACTTACAATAAGATACCATTGGATAAAAACAAGTTCATCTTAAAATTTGATTAATTATAGAAACACAATTCATAGGAAGTACTTTACCTGGGTCCATTTCCAGACTGAAGAAATCCACAATTGTATCTGATTTAATCAAACTGAGCTTCGCACAAAACTGCTCCAAATCCAATTGGAATACTTTCTCTCTTGTTCTCGTTCGTTGCTTGCGATTATTTAATTGTAATTGGGTTGACGTTGGACGGGGAGCAACAGGCTGAGGTGGTGGCTGTGGTTAACCGTTAAGTACTTATTCGCACTTGGCTATATTGTTAGTTTCAATTAAGGCATGAAATTTGTACAAATTGACGGCATTCGTTGCCGGCGCGACGCCAGTTGGGTTGCCTGATTGGATTTGGATTGGGTTTACATACGTTGCGAGTAGTTTCGGATACACGATACTTGGATACTTGCGATGAGTTGTTGAACCAAAACTGTAATCTGATTAGCACATTTTCGGTAACTTTTGTTCAAAAATTATCACGCACTTTTTCACACCTGATTTTTGTGTGTGGTATTTTTTATGGCCACTCACTCGGCTGACACTGAATATCGTTTGGCCGATTAATTGTAATCGGTTTTGATCGCACAACAGCAACTCGCACACACACAAAGATTACACACCAATTCTTGTCACTTGCAATTCCGCATTAAAATCCAATTACCCGTTGCTTTCTGTTACTGATCCGTGATCCGTGATCCGTTTGGGAGCATCGCACGTTTCACACAGCACACAACATACAGCTCCAACTTGTTGTTGTTCGTCACCCGTGTCTGCTGAGACTAACGGTCGCTCGTATTCATCAATCCGCAGCCGCATGCGAAAAGCACCAACAGCCAACAAAACGAACGACAACAGCGACTGCGACGCAGCATCCCAAGATCTCGCTTTTTCTCTCTCCATCTCACTCTCGGCTGCTGCAAATGTGTTTGTGTATGTGTGTGTGTGTATGTATGCATGTTTATATGTTTCCTCTTTTCTCTCACATTCGTGCTGCACACACACTCACTGAGGGCGGCGATCGCTTTGTATTTGTTGGTTTTAATGGCGTTGTTGCTGTGCATATGTGTGCGTGTTTTGTAGTTGGCTGGCAAAATAACAAAAATGAAGAATGTCTTCAAACGAACAGGAGCGTATTCGGTTGAACGTGCGCCCAACCAATCAGAAACATATTAAATAAATATCGGAATGTTAAGTTGTTATATTTTTATTTAGTAATATCTTTTGAAGAACAAATATTGTTTGCCTATAAAATTAATTTATTTTTGATTTGAACTGTTTAATAATTGTACACATATTTCTAATATCTTTGTCATATTTCAGATGACTCACAATCATCGACACGATCGCAAAATAATTTAGCGCCCAAATCGACCGCGAGACGCTCTTGTGCTTTAACAACGAATAGTCTGTACATGTGTGTGTGTGTGTGTACTATATGAGTGTGTATCTTGTAGCTGTAGGTTCGTATCTCAGCTGCGCACGAGTAGTCTGCGCTTGTGACTCTGACTAACCATACGCAACCGGGCGGAGTTAATTTTTGAATGCTTGAATGGCCAATCTGAAGCAAGTAAGCGTATCCGTAGCGTTCCGCAGTTTGCCCGAGCGATGTCATGACTTTTTAGCATCACACACACGCACACATACACACACACTCATACTGACACTAGCTGAGATCGAGGGCGGGGCCGATGTCGACCGCCAAGTTTGTCAATGCATTTTCCTGATCATAGTGTAGTACATCTATTTTTGCTTCATTAACGAAATCGTATCATTAGAGCGATCATTGTTGCTAATAAAGCGGCACAGGGCCAAATCCCTATTCCCATCTGCCATGGGCATGGTTCTCCACCTTGTCTCTGCTACGGATGCTGCTGCCGCTGCGCCGCTGCTGCTGGTGGCGTTGCTGAGAGATGCCGCATTTCGATTCTCGCCGAGCCGTTGCGATTCGCATGGTTAGAGTTAATTATAAGAAATGTTGTTGTCTTCATATGATTGTCACTAATATTTAATTTCGTCATTTAATGCTTGCTGCCAATTTTTGTTGTCGTTCGCTCATTAGAACGGCTCTCGTCTCACGTCACTCTATTACATTTACAAACACACACAAATATCTATGTATATTTGCAAATCAATCTGTGCATGCTTGCTAGTATGTGTGAACGAGCTGACAGCCAGCGAATGTGTATGTGTGCATTTCTCACACACACACACACATTCTCATCAGCGAGTTGGACACACCTCCTTGATCTCGCTATGGCTTACCTGCGCATACCTTTTGTTGCGAATTCAACTCGTTACTCTCTCTCGCACACACACACACTCACGCTCTGACGATCGCCATTGTGAACGTTTCTTTGGTGAATCGTTTCCGTGCGCTTCTAACTATCAATTTATATTAACCATATTTAAGACATACATACACGTAAATTCTACTTTACAAAAAGTTTAATTATAAATAAAAAATAAATAATAATAAGTCTGCATTTTAAAAATTGTATAATGTCTATTGTAATTGTCCTTCAAACAATATTTGTAAATTAGTAAACCTTAAAACAAAATTAGATCGATCTTCATAAGGAACATATTGTTCATATTTCACTGTCTCAATTTATATTAAAGTTGTAGAAAATGCAATATTTTTTCAAAAATTATTAAAGGATATCAAAAATAGTAGAGATTAAAATTTTATAATTATATCTGGGATGTTTTACTTAATCTATTGTCTTTATTAAGTATACGACCCATCAATGTTCTTCTTTAATGAGATATCCAATTCTTTTAATGGCATCAGTTTTTTACAATATCCTTCATGTTAAAAGAGGTTTCTAACTTATTATTCTTTATTGACCTGATTGGGTTTTTCTGGGTTTTCCCCCATCTTTGCTACAAATGTTGGATCAATTATAATTTATTCCAAATCCCAGGCTTAACTTAATTTAACTTTTGTCTTTTCAGTTTATAACTTAAAGTTCACATAAATTAATTTTATTATTTTAATTTAATTTTAATTTTAAAAATTATTTTACTTTTTGCCAACTGCTTTTAGTCATGCTATATTAAAAAATAAATAAAAATAATTACATACATTTGTTTATGTTAAATTGTAAATTGCCTGAATTTAGATAAATTCCCTTCAAGGATTCCAAAGTGATTTAAAAATAAAACTTAACTGATTTCCTTATAGAAATTTTATCGACAAATAACTTTTATGTACTTAAATAAATTCAATCCAAGTTTATTTGATAAAATTTACATCCTGAAAAAATGGAAATGCATATAATATTAGTAATGAAATTACTTAGCCATATGTATTAATGATATTATTTTTCAACTTTTATAAGCATATGAGTGTACATAAAAGATAATAATTAAACATCTGCCAAAAGTCAAGGCCCCACATCTCGAATCTGTGGATGCCAATCCAGATGGAGATGGAGAGCAAATTATCTGCGTTTAACAAATTGGATGACATGCTTTGATGTTGCCGCCAGCAGCGACAAATGACAAGCATAACAAATGAATATTATGTGTTTTTCTTTCTTTTCTTTTACCAATCCCAATCTCTGTCTTATTTTAGTGTTATTCAACATCCAACAAAAATAACACCAGCGACAAAATATGCACGACACTTAAGAAAACAAAAGGCATCGCATCCGTGACAGAGGCGGCAGAGGCTTCAAATGTCGTAAAGTGGGCAAAATGTGCTATAAAATTGACACATTCGGAGCAGAATCGACCCAACTTATGTACAATATATAATATATGACATAACACCAAAGGGTGTTAACTCTGGACGGAAGCGTCGAATTGTCTACGCCAACGCCACTTAAAGTAGGGGGATCGACCCATGTTCAGATCCAGTTAGATGGGATGAACTACTCGTAAGTAGTAACTGATGATTATGTTGTTCAATGGTCGGCGGCTGGGCACTTGAGTATTGGGTGTCCTTGTTGGCGTGGACATAAAACGGTTCGGCTCAGCGCAACTGCAGTTGACGATGAATTATTGGAATAAACTTGAAGCGGCTCACTTGAGAGGCAACGCACCGCAACTGTCACCTGATCCGAGAGGTTCGCACCCGCGCTTTGCTAACAACCCAATGAAATTGCCTGTAATATTGCGCAGTAGGTTGCTAGGACTAGTCATTGGTTCGGTCCGGTGTTGTGTGAAAGATTTGGACACATGTTTCTACTTCTCGTCGGTTTCAGTTTCACAGGCTAAAACATCTTCATCGCTTGTCGGAGCATCGGGAAATGGGAAGCGCATCTTTCACGCTGATTCGATTTTGTTGTTGCTGTTTCTGTTCCCATTCTCTTTTCTTCCCGTCGTCTGGGGGCGTTATGGTTTATAAATTTCAAATATGCATTTCAGTATTTTTAAGAGTTTACTTTTCCCGGCAACCATATCATCCGTATCTGTTTTTGTTTGTTTATCATAACACAATCCCCAAATTCAATCATGTATGATCTCTATATTATATACTTTGAAGGCATGATGTACTTAAGTATGTTGTGATGGATGCACTCCAATGCATTTATATTAACAAAAACACTACAATAGAAGCTGCGATGCGTTTGTAATTATGAAAAGTTAAGAATGCATTCTCCATGGTTCGCCACAAGTCTTGATGGTAGGATGTAAAATTGCATCGAATAATCGAAACTCGATTTTGGCAAAGGCATTTTTTAAGTACTTTAATACATATGAGTTTTTAAAATGAATTTTAACTTGAAGATTTAAGTTCAATTGTCGACTTTAATATAACCAACCGAACTAAATGATCTTCAATTAATAAACTTCTAACTGTCTTAAACCTGCCTCAATATTACCGATTTCCGAAATGTCAATTTTATCACTATTTGACTTCTTATTCCGTTCTGCATCAAAATTTTCTTCAATTAGAAAATTTAATTTTTTTTCAAAATGTCCTCTTTTCCATATATGATGTGGGAGTTGTAACTTAAAAAAAAAAGTGTCAAGGGCCTACCCCATATCTTTGTCAAAACTTAACCGAATACCTTGCGGAATGTCCTCTTATTGACCTCTAATTTGGTTCTGCATCAAAATTTTATTCAATAAGAAAATTGTTTTATTTTTTTTCAAATTGAATTTTAATTTAAAAAAAAATTATTTTTCAAATATCCTTAGTTTTTACTTCTTTTATTTCAGTTGATTACGAATATATCGGAAGTGTTGCGACTTTATCTCCTAATGTGTATGTAAAATCACTTAAACTTCCATTAATATTGCGCGTATTTGATGTTTTTCGTAAATTATATTGATGGTGTTAATTAAAAACCTTCTTCGGTGGCTTACTCAACTTGGCTCGGAGTTGAAAATGTGTCAGCTACCGGAGATTTTGGGATGTGTCGCCCTCTAACCTGTGCCAGTGGCACGGCTTTGTGGTTTCAAACAATAATTAAAAGCAAATAAATAAACAGATTTGTACAACGACTAATTGAAGCTCAAATAAATCAAAATTTTAACTAAAAGCGTCGTTCAAGACCACCCAGAAAATTCGTTGGCCAAACGGCGGCGGCAACAAAAGTTGAGTTGTAATCGAAGTGTTAATAGGCCAAACGGGTTTCGTTTTGGACGTGCTGGACGTGCCTAGATAGATCGATACACGAATTTTGTTTAAAGGTTTACTACGGCCTTCTCCTCCTCTTCTCCTCGCTGTCCACCTCCCCCAGTGGTAAGAGTGAAGAGCAATCTGACAAAGACGAAACGTTGACGTTGCTCACTCAGCGGCCGTTCATCTGAGAGTTGTCGAGATTTGCCGCAACGCAGCGCCGAGGAAGATGAACACGGAAGGGCAAGGTGGAGAGAGGGAGATGAAGACAGAGGCGCAGCAGAAGCAGCAGCAGCGAGTTCGCTTCACGCCCGTTGCACTTGAATGCTTCAACGACATTCTGATTTGTGGTTGCGGCTGCTGCGGCTGATGCGACAACGCTTGCAGCGCATTGGCAACGACCTGGGATTGCGACTGGGACTGGGACTGGGACTGCGATTGGGACTCGGCCCTATGCCTGGACTTGAGCGCACGCCGTTTGCCTAGCAATATTTCACGTGAAAAATTACATATACTAAAAAAAATATCTATGCCGTAGTAAAAACAAAGGTGAAAGTTTCCTTGTCGTTATCTTTGACTTGCCCTGGGGCCTAATAAATATTAGCACAAATATTTGATTAGTTTTACTTTTTTTTTATTCTTTAAGTTTAAACATAAATTTAAATAGACTTCATAATAAATAAATATGGCATTAAGTAAATTAATTTTATTTGTATTCTTAAAAATACTTTTGGTAAATTGCTATTAGTTTGCTTTAAATAAATAATAAAACAAAACACATTTTAGTAATTTTGGCGAAATATGAATTTTATTTTTACATTATTAATTTTTCTTTTAAGTCCCTATGTGAACTTGGGAGGTCGAAATGTTATTTATGGAGTGAATATCTTTTTTCCATCGGGGCTGAGGTGTATAAGAATTGGGATTGGAATCGGGATCGGAATATATGTTTATCGATTACATTAACGCTCTATACTGCATCTGTCTCCCTCGCACACACTTAATCAAAAGCGCGCCACAGTTAATTTCAATATGGCGTCGTTGTCGTTTCCGCATGGCGATGCTCAGTTTCAGATGCTGATGCTGATGCTGCCGTTGATAGACGCGCTTTAAATGCATAAAATTGCTGACTATAAATAAAATTTAATGAAACACATTTTTCGATTCTTGATTCTGCACGCTACTTCTGCCCGCCCTTCTACATACACACACATACATACATATTGTTGTTTTTGGCAACGGAAAAGGGGCAAAAACATTTAGTTTCGCATCTTCTATGCATTTTGAGTTATTATTGTGATTCCACAGTGGGCACTCGTGTGGAACGACAGCCGGAGTTGGGCTCGTCGTCGTCTGTGATAATTGTAGACCAGGCCATAATTGGAATTTGTTCATATAGTACTATAACATTTTTCACAGTCTATGAAATATAATAAGTTTGCGACAAGTGCACATAATTTCTATCTCATGCTGTGTGCATTTAATTAATTAAGAAATAAATATAAATTAAATGGGTTCTCAAAGGCAACGAGTTCTCAAAGTTAAATCTGCACTAGGTACATATGTATATGCTGGGGCTGAAAAGTCTCAAATTAAAATTTACTTGAGATGAAAAATGTTAGATAAAAAATTACTGGAGTTGAAAAATAAAAAAAAAAACTGTAGTAGATATTCCAAATAAAATTGTACTAATAGGGAAATTAAAAAAAAAACAAATTTTGCCTTTTCTGAAATAAAGAATAAACAAAATTAAATATTCAACTATGTAAAAAAAAACATTCTAATCAGTTTTCCCAGTTCTGAATCAAGCAATTCAGGGAATTTACAATGTACTAAACTCCACACTCACACAAAATATTGAGGATTGGGGATGCTCGGGATTTAGTTCTGGGTCTTCTGGGTACTTAGCCACCTACTCAAATCCATCGAAATATGTTAACGGTAAACTCGTGTTCATTTTATGCGCTTCGCGTGCACATCCAAAAATCTAAATGGTCCGTAACTGCAAATGAAATAGCAAAATTGTTGTTCTTCGCCATATTTTTCCCCTCCCGAGACACACACACACACAGATACGAAAACTGAACCGTAAGTATGTGTGAATTGCACAGAAAACTCTTAAAATGGCTATAATACGATTTCCTTTCTTTTCTTATTTCTTATTTTTATTTCAAATGCTTTAATTTTATTTAAGTGTTTATGGAGAAATAACTAATGAAAACGCCTTAAATTGCACATTTCGCTGCACTTCTCTGGTGTTTTCCCCGATTCTTTTTTTTAGTTATTAATAAACACACACACATCACACACGCACACACATGGTGTTTTGGTTGTGTGTTAAAGCGCAGCATGATTCGCTCGATTTAAAATACATTTCCATGCCAAAGGCAACGCGCCGAGTTGCCGCCCTTTGATTTATAAAACGGGCTCCTCGACACATCGGCACAACGGCGGCGAAATTCGTTTTGCTCGCTGTTTTTGTTTATTTAATGTCAATGCAATTTATTTAATTCCTTCTGTGTGTGTAAACCAAGTCAAAATATTCGGCAAATTTATTATGAAAAATAAGAGACCATATGTCGTGAGACTTCTTTGATTTACCGAAATGAGTAAAAGACGTCGCTTTATCGTATAACTTTACAGCCAAGTTCTTATATTTCCACGATTGAAATGCTTTTGCGAATGTTCAGATACACTTTAAACTTAGAAACTCTAGGACTGCGTACACAAAGGTTTCAGCGGGTTCAGCTCCTGCAATCAATAAATAATATTAATAATAATATATACGAGATTGTTATGTTTATCTACTCACACTATCAAAGCACAGAAATATAAACTAAGGGGCTGCAATTTGCGGATTTGCTTAGCTTAATGGGTTAGACTATACTGCAGGCGCCTTATTCGTCCGCCTTCTGGGGCACACTGAGCTCCCAGAAGAGCTTGCCCATGCCACCAATGCCGACGAGGGCCAGCGCCATGGTGATGCGGTACAGCACATTGTCGACAGCGGATCCCTTGAGGAAGACGGGCTTGCCGTCCTTCTTCTGGTAGTGCTCCTGCACCTTGCGGATCTCGAAATAGCCCTTCTCGATCTGATCCTTGCTGGTGGCTGTGGCACGACGAGTGCTTGCAGTGGCAAAGCTGCGCACAACGGCCTGCGAGAGACACGATAACAAAATGTGCGGTTAGTTTTGGGACTCTCCAGCCAACTTACGTAATTGATTCACAATATTATGCTTCCAGGAGCATGACATGGATAAAATATACATGCCACAATCCACAGGAGTTAAGCAACGCTGCATTTAAACTTACTCTGGATAGGTTCATCATTTCGTTTAAGTATATTTTATTTTTAGTTGCTGAAAATGCAAATGGTTCGCAGAGTTGAAGCGGAAAATTCACGGGCCCCAGATTATGACAGCTGTTTGACGTCTATGGAGAACAGAGTTGCCGTATCGTTTCGAATCAATTTGCCATTCACACATATTCATTGGCGGCATTCACAAAAAAAATAAAAATATTGTTTTGCTGTTTTTGCCGCAGCTGCTGAATTTGGATTTATTTACAAGTATTAATAAAGCAGAAAGCAGTTAAAAACACAATGGGATTCCTAACAGTATTGAAAAAGATGCGTCAGAAGGAAAAGGAGATGCGCATACTCTTGCTGTAAGTGGCTGCCAGCGTATTGAATTTTCGTGAATTGTGATTCATACTCTTTCTTTTAGTGGCCTGGACAATGCAGGAAAGACAACGATCCTCAAGCGTTTCAACGGCGAACGCATTGACGAAATCTCGCCCACCTTGGGCTTTAACATTAAGACCCTGGAGCACAAAGGCTACACGCTGAACATGTGGGACGTGGGCGGCCAGAAGTCGCTGCGCTCCTATTGGCGTAATTATTTCGAGTGCACCGATGGCCTCGTCTGGGTCGTGGACAGTGCGGATCGCATGCGTCTCGAGAGTTGCAAGCAGGAGCTGCAAGTGCTGCTGCAGGAGGAACGCCTCGCGGGTGCAACATTACTTGTGCTCTGCAACAAACAGGATTTGCCTGGCGCTTTAAATTCAAATGAAATCAAAGAGGTCGGAATTTATTTTATTTTTATTACATTATATTTTATTACAATTATTTTGTGGCTTACAGATATTAAGCTTAGATGAAATCACATCACATCACTGGCTGGTAGTTGGAGTTAGCGCCGTAACAGGAGAGAAACTATTGAGTTCTATGGATTGGCTTATAGATGACATTGCAAAACGAATATTTACATTAGATTAAAGGGATTAGTGATTACTTCTCCAGTAAATACATTCTATATAGCTTCTCATCCTTATCATTGGAAAACTGCGGCCTAAAATTTACTTTGTGGATGGCGGTAAAACCCTCGTCCAGCGATGGTGCCTGGAACTTCTTCTTCATCATGTTGAATACCATGTCACTGATGGCCGAGTGTCCAGTGTCCAGCAGCTCTCTATAAGCAATATTATGCTTGGCATGTGTCGGTGTCACATTCATCACGAAGCAACGACAAGGAACTTTCAACTCCGCGGCTAGCGCCAGAAACTTTTTGCGCGACGCCACATCCACATTGGTATTGTCCACCACACAGGACTGACCTGCGCTCAGAGCACGCTGGCAGGCAGCGAGACACGCCTGTGTGCTGCCCAAGGTGTCGGCATTTGCTATTTTGTATCCCTTAGCAGCCAGCACCTCGGCACAGAAGTGACTCTTGCCAGAGCCGGGCAGACCGACCACGATTATCATTTCGCATTTACTTGTGTCGAACTGCGCATCGTTTGGCTCGTATAGTGGGATCTGATCCTGCACACTGCTGGGATCGAATTCGGGCTTGTTCCATTCCTCCACGCGCTTGCCGAGAAAATGCACCTCGGGTGTGTAGAAGGAGACTCCAATGTTGGCCGCAAATAGACGATCTGCCAAGGAATGATCCTTGCGTTGCTTGGTCACTCCTTTGCCGGTTTCAGGCCTTCCGGCTGCATCGCCAACGAAGAAGCAACGTTCCACTTTGATAGTCACATTCCCATTCATTTCGTTCTTTAAATGCTCCCACATGCCCGGCAATGGCTTGCGATAGTAGCCACTGCCAATCGCTATGAAGACCTGCACGGGCACATTCAATTTCTTAACTATGCCTTTGACTTTCAATTTGAAATCATTAAGATCCACTTTGCCCTTGGCTATGCCAGCTTGATTTGTAAAGAAACAGATCTTGAATCCATCCTTGTGCAGCCGCTGAAGCTTTTCGGGCACTTCGGGAAAGATGATTTGCCAGTCATCAGTGCTCTTGGGGAACACATTGCCGGACTTGGTCTTGATGATGGTGCCATCCATGTCGTAGCCAGCAATTTTACTGGATGCCGCCAAGCCGGCGCTGCTGAAAATCACCAATTTACCATTGCCCACAGAATCCCATCGCTCTTCCTCACTGGCAGCTTGCGTCGCGTTGGATTCCTCAATTTCCTGACTGTTGTCTTCCGATGCCGATGCTGGTATGGGATTAAAGATCACTTCGTACGGATGACGCCCGTAGACAATTTCCAAAAGATCTCCATGCTTGAGTTCGCATTCTGTGTGTTGCATGGCCATGACACCATTGATGCCACATGGATTGAGACCCAACACCTTTAGTTGAATACTTCCACGTTTCAGATCAACTTGCAGCTGTAGTTGTTTCTTGGAACACCGGGAATCTCGTATGCCGGTTTCCTTGCAGCGGCCAACAATATTCTCGCCGTTCGTCAATTGTATGGCACTGTGCTCGGCCTCCATGGGCTTCAGCGTGCAGATTCTCGAGACAGCCTCTTTGCCGACTTTGCCCACTGAGCGATTCAAGTATTTGGCCAATGACATGTTTACAAAATGATGTTAATTTAATTCATTAAGACGCTGCACATTCTGCGCGCTTTTTATGTTACCAACTTCCGAACACTTTTATGGTTCACTGGTTCATGAGCCAGCTCACGCATGTGAGTGAACAAAAAAGGGTTGCAGCCTTGGCGCCCAAAACACGGTGGCAGCCATCGCCCAACGAAAGCTGGCCGTTATTTTTATTTAATTCGTGAAAACTTGGTTTTAAATATCATCAGGTTGTTTTGGACACAGATGTCAACGTGGCATTTGTGCTATTAGTTCATTCTGAAAACGTTTTACTACTGAAACTTAGTCGATAAATTATCTGCTGCTAAAAATCTCGTTGCAAAATGCAGAGAATTTTTATTTCCAAATTTCGTGTAAGTATAAAAAAATACTTATTTAATTCTCCATGCAATATACACAAATGATGATTGTTTTGCAGCCCATATTGAGTGACATCACCAAGTGGGGCGCTATAGCTCCCATGCTGGCCGAGACACGTTCGTTTCAGGCATCGCCGGATCTAAGGCAAAAGGGCGCCGTCGGTCCTGGAAAACTGACTCCCAAGATGGCCAAGTTACAACAGCAATTCCAGGCAGATAACGACAAGCCCGTCTTCCTGAAGGGTGGGGGCATGGACAGTATTCTGTACAGACTTACTCTTGTACTTTGCGTCTTAGGCACTCTTGGCGATTTATGGCTATTTTTTGGCTACATTATAGCCTAAGATTCGATCTTATATGCATATTAAATGTATATTAAGCATTGGTATGGTTGAATGACATTTAATACAAGCTTACAATGTTCCACGGGTTAAACATTTCTATTTTCCATTACACTACACGATATGTACTTAAGACAGCAGCATTTCACTCTCTGACAATAAACATGACATTAGCACAAAGATCATTTTGATCATAAATATTTATTTATTTATTTAATGCCAAACTAAGAGCAACTGGCGCAAAAATAAATGTTAAAAATGTATTCATTTATTCAATGTCAACTAAGAGCAGTTGAGCAATTAAGTAAAAATTAAATAAAATATTTAGTTATATTTAAATTTAAACTGAAATTAAAATTTTAAATTTTTAATATTTTTCAATTAACTTTTTATCTTTTCAGTTTTAATTTATATATAACTATAAATATTTAAATTATCTATAAATCGTAATTTAAACTAAAAGTAAAAATCAAAAGTGAATTGGTCTTTGAAAACATTTTTATTACAAACAACAAATTTAAATTACAATCTCGATATATTATACTTTTATGCTCTCGTCGTCTATTTTGTCTATAACCTGTTTTAAGCAGTCCTTTGTCGATGTCTTTTCCAAATCGCAGATGCGAGTCAAATCCATTGTAGCGATCTGCTCGATCATCTCTTTAATCTTCTCCTGCTTTATAATCGACTTTACTGATTGGCGCATTCCAGTACGTGCCCCTGCCGGCTTAGGATGTTCCGCCGAATCGTTCTCTATATGTCGTCCCTTGGCTCTATAGTGCTGTTCGATTATTTTTCGTAATTTCAGTTTAGTTGCGGCGCGAGATTTTCGAGTCGTATGCTCTAGGGCAAGATTTCGCAATTCCTGAAAATTAATTTCCTTAGTAGCTTCAACTGCATCTGTGTTGAGTTCCAATGAGATTTCCTCCACAGTGGCTACTATACCATCATCGTCGTCGAGCTCCAGCTCAATCCTTGGTTCCACACTTGAGACTTGTTCAGAAAAATCATTTGAATCGTCTTGGATAGTCAGTATAGGTTCCTCTTGAACTACAGTCTCCAAAGGTGTTTCCTCTATTGCATCTAATTTATCAGTTTTAGTTTTATCCTTTTTACGTTTGGTTTTTGTACTGTCTTTGACATTTTTATCCTTTGGTATCTTTTTTTCTTTGGGTAAATCAACAACGACTTTGAATTTTTTCTTTAAAATGCCGATGCAAGGTTTTGTCTTGATGCGTACTGGGAACAGCGAATTGTATTGGATGCCAATGCTATTGAAGCAATCAACGAATTCCAACGTCTCGAAATCGTCCTGCAAAGTCGTCCACAGCTCCGTGTTGTGCTTGTTCTTCGCCTCGACCAACAAGTGACTGTATCTCGCCATCTCAGCTTGAGTATAGTTCATGGTCTCATCTTTGCTGTATGTCCAATCACTGTGTATTTCCATAAATCGCGATACACCGCTCTGGGCAGCTAAATTTGCAATGTGCACCGAAACATTTGGATTGGTCGCCTCTAATCGATGCAGACGGGAGAGCGCGGCACCTCCAGGATAATTTGTGCCCGACACGACAAGAAGAAAGATCGTGATAAGAACGTTGAGCAGCAAATGTGATGCTGCGATAAGCGCCAGAAAGCTATGCCAAGCCGATTTGGCACTGTTCATCCACCTGGGAAAGACAAAGAGTAGTGATGTAGACCCAGTCAAATAAAATGAAAGCTTCAAATATACAATAGATTTCAACTCACATGCGTTGACAGGCACAGGCCGCAGCAATATTTAGTACAGGGAATACGTATATTATGAAGCGCAGCTCCTTGTGCGGCAGCAGGGAGTACAGGAGCACAAATCCGAGTGCAGAGAGGGCCAAGGATCGAATGCGCGGCTCAAAGTAAATGCCAATTGGCACAAATGCCAATGAGACGCCCATGGCACGCGGCAGCGCAGAGTAAAAGTACCAAAGCAGCGGTGATGTGCCCCAATTGGAGCTCTTGTTGAGTATGGTATTGTACCACAGCACTTCGCCCTCGGGCCACAGCAGGCGACGCCAAAAGAAAGAGTCCACCAACACCGTGGCAGCCAAGATACAGACGCCTGCCGGCAATGCGATCTTCAGCAAGCTGTAAAGGCATTAAGCACATTAATCGAAGGAAATTATAAGTGAAAACTAATGACAGTCATACCCATCAATGGATAACTTCTGTTGCACTAAGTCAAGAGCTAGCAGCAATCCCAGAAAGAGTGCCAGCTCGGAACGAAACACAATTATGGATACTCCCGAGCAGATGATGAACGGTTTGTATTGTCCACGCATCCAATATGCGATCGCATAGAGCACTGAAGTGGATAAACATTATTTTAGAAAATTACATTTAATTATGAGTGCATTTTTTAAACCAAAACGAATATTGTTTTAGTTACGGATTCGTTTATGCTCGCATTAAGTGTTTGTTTCGGCTTCAAAAATAAAAAGCTTTTGTCATTTTTATAAAAACCAAAATTCTTTGCTTTAAAACAAAATTTCTAATCAATGAGATCAATATTCAACTTTAAAATAAAAATCCAAAATTAGTTTGACATTATAAAAACATAATTCAATTTAAGGCTTGATTGTATAGCAACTAACCGTTTTACCGATTCACAGATCGGTTATTTCGGTTTGAATAATCTGGGTTAATTGTTATTTGTATAATAAAATAGTTTTGTTTCGGTTACGGTTTTAGTAACGGTAACCAAATCCAATCGGTTAATACCGGTTAACGGTTACAGATTTAATCCCTTGAATACATACCAAGTGGCAGTGCAAAGATGTTTGGTAGTGGACGTGTCATGTAGAAAATGAAATGAAATTGTGTTATCGTTATCGCGGTGAACCACAAACGCACTTCAATGCCGTAGATCTTGGTCACAGCTTGGCGCAGATTGTTCCAGGCAACTGAAATGGCTCCAGCCAGGACAAGGCGAACTGTTAAATGGAAATGGAGAAATGTTGCATGAGAAGCAATCAAGGGGGGAATGGCCAGGGTCGTTTTTTACCTACATATTGTGCCCAGAACTTGTTGATGCTCATCGTCTCAAAGAGCAGCACAAACGGAGCGGACAATATGGAAACAATCAAGGGTCCGATAAATGTGCGCGGCACAACTCCAGGATACTCATGGTGATCGTATTGCGTGAAATTGTTCCTCAAATATAAAATGTCGTGCATGGCCTGCAAATTGAAGCTCTCCTCGACTTTGGTGAACGGCGTATAGACGAGATGAGCCGCCGCAGTCAGAAAAACGAGTGCATCCATTTCAGCACTTGTTGTTGTGACAAAATCAAATCAAATCAGTCGCATTTATAAATATATGCAATTGGCATATTACATAATTGCCAGCATTCTTGTGACACCAAATGCTACGGTTTTTGGCAATTGCACAAATGTATATATTCCACAGGTGACGAATTTCTATAACACAGCCGGCGTTCAAAATGTTGTTTCTTCTTACTATTCAACGAATTCAGTTTGTCAGCATTGCCAAGCTTTTCTAAACTAATCTGGCGTTAAGCGAATGTGTATATGCTTTGAGACAATTTTTACAATTCCAAAATAAAATCGAAATTTGATTTAAAAATAGATTTTGGTTCCACGTTGAGCATAACAAGAAAGAAACGAAAAAAAAACAACAACAGACTCGGCAAACAGCTGTTCGAGGCTCACGCAATTTATCGATAACACAGTTTGCGACAGATTCACACTCCGCCAATTTTTGTGACAGTTGTCAACACTATAATTTCAGACAATTTGAAAATTCAAGTCATTCTCTGCTCGCCTTTCCGTCAAAGCTAAAGAAATAATAAAATGGTTGTGTTTAAGGAGGAATTGGTTGAAACCATTGACTATACCTTGGAAGAGGCTGATTATTATGTGCGTTACAAGAGATTGCAGCTGCAGCTGGAGCTGCTGCAAGTCCAGGAGGATTACATCAAAGAGGAGCAGCGCAATCTGAAAAATGAGTACTTGCATGCCCAGGAGGAGGTGAAACGAGCCAAGGCCGTGCCCCTGGTTATTGGCCAGTTCCTCGAGGCTGTTGACGAGAACACGGGCATCGTTGCCTCCACCACAGGCTCGAACTATTATGTGCGCATCTTGTCCACCATTGATCGGGAGCAACTGAAGCCATCGGCGTCCGTCGCCTTGCACAAGCAGAGCAACTGTTTGGTGGATTTGGTGCCACCAGAGGCAGACAGCACCATCTCAATGCTGTCGCCGGAGGAGAAGCCGGATGTGAGTTACTCGGACATCGGAGGACTTGATATGCAGAAGCAAGAGATTCGCGAGGCCGTTGAGTTGCCACTGACACACGCCCATTTGTATAAGCAAATTGGTAACTACAATACAATTATGTATTTATAATATAATAATAACTCTGACTGTCTTAAGGCATCGATCCGCCCCGTGGAGTGCTGCTTTATGGCCCACCGGGATGTGGCAAGACCATGCTGGCCAAGGCTGTGGCCAATCAAACGACAGCCGCCTTCATACGCGTCGTGGGCTCGGAGTTTGTCCAGAAGTACTTGGGCGAGGGACCGCGCATGGTGCGTGATCTGTTCCGGCTGGCCAAGCAGAATGCCCCGTCGGTCATATTCATTGATGAAATCGATGCAATTGCCACCAAACGTTTTGACGCCCAAACGGGCGCTGATCGTGAAGTGCAGCGGATTTTGTTGGAGCTGTTGAATCAAATGGACGGATTCGATGAGACGACCAACATCAAGGTTATCATGGCCACCAATCGCGCAGATACTTTGGATCCGGCTCTGTTGCGACCCGGACGCTTGGATCGTAAAATTGAGTTCCCATTGCCGGATCGCCGTCAAAAGCGTTTGGTTTTTACGACCATAACGGCTAAAATGAATCTCGCTGAAGATGTCGATCTGGAGGAGCTTATAGCTCGTCCAGACCGAATTTCAAATGCCGATATTAATGCTATTTGCCAGGAGGCGGGAATGCATGCAGTTCGAGAGAATCGTTATATTGCATGCTCCAAGGACTTTGAGAAGGGATACAAGACGAGTGTGCGCAAGGATGAGGCGCAGCATGAGTTTTACAATTAAATAAGCTGAATAGAAATAATTCAAAAAAACCGGCATTGAACGAGTAGTAAAAAATAAAAATATAAAATACAATACGTTCTGCATTTATTACCTTGTTAATTTAACGTATTTCTGTAATCATTGCAAAGCAGCTATTTTGAATTTAACGGATATTTTGAACGTAAACATGTGAATGCCTAACAGCTGATGCAAACAGCTGTTGCTACAAATTGTTTAGCCGCTCTTTGCTTTTTTGTTTTTTGAAATACTTATTTGGTTTACATTTAATAAGAAACATCAACTGAGTAGAATTTACTTATTAAATCTGCATTGAACGAGTATTTAAAAATAAAAATATAATTTCGTACTGCATTTATTACCTTTGTTAATTAAACGTATTTCTGTAATCATTGGAAAGCAGCCATTTTTAATTTAACGGATATTTTGAACATAAACATGTGAATGCCTAACAGCTGATACAAACAGCTGTTGTTGCTCCAAGTTGTTTAGCCGCTCTTTCCGTTTGTCGCATTTGCGTTTGTTTGTTGTTTGAAATACTTATTTGTTAGTTCTGATTTTGTGACGAAAATGTCGTCGCTGGAGGCCTATGTGATGCGCATTAAGCCGGCCATTGATGATTTCGTCAAGCAGCCCAGCAAAACGACATTGGCAAAGGTGGAACGGGAAGTGAAGGGATTTGATTTTGGACAGTCGCGCATATTCCAGGTGCAAATTGTGGTGCCACTTGTGATCAAGCTAGACGAACTCGTTGGGTAGGTTAAATTGGCAATACGAATGTGAGTAATCGAACTTTAGTTCTGTGAAATCTCTTACAGAGAAAGCCAGGAGCTGCGTACCAGTTTACTGCACTGCCTGCGGTATGTTATCTCCCAGCTCTGTCTCACGGATGAGAAAGGATTGCGCTCAATCCTCGTGGTGGCCCTGCAGCAGTTGCGCGACTCTAAGGGCGCCACCATGCGACCCAATCTCTCAGAGGAAATCAAATTGGCGGCAGTCCTTTGCATGACGGAAGCACTGCGACGCTCCGCTAGCGACGTCCTGGAGGTATTTTACAGCAAGGAAACGACGATGGTGATAGGTCAAATACTGCTCACACTGCTGGAGATCATACCGGAGGAGAGGTATCGAAAGTTAGTCATTGCATCGCTGGATTGCCTGATGGTGCTGTTCTACGTGCACGACGAGGCCGAAGCGACAGATGTGGTGCTCCGCAATCAAGTGGCGAATACCATTTTCATATTTCTGCCCAAAGTTGTTACCGTGCTGTTCAAGGTATCCAAGGCGGATGATAAAATGGGCGAATCGATCAAGTCGGTATGTAATAGATAAATCTAAAATTCACATTTACTTACTGACCATTTGGAGTCTCTTCTTAGATGGCTATCAAAGCGCTGGGTCGCATCACCTGCATTATGTTTGAGGAAACCACCGATGAGTTTTGTACGGCACGCTATGATGTTAAAGCATTCCAATCGCTATTTAGTTCGACGGCCGTTGAGAAGTCCAATGATATCAACATTTTTGGCAGCAAGCGCCTCAATCTGGAGCAGAACGAGGAGCGACTTAAGCAGCTCCAAACCAATCTACGGTCAGCACAGTGGATAGCAGCCACATCGCAGCACATGAGTCCGATTTTCGTGGAGACAACCATACTGCGAGCACACGATAGCATCAAAGTGCGACAAGCGTATGCCGAGATTTGTTGTCTCCTGCTCCGAAATTGCGCACACAATCTGCAGCACAACTTCACACACTTGCTGGAGAGTGTGCTGGCACTGTCCACGGATGAGGATGAGTCAATCGCGCAGCTGTGTCAAGCGACACTTGCACATCTGCAACAGCAACCCAGCTGTTCAGGAATCTTTGACGAGAATGCGGAACTCCTGCTGGACACACATCTGCACAAGTGGCCACGGATTCTGCGTCGCTGTGACGACAGCGAACAGTTTGCCGAGCTGCTCTTCTTCAAGGGACTCTTGCGCAATCTCAGTCCTGAGCGGCTGCAACTGCTGCTGCTGGTGCCCAAGAACCTGGAGCTGTTTGTCATGTGTCTGCTGTCGGCGCTTGATCAGCGCATGTCACGGGACCTGCTTAATGAGGAGTACTCCCTGAGAGCAATTGTGGCGGGCAATACAAGAGATTTGGCTGCGCAGCTCGACAAACTGCCCTGGCGGCAGTTCAAGTATCTAAGCTCCAAACGTTGCGTGAATGTTCTTTACGATATTGCGGAACTATTGGGCGCTGAGCCGAGCATTAATCATCTAATCTTTGACTTTTGCCATGAGTTGATGGAGCAGCATAGTCCAGCCATGAATGAGTGTATTTTGTTGCTGACTCTTATGGTGACGCCACGGCAAAAGATTGCTCGAGGAAGCCGTTTAGTGTTGGCGGAACAATTGATGGAACATCTACTCGCTGATGAGCACTGGCAACTGGCACTGCAACCGGATGCAGCCTGGCGTCTCAAAGTCGATAAGGTTGTCACTTGATTTATTTCCCATATTAACTTATCTTAGCTCACGCCAAATCATGTTACAGCCCACCTCTTGGTTTAAGGATCACACACCTGGCTTATACTCGTCTGCCCTGGAGGTGCGCACTCAGGACTGCGACTCGGATGACGAGAGCGAGCCAATCAACAGTCGCGTGAGCATTTCGGATGCTCAATTCAATGTGCAGCACACTTGTCTAGTCCTGGATGCCTTGGGACATTGCGCTAAATTTATTGGCGACACTTTTGATCGTCACATATTTCGCAGCTTGCACAGGGTATTGCTTAAGTTGGGTATGCTGCGTATGCGAATTAGTATAGTATTGAATAGCATGATTCTAGATAGAAATCCAAAATTAGGAATCGAATAATTAAGAATTAAAAATAACGAATCCGAAATTAGAAATACAGTTATTAGGCATCCAAAATTTGAAAGACAAAAATTGGGAAACCAAAAATGAGGAAGATAAAAATTGGGAAAACAAAAATTAGAAAAAAATGAAATCAAAAATCGCGCGATCTTTAATAAAATATTTTTGATTAAGGCTTTTTCCTATTTATTACGAAAATACCACATTTGTCGAACCATTTATTTCAAAATCAAGACTTTGATTGCTAGCACATATGATATTTATTCAAACCACTTGTTTAAAAATCTACATGTTTACCCTTTATTTTTTTGATTGTTTTTTTTTTCGGGTCTATCTTTAATTTCAGGAAAAACAAAGACCCTTTACCCAATTTTTTTTTTCAAATTTTTGTACTCTGAACATTTTTCTTAGTTGAAATTCTTTATTTATGATTCTTTCCAATTTTGGATTCCTAAAATTTTAGTCTAGGTTTTTTTTCTTCTTTTTTTAAAAATCCTTAAAAAAGTTTCGGAATTCGTATAAGGTACCGAATAGTATAACTCGGCAACTCTCTCTTTCTCTCTCTTTCTTAATTGCAGCCAGCAGCAACACCATTGTGCACCAGGCAGCTACATTTGCATTCGTGTCCATGCAGCTCGCCCTGAAATATGCACAGCCATCGCATTTCATCGAGTGCTCCACGGACTACATCACATTTCATCTGAATACGCTGCTTAAGAGGGTAAGTTTAGCTTGGATAGATTACACTGGTTTACTCCACTATTAACACATTTAAAACTTTCTCTTTATAGTCACCGGAGTCGAGTGCTGCCGTTGACATTCTCGCCGTTGTGCTGCAGTACAGCACGCGTGGCAATGTGCCTCATCTGGACAGCATCTTTCAAACCATTTGTGATGAAAGCACCAAGCTGCATCAGACAGACAATGTCCACTCGTATCTGCGCGTCTTCAATGCATTTCTGACGCATGTAGCCAGCTGGCAAAGTAATACGGCACAGGAGATTGGCGACATTCAAATGCAAGTGGATGAGGAGCAGGATATTTTAAGTAGTTGGCTCAATGTTCTTAACAAGCCATCGCCTGACGTGGCCGTTGACTTGGAGAGTGCTCCAGTCGAAGAGCCAGATGTAAATATGCCCGAAACGGAGGCTGAGGATCCCGCGACAGTGGCTGAGGAGCCTTCAAAGCCTGTGCTGCCGCGTCACATTGAAATGACCAAAGAGATATTGGGACAGGTTATTAAATTTCTCTCAAACACGGAGCAGGCACAACAGATTCTGGCCCTGGACTGCCTGGCCACCGGTGTCCCGCTGCTCGCGGACTATGAGAACGAGCTGTTGCCCCTGGTGCATTTGGTGTGGCTGCCCCTTGTCGAGAAGTTTCGTCAGAAGGACTCGCTGGTGCTGAGTCGCTGCTTCAGCTTGCTGCACATTCTCGGCCTGCATGCCAAGGATTTCATTTTGAAGCGCAGCCTCAGCGATGTGATACCACAACTCAAACAGTTCCTCAAGGCGGCCAGTTTGCACAGCAGCACGGAAAAGTCATTGGCGCCCACTCAGGAGTACAAGCTGCAACTGAAGCTATTGCAGCATCTGGCGCCATTCATACGCAGTCTACAGATTGATGGCAAGCACTTGCATGATTTGCTAACCATTGCGGCCTTGTATCTGTCCCAGGGGCAGCCCAAGGAAATGCAGGATCTTGCAGTGCAAGTCTTCTTAAATTTGTTTAGCTACAATGGACCATTTGTGTATGTAACGCTGTTGCAGCGAGCTCATCTCAAAGATTACAAGACCAATGTGAATGAAGTTCTGCGCATCATAGGCTTAAGTTTAGCAGCTCCAGTTGATGCTGTTGTTGATCTTGATTAATAAAAGTCAATTTTAATCATTACACAATTGATCTATTCTGTTGAAGATTACAGAATTTAATGCTAAATGTCTTTTTAATGCATTTTGAATGAATGATACTACAAGTCTGTTTAATTGATTTTAAATAATTTTCAAAATTGAAATGGATTATTGAGGTATTTGTTTCTAACTTGCGTATTTTTATTAAAATGACTTGATATATAAACAAGGGTAAGGATGAAACAAAAAATTTATGTTTAGTTTAAAAAAAATTGAAGCTTTTGGAAACAATAGAATTAAAAGGTATTGGTTTAAGGGTTTTGTGGTAGACTGTGTGTGTGATGGGCACGCAGATTATTGCCAATTATTAAATGCTATGCATAAACATAATACACTAGTTCACTCTACCGGTTGTTTGCTTTCTTGTAAAGTGAATACTCAGATGCTTAGCACCAATTAAACTTAGCATCTGACTTTTGAAGCCACATTAATATGATCAACGTTTCTTTTTTTTATGTTTTTGTATCAAATATAGCTGAATTTGTTGTAAAGTGATTGCTAGACAGCTGCCATCAGTCCTACATGCCACAACAGTGCTAATTGTTTGACATACGATTAATTTGCAAGCTGTTGGCATTAAGGTCCATTGAGCATTTTAGAATCCGTGTGTTTGACTGTGTTCTGCGACTGTGGTTTCTCAAGCGTGGGCGGGGGGAATTTTTAGGAGTTTACAGTGTGGTGTGCTTAGCTATTGTTATGCAAAAGGAACTGGCTGCTATGACTACGCCAGCCAGTTCATTAGACTATTGGCATACGCCATAGGCTTGACATCAGGATGTGGCTAGAATATAGAATAAAAATCATTAGCAGATTCATTTGATTACCATTTAATAAGGCCACACTTACCACTGCCTCAAAGGATCTGATTTTTGGTGTAAGATTGTTACCAGTAATTGTTATAAAAGCGCCCATGTTGCCCATAGTATCACTGTAAGCAAAAAAAGCAATCAAATAATAATGGATTCAATTGTTGTAACCCAAGTTAAACCTACCAATAGTTTGGCGCCGAGAAGACTGTTATACATTGACCATTGTGTGCCATCTCATAGCCCATATCCTTAACCTCATGGCTGCGAATGATGTAGTCCAAATTGTTAAGCTTGCAGAACGTCTCAGTTACGTCGGGGCCAAACTGTATGCCAACACCGCGCTTCGACGGACCACGGCCCATCCATTGCTGCGGATCCGACCAGAGCAGCTCGCACATGAGACCCTCCTCTGGTGGCTGGCAATTGCGATCGATACGCCTGATGTTGTCCAGAGTAACATCATCTGACGAAAAGAGGCCACCATGCATGACGAGGATCTTCTGATTGATGCAATGGCAAAGTGGAAGCCAATTGAATACTTGCGTAAATACGTCGGCCATGGTGCTGGTATACTTGGCGGTTACCTCGCCCGTAAATCCGTACATTTGATTCATATTGATGCTCTCGTGATTGCCTGTAAATAACATTAAATTTAATGACTGGGAACAGTTAACAATTTTGGGGGTTTCAACTCACCGCGCGACAGGAAGAAATGATTGGGATACAGCAGCTTAAAGCCAAAAAGCGTGAATATACATTCTACAGAGAATGAACCTCTATCCACAAAGTCACCATTGAACAGATACGGATTCTTCTCCGATGGCAGTCCGTTTATCTCAAAGATGTTCATCAAATCATAGAACTGGCCGTGTATATCGCCACAAATGGTGAACTTCTCCTCACCCGGCACTTTAATATCCACTAGGGATGGTTGTGCACGCATGTACACATCAATGTCACAGAGTATCTTCAAATGAAAACAAAATATAACAATAACATGAGACTACTACTTAATGATTTAAGCTTTACCTTATAGGCGAATTTGCGATGCAGTCTCTTTTGTGCCTTATAGTGCTCCATAAGGTCTTTCATAAACTGTAAAGTAACCTTGCCATCCTCAAGTTGAGGACCCTTGTAGTCGTCTTCAATGGCTAAAATACAATTATTAATTTAGCTGAAGAATCAAACAAGGCATCCAAATACTTACTGATGTTCTCTAAATCTCTATACATTTCCGATAGCGTCTTCTCGGGTTTATCTACCGCAATAGCTCGCTCAAAGGCGCGCATTTTAACAATTTTGTTGCACTCGTAGTACTTGAACTTGGCGTCCTTATCATTGGGCCTGCATTTGGCCACCTGAGACGAGAATTTAGTTGTAAGAATTTCTTGTTTACCGCATAAATCGAAAAACTCACGTATTCAAAGTCTGACAGCGCCAGTTTGAACTTGCCCAAGGACATGTGGGCAGCCGCACGCCGATAGTAGCCCTTCAAGTAGGTGGGATCCGTTTTGACCGCCGAGACGCCGTCCTGCAAGGCGAGACCGAAGTTCTCCTGGCGCAAATGCGCCATCGCTCGATTCGCATAGTAAATTGCACTGCTCGGATACAGTTCTATGGCTTTGGAATACATGTCGATGGCTTTCGAAAACTCCTTAGCTGCAAAACGTTCAAAAGATAAGCAATTGTCCGAAGAACCGAGATACAACAAATTATCTCACACAATACCAACAACAATAGCAAATCCATTGAATTTTAAGGTTAGGTCGAATATAGCGTACTTAAAGCATTAGACGCGATAGACCAGTTTCTAACTGTTTGAAGGTTTATGTGCCCTACACACTATATCGTAACATCTAGTGGCGTGTGTAAGTGATGAATATTAACTTACTTTTGAGCAAATCATTTCCTTTATTTTTGTACTGCTCGGCCGCGGCAAATTCGGGATCTTCGGCTTCCGGCGCTGAATCACGTTTGGCGGCACTAGTCTCAGCATTGGGCGCTTGTTCCTGCAGATTATCCGTGGATTTCTGTTGAGTTTCCAGTTCGGACGACGACATAATTTGTTTTAATTGATGATTACTTGCTGCCTGGCTATTTCTGTAATATTATTTACTGTCTGCAAATTTTCAAGTGTTGATAAATGCTCAAATGCCTAGTGGTGAGCAACAAGCGAATAGGCGCAACTTATCGATATGTTACAATTTTCAAAGTCAAATGACGCAAGGCATGTAGTTGTAAAGTAATTGTAGTTGTGAAGTAATACATGATATAAAAATCGCCAGTAAACACAACTAGTAATAAAATATGCACTTTAACTTTTCTTTCATTTACGGCTCTCTCTATCTCTTTCTCTCTGGAGCAGGTTGCAGGTGCTGCATAACGCCGGATATGCAACTATCGATAACTGCAAAGCAGCAACAGCTGTTTGTGAGCTGGGCTTTGCATTCAAGCAGTGAAAAAAAGTTAGAAACGGGTTGTTGTTAGTATAGAAACTTAATAGCGAACAGCAGTATTCAGACACGCAAGTAGAGTCTGGGTTCAATTAACTACAACTAGAAATTCAATTCACTTCCATCGCGACCAGCAATTTCATTGCAATTTGGCCAAATTTATAGTGACTGTGCGGGGGTGTTTGTGCATGTGTGTGTAACTGTGTCTGTGTGAGAGAACGTGGGAAACAAATAAATAAGCAAATATGTCGTCTATGAACAACTTATCAGTAGACGGAGAGTTCCGTTATATTATTCAATGGTTCAACGAATGGAGTGAGCTGCAACGCGACGATTTTGTGTATGTATTTGTGGAGTATCTCACCAGGGACGCTGACGAAGGTGGAAGTGGAAGTGGAGGCAACACGTATGTAAATGGCGTCGTCAATTCCATGGCCACGTCGGGTGTGCAGGACAAGCCCATGAGCCTATTTCAATGCCGCGTAACTAAATAGAAACATTCACAGATCTTTTACATTTTCCAACTGCAGATTGTTTTTTTTCTAATCAGATTAAACTGTTCCGTGAATGGAATCCCAAATGGCCGACTGACTTCAAATCCCAACTGCAAGAGAAAATCAACGAGATTGACCCGAAAGTGGGAGAAAAGATCATCAATGAACTGAAGACGCCGCATTCCAAGCACAATGGTGATGTATCCGTTCATTTAAATGTAAATGGAACTAGCGGCAGCACAGATTGTGAATTGGAGCAGTCGTCGTCGGTTGTTCCAGATACATTGCCAGGCACAATAGAGACTCCAGCAACGACAACCGAACTCGCAGCCGCAGTCGTAATAAACGATGTTATTGACCAGACGTTGGAGACAGATAATGATAGCCATTTAGCTGCAGTATTGCGTCAAGAAACTCCAGTTGATGATAACGATGATGATCAGCTTCAGCTGCAGCTAGCTGCCAGTAATGACACAAATGGCATTTATGCATCGTCGCCATCGGCTGCAGTGACAACGATTGCGGTGAATGCGTCCCCAACTCAACAGTCGCCGATCGTCGAACCTGTAGAACAGGTCGAGAATAACATTTCAGCCAGTGTCATTGTCTCTGTGGCTGCTGCTGCTGTGCCAGAGGTTGTCCCGGTGGCATAGATGGCGCTGTTTTTAGAAGATCAAGTACGAGCAACCTAATATGCATTGCACGCCATCTCAGCATCGATACATTCCATACATACATACATACATTTCTTAGAAAGTTAGACATTATATTTTAAGTGCATTTCATACACACATTTACTAAACATGTTAGTAATATGTGAAAATTACAAATACAAGATCAAAATATATACATACATACGTGATCATTCAACTGCAACAATCGATTGTTAAGAACATTTATTTTAGGCTACAAATTTTAATTGAAATTCATACTGAGAGCGTGTATGCATGTGTGAGTGTGTGTGCACATACTCAAAACATGTTTTTGTTGTAGTTTGTGTTGCCGGCACTTTAACTTACGCACGAGATGGCAGTGTGACTCGAATGTCGGGTCTGTTATGATCGTTCGTTCGCTCTCCTTACATCGGCCTATACTAATTTATCTCTGTGCATGCATGCTTGTATGTGTGCGTGTGTGTGTGCGCTTGCGTGTATTTGTTGCTCTTTCATAAGCTCAGCTTTTGGGGCATGTGTATAATTTGTTTTTGTGTTTCCTCTTTGTTTTGATTCGCTGTTGATAAAAAAAAATTAATATTTAAACAAAAACAACAAAGCACGAGCGCCGCAGCGTCGAAATGGAAATGGAAATAAGATATACTCAGATATTGAACCAATTTATTTCAATTTTATTTTGCACCTCGACGGCATAAGTTGTGTTCGTGTCTAAAAATTCAATGATCAGCTGAGCATTTTGAGCAATATAAGGAAAGCTCAAAATGCATTGGCTGCCCGCAAAGCTCATATGCACTTCAGTTATTTTCACACTTTGCTTTCAATGTGAGTACAAATCTAACGACTTAAACAACGAACTTAACACTTGGATATTAACATAAAGTGCTTACAAATTAAATACATATGACTAAGAATGAGATTGGCAATTTAATGGATTACGAGGAGAAATTAAATTTAAAGCAAAAGAAAAAAAAAGAACAATCGTTTGGCAGTGTGTCAAGGTCAATGACTAGAAATTCCCCAAGCAAATGTGCTAACATCATGCCGCAGAGCCGCAAAGCGAAGGGCAATAAACTACACCTAAACATACAAACAGACGTCAGACATACAGACAGACGATGGCAAAAGTGACTCAGTAATTGCTGTGCCGGACTTTTGTCTGGTCTGGGTTTGTGTCTTTGAGTCTTAGGCACTTCTGGTTTGCAGATATTGACCTTGGCTATTTGGTATTTATTTTTAAATTTTATTATTATAATTGGCAAGTCACTTCACTTGTTGCCAATCCCCAAACTAGAAAATAAACTAATCCGAAAATAAATAAATAAAAAAAGTTTAAAAATTATAAATCAAATAAAAACAAGCGGGAAAGGCTATAGTCGAGCTTCCGAAGATACCCGTTACTAATTTAAATAAATTTATATATTTATGTATTTTCTAATGCATGCTTTTAGGCACTTACATTGCTCAAAAACTTTAATCAGCCATTACCACCTTTCTCTTTGTCCGATCTTGTTACGATTTAGTAATATAATTGGTAATAATAAAAGTTAACGTTAATTAGTAAAAAAATTCCTAATATCTTGAATACTGTGTGTGTGTGGTGGCTTTTCGCAATTTACGGAGGCGGGTAGGAGCGTGGCTAAAATTTGAAAGAAACTTGATCTGCGTAGGATTTACATATAGAAGTCTGTGTGGAAAATTTGGTTGCTTTAGCTCTTGTAGTCTCTGAGATCTAGGCCCTCACACAGACAGACGGATATAGCTATATCGACTTTGCTGTTGATGCTGATCAAGAATATATATACTTTATAGGGTCGGAGATGTTTTCTTCCCAATACAATACCCCACGAATACAATATCCCCATTTACCTTTTTTTTGTAGTAACGGGTATAAAAAGGAATTAAAATTAAAAAAAACTAAATTAAAATGTTTGCAGTTATGTGCGTCAGCGGTCACGTCTGTCACTGCATCCGCATCAAGGAGTGTTCGTCCTTTGTGCGACTCCTGCTCCATCACAGGCCAGAGGATCGGGCTGCCGTTTTCTCCATGGTCCATTCAGCTGGCTGTGGCTTTCAAGGACTCGATCCGCTCGTCTGTTGTCCACAGCAACAGCCACAGCATCATCAAGAGTCATCGTTTCATAATAACAATCGAATTATTCGCTTTGCTCCGCCCACAAATCGTTGGGTCTGGGATGCGGCGCCGAGCAGCTCCAGCTCCAGATCCAATCCCAGGCTCAATAGATTTATGGCATACGAGACGGAAAGACATTTGCACGACTATCGGGATTTCCAAGCGCAACGGAATTGTCCCCAGCCCATCGATGATGATGACTATGATGAGCATCACTTTGGCCATCATCATGGTGGTCATCACTTTGTGTACCAAGTGGAGCACAGAAGTCAGACACCGCGTCCCGCGCCCAAGGATAGACCAATTGTGTTTCCCGGGGATTTGCGTTTTCTCAAGTCAATTGAAACCAAAGGCGACGGAGAGCTAATGTCGGCTGCCAGCCAGGAGCAAGGGATTCCACAACAGATGGGAACTCCCAACTTGGTCACGGTTACGCCCCCATCCCTAACAACGCCCACCGCACCCGTGCTGGCATCTCGCCTGAATTCAGAGGATTGCGGCATCAGTCTGAGCACACGCATCCAGGGCGGGGAAGAAGCTCAGCCTGGACAGTATCCATGGCTGGCACGGATCGCATATCGCAATAGAAGTAAGTTCACAGCACGTAAAATTTATTCATACCATCAACGAAGCATTGTACATGTTGTTGTATATGAGGTTGGGGATGTTTGTGTATCGATGGGATTACAATTTGTCAAGAAATGGAATACCTAAAAAATGGGATTGCGCAAAAGTTGCTTCAAATTAACCCAATTCACTGGCCACCGTCACCATTTTCGAGGTCAAGAAACTGCCGAGACCGAAGACCAAGACGGGTCTCAGGAGTGCCCAGGATGAGGTGTTTGGATTAACTGCGGCAGAAGCAGCACTGTGTTGGCTATAAGGTTGCGACCTGTGGCTTCCATACGAGTACTCGCTTCCTTGGTTGTATTGATCATCATAATAGGCTTGCTTGTTCTTGTTGCCGCAGTAAGCACAATTGGGACTCGGCTCGTTGGCACTTTTGCAGCAGCAACCGGGCTTATTATAGCTGACTTGAGCTTGGGGTTGAGTTGCTCCGTAGCCGTAACCGCCTTGATATGGATCATTATAGTAGCCTTGTTGCTTGTTCTTGTTGCCACAATAGGCACAATTTGGGTTTGGCTCGTTGGCACTTTTGCAGCTGCAACCAGGTCTACTCATTTTGCACAATCTGCAAGAATATTCGACTAATTATTATATAATATTACAAAATAATTATATTTATAATCAGGGTATCAAATCGAAACGAATATCGGTAGCAATAAGGGTTTCCGTTATGTATGCCTTTAGATCAGTGATGGGCACGTTTATCGATTAGTTATCGGTTGCTCACACAGACACTAGCCGACGCATGCCGAATGCGAGGTTGGCAGCTGCTGCGAACGCACGATTTAAATCAGTGCACAGCTTGCCTTCAACGAGAGCACAGTCTACGTCGCTTGATTTTTCAATATGTCTTTGCATTGCACTGAGAGAAAATGATAAATTCATGCGACAATACATTGTGTTAGAATGCGGTCGGTATTTTCGTGCGCCAAATGACCCCCAAATTATGTCCCTTAACTTAAAATTCTATGTAGCATGCACCTACGTGGTCACACTCCAAGAATTGTGGCTTGCAATAAGAATGACATTCAAAATAATTTTTGATCAACAAATGGAGTTGCTCAGCTATTTCTTCCAGTACATAAAATGAGCCAAGCGCGCATACCCTCCCCGTTCGACGTTCAATCTGCGACTGATTTCACTCTGTTCGCTGCGCTCGGGTTTCGTGTGTGTATTGGTGAATCGAACAGCCTGATTTGCACGCGTGCAAGACTGTGCCCATCACTGCTTTAGATTTTGCGTTATCGCTTTCGAAAAATTATTGTATATCGGTAATAATTCTTTTTATTGAGATCAATATATGAACGTAAATATTAAAAAATCAAAATCATTTTACTTCTGAAAACAAGAATAAACTGAACACAAATTAACCGTTAATCGGTTTCTAAACGGTTATTTCGGCTGGAATAAATTCGGTTTTTCGCTATCGGTATAATATAAAAGTTTTGTCGGTTTCCATCGGTTAATGCCGGCTACGATTATGGTTTCGGCTTTAGTCCCTGATTATAATTAATGATTGTTGTAAAAATTCTAATAATTATATTATATATTTTAATTCTATAATTAATAGCAAATGGTCGCATCAACTATCGCTGCTCTGGATCTCTGATTTCCAATAACTATATTGTTACTGCCGCCCATTGCGTTGTCAATTTGGTCACCGATCTAGAAGTGTAAGTTATGCACCTAAATAACTAAAAACTTGCAAAATCTTAAAGTGATTAATATGTATTTACTTTTTTTTTCTAAACTCCGAATGTATTAATCGAAATCAAGCAATGCAATTAATCCTTTGCAAAGCGAGTTGTCGAGTTTTTTCTTAAGCATATGTCATTCATCCAAAAATAAATCATTGATTAAGCCCTGCTAAAAGATTAATCATAGTTAATCGAATCTAGCGTGAAATCGTTAATGGGTTTTGCCTTGAGCAAATGACAATGTGCAGAAAATTAAGCAGGCTAAAAGAAAACTTAAATGTGCTTTTGCGTGAGTTAAATTATAAAAAAAATGCTCACTTAAAGGTTAAATTAGGCCTGTCAAAAGATGAATCGGAGTCTATTAATACAATTAATGCGCTTTATCCGTGAACTATTTTAATAAACCCTTTCACAGATTCCAGGTACGAATAGGCGATGACAGTCCCGGGGCCAGAGACTGTGCCGCAAGTGCTGCCAATTGCACTAACCCAAACTTATTTGGCATCAGCCGAGTGCTGGTGCATCCCAACTACGATCAACCAAAGTACGCCAATGACATTGCCCTCTTGAGTCTTAATAGTAATCTAGGTAAATATATTCCCATCTATTTCTATTTCTGATAACTGATTCCTGTATTCCCGATTTTAGCCAATTTTACGCCAATCTGCTTACCTTTGAATAGCACATCTGCACTTGCGAATCGTCTAATTGGTCAAATGGGAGTCGTTGCCGGCTGGAGTACAACTTCGGAAAGTAAGTAAAATAAAACTTTTTTTTATACGTTAAAAATTAAAATTATTTGAAAACAAAAAGAGTAGTTGAAATGTAATGAATCTCTCGTATTTGAACTTTCTCACTAATAAAATACAATTCTCCGCCTACTTAAATTTCAGATAATAGTTCAGCCAACTCATCCAGCTCCACATCGGTGAGGTTTATCCGATTGCCCATAGTTAACACCACCAGCTGTGCGATTTCCTATGCCAGTCTCAGCGAGAACTTTCAACAGCCGATTGTCATCACGCCGAATCATCTGTGTGCCCAAGGACAGCCGATGAACGATGTTTGTCGTGGCGACAGCGGAGGACCCTTCATGGATGACGGCACTTCGGGACTGCTCAATGCCAATGGACGCTATACGCTGCTTGGCATTGTGGCATTTGGGCCAACACTCTGCGGCGTTACGACTATTCCCGGTGTTTACACGGCAGTCAGTTCCTTTATGAACTGGATATTTGACAGCATCCGTAACAATGCTGAAATGCCAATGCCAATGGTCAATACTTGAACGGGAACTGGAACGGGAGAGGGGCACGAATACTCCAAAGCTTTTAGATGCCAAAGCCAACAAAATATAGAACTAACACTGTTATGTTTAATGCTTGCTAGAAAAATAAATAATAAAATTAAATTAATTAAACACAAGAAGGGACATTTATCTAAGACATTTTGATAGGCAAAATTATAATACTCTGCTAGGGTATAACAACATTTGCAAATACAGACCATATTTCCATTCGCACTTCATAAAACGTCTTCCAACTTCAAGCTTCCATAGTTCAAAGCAACAACAATTCAACAAGAAAAAGCTCTAATCAAAGCTCATCGAAGTTCTCAGTTAAGCTGCTCTCACGGCCTGCGGCCTCTCAGTTGTACGCCAAGTCTGACTTTGGCATCGTCTTCATCTGCTTGCTGCGAGACGAAAAGTTTAACGGAAATCGACATTTATCAATAGTACAAATTAAATAAATCTTGCTGCTGACATTTATATGTTATACATAACATTTTATAAATATGATTAAGTTAATTGCGGTTATTGCTTTATTTGGAGTTTCTCTTAATGTGACCAGAGCGCGTAAGTAGTAAGCAAAGGGGAAGAAAGATGGAATCGCAATAGAATCAAGAAGAATAAATGATTTATCCATGTATTGGTAAACATTTACATATGCTTGTATGTTTGTTTGAAGGGGCCTTCACATCTGACGTGAGAAACCAGTTTCTTCTCTAATCGCCAGACAAATAATATTATTAATCTTTATTTGGCATTATGACAACCGTTTTTTGTGTGCTTTTTACGCAGAATTTTATTTTCCTAATGAGGCTAATCAGGTGCCAAACTATGGACGCTGCATAACTCCGAATAGGGAACGTGCCCTGTGCATTCACCTGGAGGACTGCAAATATTTATATGGCATATTGACAACATCCCCATTGAGGGACACGGACAAGCTGTATTTGAGTCGCAGTCAATGCGGCTATGTTAATGGCAAAGTTTTGGTAAGTCGCTAATATAGATAATACAGTCGTCGGATAAAGTATTTTGACAAAACTAAAGTTAAATCTACTCGTAATTTGAACTTAATTTATGCTAAGTTTGGCATCAATGGAAAATAATTTTCAAACAATTCTAAAAGTGACTGCAAAAAGAAATTTTCAAAAATCCATTTGATAGTATTTTTTTTTATGATTTTTTGAAAATTGCTAAAAATGACTATTTTAGCCACTTTGTCATCCTTTTCATAAAAAGTTTTACTGAGATCATCCCATGCAAAAAATCATAAAAAATACTAGCGATGAGATTTTTGAAAAAATTTTTATGAGACCGAGGAAAAATGTGAAAACAGTAGACTTTTACAAAAAAATATAACATTTTTAATGAGTTGTTAATGGGTTAAGGAAAGTTTTGTATCATTCAAACGGAAATTTAATGACCTTTCCATTGATGTTAAAGTTTATATAAAGTAAGTACAAATTACGAGTAGATTTAAATGTCAAAATACTTTATCCGAAGATTGTATGTCGATCCAATAATTAAAGATAATAAATAATAAATTAAATTAATTTACTCATTTTTTTATTTTAGATTTGCTGCCCGGATCGGTATCGGGATACCACGCCGGTGACCACAGTGAAACCGACAGCGAATATCACGCAAACAAACACAAATTTGTTACCTTTGCCGGGTCAGTGTGGCAACATACTTTCCAATCGCATTTACGGCGGAGTCAAGACCAAAATCGATGAGTTTCCCTGGATGGCACTGGTCGAGTATACGAAAGGTAATCCATCCATCCATCTATCCATCTGACTTTGTGAATGACACTCTGAATTATTTGCAACACTTACTGCTTTATAGGCACGGGAAACAAAGGTCATCATTGCGGTGGTTCACTGATCAGCACGCGTTATGTGGTGACCGCATCTCATTGCGTCAATGGCAAATCATTGCCAGCGGACTGGCGTCTCACCGGCGTCCGGTTGGGCGAATGGGACACGGCCACGGATCCGGACTGTGAGCTGGACGTTCGGGGCATGAAGGATTGTGCGCCGCCGCACTTGGATGTGCCGGTGGAACGCACCATACCACATCCAGCATACGATCCCAGTTCCAAGAACCAGGTCAACGATATCGCTCTGTTGCGCTTGGCTCGCCAAATCGAGTATACGGACTTTGTGCGTCCCATTTGCCTGCCCTTAAATGCGAACCTCCGCTCGGCCACCTTCGATGGCATCTCAATGGATGTGGCCGGTTGGGGCAAGACGGAGGAGCTGTCGGCCAGTAACTTAAAGCTCAAGGCTGCCGTGGATGGCTTCACCCTGGATGAATGCCAGAATGTGTATAGTCGCCAGAGCATTGTGCTGGAAAACACACAGATGTGTGCCGGCGGCATGGAGGGTGTGGATTCCTGTCGCGGTGACTCTGGTGGTCCACTTATCGGCTTGGACACAAACAAAGTGAACACATACTACTTCCTGGCGGGCGTCGTTTCGTTTGGACCCACACCCTGTGGCCTCAATGGCTGGCCGGGTGTCTACAGTCGAGTTGGCGCTTATGTGGACTGGATACAAGCAACATTGCAGCCATAAAATGACTAAATATAATTAGTTTAGTTTTGTTGCAATTATAGACAAGCGGAGTGCATTCCCCACAACAAGAAAACGTCTTTTATTTATCAGAGTCTCAGCAGGCATTGTATTTTGGGTTCGGCCTAAATGTATGCTATTCATTTTTAATAAACTACATTGCTGCTCGTAAACTTTTATACATTTAATACACGTTATTTATGCAATAAATAATATCTTAATTTAATGTTAAATAAACACTGAAGTTTTTATATAAGTTAGTGCACTCCCACAACAAGAAAACGGTCTTTTTTTGATCAGAGTCTCAGCAAGTCTTCGTTATCAATGGCATTTTATTTTGGGTTCAGCCTAAATGTATGCTATTAATTTTAAGTAAACTACATTGCTGCTCGTAAACTTATACCGGGGTGCCACAGAAATCGCTTTCGGCCGAATTTCGCTTGAATTCAATACAAATTTAAGTGAAATTCAAGCGAAAGCGATTTCTGTGGCACCCGGGTATATTTAATACACGTTAATTTAATGCTATAAATAATATCTAAATTTAATGTTAAATAAACACTGAAGTTTTTATATAATTTAAGCTTACAAAAACACGATTTCTTGACTCTCATAATAATTCACTGTCGGGTTACGAATTAATTTGTTTTGGATTATTTTGGGATTTCTGTGGCGAGCAAGGTGCTAAAACAAAATAAAAAAAAACAATAACAAGCTGAATTTGAAGATTCGAATCTAAGCATTAGCATATATGTTTGTGTGTATATGTAGACCCTTACAGCAACTTATTTAAGAGCGCAACGAGGCGAGACGACTTTGCATCTCCTGCAGCTCTTCGCCCTCGTCATCGTCTTCTTCGACTTCAACGGGAACTCGTGACGCGACAGCGGCAGCTGCAGCTGGCGTTTTGTCAGCCGGCGTTGCTTCTGGTGGTAATGGAGCCTCTCCCAATTTGCCGTCTGTAATTTCCCAGAGGACTTTGTCAACCTCCTTTGCTGCCTGCTCCTCCAGCTCCTCGGATTCCTCCAGCGAATCCATGGTCTCGTCCAGCATCTCTTCGATTATGCCCGCCTTCATCATTTCCTTGGACATATCGCGCATAATGCCAGCCAGCTCCGGATACCGAACAAGACTCTGCATGGCCTGCATGACTTCCGTGGATTTCTGTAACGAACCTGCCACCCGCAACGTAGCTGAAAATTAAAGTAAATGCAGAGATTAGGAAACAGCAAATTCAACTATATAATATGTACTTACACAATTGATTTTTCATTTGCATCTGTATCGAATTCAGATGCGCCTTTGAGGTGTAAATTCGGTTTATTGCCTTCCGCGCGTTTACAATCTCTTTGGCGAGAATAATACAAGTATCCCGGTCATTTTTCTGAGCTGCCTGCTTGAGAGAGCGTTTCACCTTGTCCTCCTCCCGCTGTATGCTCCGTATTTGTCTATCTAGTTGATTGCCTTCTTTTCGTAATTTGTGCGTCCATTCTTGCACCTACGAATTGGGCAGAGAAAGCAGAAAAGACAGGTATAACAATATGCGAATCAAAACAACTGGAACATGACATCATTTCATGGTCATCAAACAAACGGCCTTGTTACTGCGCAAAAATGATTGGGGCTAAATGGGAATGTCTTCTAACCTGCTCCTTGGGATCCTTGCTTGGGGTTTTGCCAAATAAGCCCATTTTAAACTTTTTATGGCGAAACGCTTAGAATATATTATTGTTATTAAATTATTTAGCTCTACACTGCTTCTGAGTCATTTTTTTAGTGCTGCCATTGCCTTATTGTTTATATTTCTCTAACAACAGTCTGGCAACGCTTGCTTTTGCTTGGTTTGCAGCTCAAGCAAAACCCAAATATATTACAAGCGAAAATTGTGCAAATATTTAATAAGATTTATATAAATATTTCTTATGCAAATGCCTTATGACTACACATGTTAACTAAATTTACAAGCTCACAAGTAAATATGCTTCGCTTGTTTACAAATCAGCATACTATCCTCAATAGACCAAACATAGCTGACATTTTTCAACACTGGATCGGCAAGCGCGCAATTGCGATCAGATGTTTGCCTGGTCAAGTTTTAGTTAATTTTATAGTCATCTTAAGTCTAAATAATATCGCAATGCGGCCAAACGCGCTCGTTAGTTGTTTATTATTGTTATTCCATAATGTGTGCTGCAATGAGGATATGTGGGTGGAGCCCTACGACTGGTCCAAAATATCGCTAGAAACAACAAGTCGTCCTATTGAGGATTCGTGTCAATGCCAGGCGCCAGCAGAGAAATCCCTGGCATCTATTGAGGATCAGTTGGCATTAACATATTTTAAAAAGTTCGTTAATTCATTGTTTAATCGTAACAAGCTGCTGGTAAGTGTTGACGTGCTTTGATTTCCCAAATTTGGCTAGGTGACGTCATGTAATAGGCATTTATTTGTGTAACTTTTTTACATCTTTTTTTTTAGTATGGCAAAACCTCGCAGCTTTACAAACGATCGATGCTGTTTACATTGCTGCCGCCTGAAGTCGAAGAACTTGAGACCATACAAGATGTGCGGGATCTCGATATTATGCTCAGCAAAATACTAGCTAAAGCCAAAGACATGCCTTTGTTTTCTGGCTTGAACGACAGCGACTATTCCTATGCTCACCAAGGAATGGGAGTGCGTGCGCTTATTACGGAGATGCTCAAGGATTTTGCACAATTGCTTCGTGTATCCGAGGTTAGAATTGCCTTTTATGGGACTCCCCGGTTTGGTGCAATTAACGAACAAACAAAAACTTGTATTGCCAGGTGAAATTCATGCTGATAGTGCTGCTGGCGTTTGCAACCGGCTGGTTTGTGCGAAAGCGTTATCGGTTTCCTGTTGTTGTCATTATACTAGGCGGATTTTTCATTTATGGCTATTTCCATACCTATTTGGAGTGCAATAGGGTAAGTTTTGAACTCTCTACTCTCCAAAAACAAATATTTCAAATTTATTTATTTAAATATTTTAGAAACTGGAAGTGGATGCAATGATTGAGGTCATTGATAATCACCAAGAGCGTTCGGATAGTGCTGATAAATCCTGGTTTTCACGCATGCTCAGCTATTTTTCAAACGAGTCCCCTGAAGTGCAGCAAAAACGGAAATTAATGTAAGTAAGCGCACGTAAGAAAATCTATTATTAATTCCACCACTTCCAATTGCAGAAAATCTAGCAAATTGAGTATGCCTTTTTGTCGTCCTGATCATGTTTTCATTATGTATACGAGCGATATATTTCTTAAGCAAATTGAGATGCTGCTCGAGAAGACAACACACACTATATCCAGTCTTAGCAGTAAGTCTGAACATTATTACAAAGTTGATCAGAAATTTAAATTCTTAACGTTCTTTTTATAGCTGGATTATCGTTTCCCTATAACTTAATTGCTCCATTTGCATTAGTCTTCCTGATAGGATTCATGTTAAAGCTTACTTTCAAGTATATCATAAGTCCCAAGGTATGGATGGGATTCATTCAAAAAAGATCCACTCCACCTGTTGCAGGCACGCAACAAGCGGCGCTAACGGACCAGGCAGCCGGGGATCGGCTGACGGGTGAAAACCTAAGAATGCTGTTAAATGTCGTGCACAGTTCGACCTTGGTACAATCGCAAAAACAGCCGCAATTGGCTGTGTCTGGTGTTCAGGAGCTGTTAGAGCTGGAAGCGCCGTCAGCATCACCAACGAAAAGTACATCGGATTCAAAAGATATTTCAATCGAAAAGCCGAGCTCAAGTAATAATTCAGTTGATAAAGTCGATGCCAACAGTTCCGTCGACATTGCAGACATCGCACAGGAGGCTGGATTTACAGTCGTGGATGATGATGAAGATGTGGATCATTTTGCCGCTCCTTAGCGTTTTATTCCAACCTTTTAGCCGTACTAAGTATAATGTTCGTGATCATATATATGTAGTTAAGCACATTTTACCAGTTAATTGGCGTAAGATTTTACAGTCTCAAATAATAATTCAGTTACCAGTTGATTTTTTGTCATAGTTAAATTATTCTTTATTTAAATTATTTTTGCGTGTACTTATTTCATTTTTGCACGATAATTATTATAAGTTAAATCTTCAACAATAAGATTTCATAAGGTGTCATTAATAGGCCTCCCAAAACGTTCTATTACATGTTTATGTTAATATTATTATTCTACCGGCCACTTCAAAATTGTATATATACCAATAATGCCGTGTGCTGAATTACTTTGTTCATATATTTACAACATATTATTAGCATTGAGTGTGTCTCTTTGTTTTTTTATGAGTTGCATATTTGAAATGTAAGCAATAATCAAATATTCATCATGAATAATAAACTAGTTTAATATACAACTAATATGTTGTGTGTATAATAAGTTAATATATTTGTATATTGATAAAAAAAAAAATTAAAAATAATTCGGTGTAAATATATTCATTCGTTGTATTTAAAATTATACTTTTGAATTACATACATACATTGTACATGTACATAATAATGTTTGCTGTATTACATTATTAAATACAATTTCCTTAATATTATTATGCAACTAATTATTCATTTGGTGTAATCTATGTCTATTGTACTGCATTGTACTTCACGTACATTTAATTTAAGCCATAACCAGTTTCGCTGTCAAGACAAACTGCCTAACAAACCTAACTAAAACTATGGAAACTAAGGAGCAGGATCGTGCTAGCAATACATAAATTTTAACTAAGGCTGGCATTAGGATTACATATACATATGTATATAATAATTATTTATAATATACTATGTATGTATTGTTTCGATTTTTTTGGGTTTTTTGATTTTTCTATGGCAAACCGAGAGAATTTATCTAAATTGATTTCTGAAATCTTATACGCAAATTGGTCCGCTATCAAAATCTTGGTTAATAATTTTACTACACAAATTCAACAATATAGGTATGTACTAGGTATATAATATTAATATGTATGTATGATCTTTTTTCGTTTATTTTTTCGTTTACTGTGTGCATAAGAAATGAGCAGTCATAATATAATAATAATAATTACAAAAGTTTAACATCAGTTAATTAAATTTAATAATTTTTCGTTTTCTTTGGATAGGATATATGTATGTATATAATTTTTACAAATTAACTAATGCCATTTTAATATCAATTAACAGCAAAACAACGCCAACTATTTAATCCTCAAATAGACTTAAACTCCTACGCCTATGCACAAGTCGACCAACTATAATAGATATTATAAATTATTAATTGTTAAATACCACATCTCGTGAATTGTTTTTACTTCGAGTTAAACATACATATTTAATTTAAAAATTTCGTTTTTAAAAAACAGGCAACTTATATGTTCCATTCTTTGCACATTTTCTCCTTCTTCGATGTACATGGTTTAGTTTTAATTTTTTCCATTTGTTGTTTATTTTTCCTTCTTTTTAATGTTTAATAGAACTAACTCTACAATTTCTTAATGAGCGGCAAAAAATTGTGCTTATTGCTTAGTGTCAAGATCCGAATTCGATTGCGAAAACGGATCTCCACGCGAAGCTTGAACCTTTGATTAAAGCTAATTTATTTTGCATTATACTTTAAATGTTAATAAAGTTCAGCAAATAATTGTTAATTAATACATATTCCAGTATACAAACATACATAAAAAATGCATTTGTTGTTTAACATTTTTAAGTGAAAACAATTTTAAAGAAATTAGCTCGCAATTTTTGTATGTGTTTATCGAATGTGGGGTATGAATTCTGAGTATTATTTATACATTTTTAAGCGACGAAAGTAGCAAATTTTTGGTTTTTTTTTTGGTAATTTGTTGAAAGATTTTTTGGTGGTAAATAGTTAGTTATACAGCAATTGATTGATAGTCAGAAAGGAGTCTTTGCAGCAATCGGAACGAAACGGAACGGATCCCAACATAAGGTGGGAATCAATCATTGTGTTCGGTTCGTTGTGTTCCCAGTTACAAATTCTCCATAATTGTCTTAAGTATATGTATTTGTATTTGTCTTGTCTGTTAGTTAATGAATGTTTTTATTTTTAAATGGTTTATCTTTAGTAGATTTCGTTAAGTTAGATAAAAATTGTATGTCTTTTTATTTGATATATAGGTACTTTGGCTTTTCATTTGAGATATTTATATTTATATATATGTATATTTATCATAATCATTATGATCATCCGTATAATGTTGATCTTACATAATGTATGTATGTATGTGCGAGTATGTCATGCAATGTATGTATTATGTATTTGATATGTATGCCGTTACGTTTCAGATGTAATAGTTATCTTTTGTTTTCATTTTTCATTCGTTATCCTTTTTTTTTGTAATATTTTTGTTACATTCAGAACCCAAAGAAATCAATTTGTATCCATATATATTTCGTATGATTTGTGAAATGTGAAAGTTGGGGAAATGGAGGGAAATACCTTTTAGAAAGTATTACGGATAAAAATCTATATGTATGCAAAATATACTTGTAATGCTTGTCTTATTATTTTCATCTTTTCTATAATTAATAATATATATTTATATTATTTTTTTGTATGCAGGCTGTTCTCTGATAACATCAGTCCCAAATTGGAATATTTCTATATATATATATTTCTCGTATATGTGTATGCATATGTAGTTGTGTTGTGTTGTGTGGTGTGGTGTATGGGATGAGTGTATTTCGAGTAGTGCCACTGTCCCAATGCGAGTATTTGTCTGTCACCAATCTTCTATTGTATGTGGTTTGATTTGATTTGATAGCAAAGAAAAACACGTTACATAACGCCGCATTTCTCCTTGACGCCAGCACCACTTGCACCCGCCTCGCCATTCTCCGGTATGGCGCCATTCGTCTCCTTGCATTTCTTTTCCTTTTTCTGCTTCTTTTGCTTTTTCGTATCGAGCTGCAGCGAAACCGTGCGCGTCTTCTCCATGTTGAGCAGCTCCTGGAACAGCTCGGTAACGTTGTGATTGGTTTTGGCCGATGTCTCCATAAATGATATGCTCCAGGTCGTCGCCTGGGCCTGTCCCTCAATTTGCGATACTTCGCGCAGCTCGGCGCTCTCATCGCATTTGTTGCCCACCAACATTACGGGTATTGAGTTGACATCGCCCTAAAAATAATTAATACAAATCTTTTACTTCTATTGACCATTAATTAGGATGTCAAATTAACCTTCAGCTCTTTGATCAGCGCCCAGATGGGTCGCAATTCCTCGAGACTCTGTTTGGAGCACACCGAATAGACCAGGATGAATGCATGACCCTTCGAGATGGACAACCTTTGCATGGCCGGGAACTGATGCGATCCTGTCGTATCCGTGATTTGTAATGTGCATATATTCTTATTGCAGCTTATGACCTAAAATTAATAGATATTCATGATAAAGAATTATAGAAAAATAAATAAATAAATAAAGAAACTCTCACCTGTCTGTAGGTGTCCTCAATGGTGGGTATATAGCTCTCGCGAAATGTGCCCTTGATGAAGCGCAGCACCAGGGAACTTTTGCCAACACCGCCGGCACCAAAGACCACGACACGATAGTCGTTGCTCTGCTCCGGCGCTGCCCTCGTCACTTGATTCTTTTGCGCGTCCGTCATCTTGAAATAATTTTCCCTTTTTTCTGCCTGTTTTTCTTGGTTAGTTGCCAAGGAATAAAGTCAAAGTCCTGGCTTGCTGTGCTTTGCTGTAGACCGGGTTGGAATTTGTTGTTCGTTTTACTTGAGCGCCATAATTTGGTTTATCTGCAACGATTAAGAAGCAAATGAATTCGTCATATTGCGCCTACACACGCACAACAACCTTTAACCTTAAACCTGATTCCAACACGCTTCGGTTGTGTCTGGATTTTGGATTTTTGGCTTTTCTAGGAATTATTCTGGTTTCGAGTTTATAAAAATGAAAATATTGGTAGGCTGACACGGTTGATTATCTCAGAGTCTGAAGAGCCTTTCTTGCTTTCTATTTAAAGTTGATTTTAGTGGCCTGCTTCAATGACAAGCGTACGAAGCGGAAAGCCGCTCCGGAATGCGGCATCGGCAACAAAGGATGAAGGAATGACACCGTGTTGTGAGTGTTGTGCCAATTTTAGCATTCTGTTTACGGCAAAGGTGAACGGGTATTGATTTGCCCTTGCAGGGTATAAATATTATAATTTTTCTACAAAATGCGTAAGGCATTTAAGTAGGCGTTAAAATAGAAAAACGCTAGAGTGGCCTTTGCTCCGAGTGTTCCCACTGCGCTTTCTGTTATGCCTTTAACTCTCATAAGAACAAACAACAGCAAGTGACTTAAATCTGAAGCTACCTTTATAAAATTTGTTTTTCCGTGGGAATGATTGCTGGAAAATTAACAAATTTGTATTTTGTATAAAAATCTGAAACAGTCTTAAAGAAAAAACTTCTTTTTTTTAAATATCTCAACCAGTTTGAAAAGATGGATGTGTATTTGGTATTGTCCTGCCCAAATTAGTATTAAACCGGACTATTAAATGCCATAAATCCGTCATAGGAATTTTAGTTAGGATTTTTAGTTATCTCAACTAGTGTATTCTGTATTAATTATACAATTAATTCAATTTTGTACATTTAAATCATATAAATTTTTAATAATATCATATAAAGGTATTTAATTTCATTTTAGTCTTGTTTTATTTTATTTTAAAATAACGAAAAATTAGCTGTCATAGAAATAATCAGTCGAAAATTCAATTCAGTTCCTTGCAAGGGTATTAAGTCTTCGGTGTGTTGAAATAAATCTTTCTTGTTTTTGTTTTTGTATTATTGTCCTAAATTAACGAAAGCACAGATCTCCGAGTCGTTAGGCACATAAACGTAGCCAAAGGCAACGCCAACGTCATTGCCAATATCATTATCATCATCATCATTATCATTATCATGATTATTATTACGATTACATACTATTATTGCTACGTGGGTGGCTTGGGCACGAGGGGTGCGGGTGATATTTTGATTGTGATTGGGCTCAGGTATCAAACTCGTTCGCATTATGGACACACACACACACACACATAAACATGCAAGCACACGCCCACAGTGTATAAATAGATGCTTTGAAGTGCAGGCGATTACAACAACAACAGCAACAACAAAATTGCCAACAACAAACAGTTAAATGCGTGGGTAAGTAGAATAATCGCTTGCTGGCCCTTTTTTATACGCACCCACACACAAATATACATATATAAATATGTCTGTGTTGGTGACCACAAACTTTAAATTGTTCACTTCCGCACACTATGTCCTGTGTCGTGCGTTGCCACCTAATTTAATACGCAGTGTAGTTGTTTTGCTCTTTTTGTTTTCTTTCCCACGCCCACACACTTACACACACACGCACACACACACGCACAACATTTTGTACACACGTTTGTCGTTGATTTCTGCTTATTTTATTTTGACTTGGATTTATTGATTTTATGTGTGTTGCATTTTCACCTACATGTATAATATACGCACACACTCACACACACACCCACATTAACCAATAGGCAATTGAAATAGAAAAATACACGAAATCTCTATTGTTTTACTGTTGTTGTTGTCTCTTTGATTTGTTTGTGGCTCTTCAATTTGTCAATTAGAATAACCCTAACAATAACAATTAAAAAAACGTATTATTTACATTCAGTTCTTGCATTTCGTTGCACTTTTAAATTCGTTGCAAAAATGTCACACGACTTTTCCTTCCTGCTGCAGCCGCACTCAGAAATCGGAAAAACACTGACTCTCCGATGTACTCGCTTTCGCATTTGCTGGCACAGCCGAAGCCGATGATGAATGGACGGACAGATAGACAACATTGAGAACGGTGTGTACGATAAGAATCCCAGTACCGCCCCATTAATCCACACACGTTTTCTATTTCGTTTGACACGCACGCGCAGTCAATTCAAAAGAGCGTAACGGCTCGTCTACAAGTTTAGCAAAGACATGAACCCGATAAAGCTTTTTAAAAGTTTCCACATACATATATTGCACACGGCACGGCAGATTTATTGCCGGCCGGTCGGCGTGTGCAAAACTTGAATTAAATCGGCCGCTCGCCGTGTGGAAAGCCTCGTTTCGAAAGTGTATAAAATCGGGCGACATCTGTGGATTGGGCATCAGTTGTATTCTGCAGTAAAAAGCAAAGTGACTCAGCAAGACAAATTAAGACAAATCAAGTCTTCTTCGTGTTCAGTGTTCAAGTGAAATCTTTCAAAAATCAATACAAAATGCCTTGCCCATGCGGAAGTGGTAAGTTCTCAAGGATCTACAACTGTATGAAGTAATTCTAAATTCTTTTTTGTTTTGTTTTCTTTGTTATCCTTTTAGGTTGCAAATGCGCCTCCCAGACCAACAAGGGTGCCTGCAACTGTGGCACTGACTGCAAGTGCGGCAGCGACAACAAAAAGTCCTGCGGCTGCTCCTCCAAGTGAAGAATCTTCCAGTAGAATGGTCCAGCTTTACAAAATTATCCCTAAAATCTAACATATACACATACATATACATACATACACATATAAACATGCACACAGACATTTTAAATTGACAGTCTGAGTCGGATTCTCACAATTATGCAATAAACCAAATTTAATTTAAACTTGCGCTGCGTCATTTTTTTTTCATTTTCATTTATATTTTTCTAGGTTGTCATTATTTTCTACTGGCCTTAGTCTTTTCTTTTCTCTATTTAACGCTGTCTGTTTGTTTTGCAGCTTGTGGGAAATTTGAAACCATTTCCCATTTGCTTTCTGCGCTTTTATTATAAACTTGTCGTTGCAGCAATTCGTTTTTCTATGAATTTTCAAGTACGCCGTTGCCCCCGTTAACGGTTAACGCCTACATGGCGAACGGAACGGAAAGTTAGTCGATGGGGAATTTTGTGTTCTTGGATGCCGTAATTTAAGTTATGAATTCGCCGTAAGTGGAGTATGTAATCATACGTACTTCTACAGTATGTCAAGTAGGTATTTTGACAGTGCATAAAAATGTTGATATTTGTTTCTTATTAAAAAAATCCCAATATAATCTCATTATTTCTATTTTTTATAAGTTTAATAACCATAAACAGCAATCAAAAGTTTGGGGAAAAAATCCCAAATGTATCTCATTATTACCTGTTTTATTTTTTTACAAACCATAAGCAGCTAATAAAAGTTCTCTTGAAAAAGTTAACAATTGTATTTTTTTTACTTGCCAAATTGTGTGCACTTAAATTTATTAATACATTTTTTTAAGCTATTGCTTTATTCAAGGAAATACCTGATAAGTGAAACTGTAAAACAATTCCTCAGTATGTAAACAATGATTTTACGATGAAAAACTGCGTTGTGTAAAAAATACACTCATGTACGGACATACACACATGTGTGTATGTGCTTATGCCATACAGTGGATCTTGACTTATTGTTATTACTTTTATTATGTTATAAATTTTAAATGAATGTATCTTTCAATGGAATGAAGATATAAACATAATTTAAGCGCAAGTTTGAACTTAAAAATTAAAGGTTCAGATTCGCATTTTCCAGATGTAGATACTTTTAACTTTGAAGCTTGCTTCAAGGTAAGAATGAAACCTTCACGCGATTCTATTTCCATGTTGTAAAAGGCTAATAGGCCGAGAATTACATAAGTAACTGTACCCCTTTTAACCTCTAACGCAAATCAAGTTAATAGACCGTCATTGGCTCAGGTAACCAGTGCAAATTGAAATGGCTGAGACGCAGTTAGACCATTAAAACAGAAATGACAGCCAAGTGGTAGCTTTAACGAATCGCTTTTATTATCTAAGACTAAAAGTAAAGTGTAAGTAGGTCTCATTGACTGGCACAACCGTATATACATTCATACATACACATGTACATATGTACATACTTATGTGTAACGGTTATCAGTTGTAGAAGAACATACGATAAAATGGGAGAGAGAGAGAGAGATGGAAATATAATACAAGTGATTTTGAAATTGTGTAAATAAAAGTTAACGTTTTCACATCTATCTTATACTTCGTTTATACGACGGAAAAGGTACATTTTAAATATCTTTACAAATTGTGTTAAAATGTAATAAATATATTTTATTAGCCTCTTTTTTCAACAAATATATATAAATATTTCCTGGTTTCCTGCTAGAATAATTAATTTTTTTATAATTTTTTAATACAGTAAAACATTTCTGGAAATTTTAAAATGGAAAAAAGAGGCTATAAATCACGCAATTGTAAAATTCATATGGGCAAGCATGGGTTAATAATCGGCATAAGTTAAACGTGTAAACGAGACTACTATATAAATATATATGTATGCATATAATGTGTGTTTGTTTGTCTATTTGATAACAATATTTTGTGTTAGCCGCTTCACAAAGTCAACGTTGAGAAAATTGGCCATAAGTGTGAGAACCGACTTTTTGGGCGGTCGACAATGCCGCAGTCCCGCCTCCTGGCAGCAAACATTCGGGAAGCAGTCCAGCGTGGATGTGCAGGCCTTGGGATGCAGATCAAAAATTGGCGGGGGCGGAGCTGTGCACTCCAAGTACTCCGTCACTGTGAATGAGAATAGACCAGAACAGAAAGTTTGTAAGGATGTAATGCTCTGGTTTTCTATACCCGTTACTTAAAAAATAAGTAAAAGGGTATATTGTATTAGTTGCAATGTGTGTAACAGGGATAAGGTAGCATCTCCGACCCTATAAAGTGTAAATATTCTTGATAAGCATCAACAGTCGAGCCGATAGAGCGCCTAGATCTTAGAGACTATAAGAGCTAGAGCAACCAAATTTGGCACACAGTTGTCTATAAGCTCCACGCAGTTCAACTTTATTAGGATTGTTTTTGGTAATTAACATTAACTGCTATTATTAGCTATCATCCTACTAAATCGTAGATAGTTTGGGCAAATAGAAAGGTGGCAATGGCTGATTTAAGTCTTTAAGCAATGTCAGTGCCTAAATGTATGCAATCATTTTTTTTTTTAATATATTTTAACAAGAAACGGTAACTCACGATAATCAAAGGAACGCTTCACAGGCACTGGCACCGTCTCCAGCTCCGGCTGTGAGGTGCGACAGTAGCGTCGTCGTCCATCCGGGCAGCAGACCCGGGGCCAGCAGTCCATGTCCGTGCGACATTCCTGCACATCCCACCAGAGCTCGGCCAGCGGACGAGTCGGACACTTGCGCGGTATCAAGCCGAGTATAGCTGTAAAAAGGAGATACATTAATGTATGTTCCAAGGGGGCAATTGGCAGATCAACTGACGTGCATGAGCTGCCTCCTCCAGTGGCTTGGCAATGCCCGTCACACAGCTGTTCGAGCCAAAGATGTCGCAGCAGAGTTCGTCGCGTTGCCACACGACACAATCCTTGTCCGTCTTGCAGATCTTGGGGAACAGCTGGAAGCGCACCTCGTTCTCCTGGGGACAATTGAAACGCTGACGCAGATCGGCGGCAGCTCGTTTATCCTTCTCCTTGTCATTGGAGCTGCCCGCGGCTGCGGCGCTGGGAAACGTCAGTGTGGGCAACGCAATGCGGAATGGTCCCTCAGTGGATCGAGTTGTTGTTGTTGTTGTTGGAGCTGTTGTTGTTGTCGTTGTAGTTCTGCTAGCGGATTTAAAACCAGGTTTAAGTGCCGCCTTCTGTTGCTTGTGATAGCCAAGTTTCTCCTCCTTGGAACTGATGGCCGTCGCGTATGTGAATTTCTTGGGAGGATGCGCTGGTGGCTTCGTGGGCGCACTCACAGAGACAAGACTCTGTTGCCCGAAACTCCAGAAGCTCGGATTGAAGAAATTGAAGCCATTGGCCAAAGTTGGACGCGGCGCTGTGCGTGTTTGGGATTGTTAAATGGGATTTGGGGATTAGTCAACAATGGTCATTACCAGTTCTGCTCCAAATCACAAGCATTGCAAGACAAGCAAAGCGCAGTTCCCGCCACCCATCAAATAAAACGCCACTCATCAAATAAAAAGCTAAAAGCTGAAAGTGAGCGTTGTCGTTGGCGCTGGAGCGAAAAGCGATCCCGTCAAAACTCGGTTAAACGGCTAAAACACCCCCTTCCTACCTCTGGCCCACTGTTGCCTGTTGCCAATAAAAATAAAAATGCGAATATAAATGACCATTCACTATTCGTACTCGCACTCGCACTCTTTTCTGGCCAACTTTTACCCTTACAAAAGCTATAACCATTTACTAATTAAGTTTGCAGAAATCAGTTACAGTTAAGTTACAGGAAATCAGAAAATGAATTGCTTTTTACAAGTTTTTCTATTCGAAATAATAATTTCATATTTAATAATAATAATAATAATTAAAATTAGCAACTTATCTGTTCCCTGTATTTTTATTGTCATAATTTTTTGAGAATTTCCAAAAATAAGCTTTTAGATTTTTCAAAAAACCAGATAGTGGATTTGGAATTAAGTTGAGAACTGGGAAAAAACGACGAATGTAAATTTAAATATTTGGGAAATGATTATTAAATTATGTTTGGGAATTAATTCTTATCATTCCAGCCCATCAGTGGAGAAGCCCCATTATAAATTTGGAATTTTTGTCTTTCTGAAGACAGGGAATGAGATTTAATTGTCTAGGAATTTATTTAGTTCGATAGAATATATCAATCAGAATGCAGTGGCTCCCATTATGTCTATTGCTAATCGCAATTTTCAGCGTTGTTAAGGCTAAGGATGAACTTAAATCGTCTCCCTGTAAGATTTCATTTATTAACAATATTAAGCCTTTGAGTTTTTATGAAAACTTTAATATTTCAGTGAATAAATTTCACAATATATTTTTATGCATATTTCAGGTGTTAATGGTGTAAAAACTTATTTTCTGGGTGATGAAACCGATGAAACCGGTGCTGAACCGATGAAACTACAATTGAAATGCCCATTAGAATAAAACGTGAATATGAATAAAAATTAGTAAAATCAAGCATAATACTATAAATATTATTGTTTATGAATGTACATCAATAAAATTGAAAGAACAACTTGATTAAATGGTTTAATACTTTATCAACTCAAATGCTGTAAATTCTGCATCTTTTATACTTGTGTTTATTTTTTCGAACATAATCAGATACTTCGGATTCTTATCACAGTATTTCTCAATTTCTCTGACGAATTTAATCAATTTAATTTAATCGTTCTCACTTAAAATTAAGGGAACAACAAGTTCATAAATTACAGACTACAAACACAAAATTTAAATAGTTTTTTAAAATTATTTACATGTTTTTAAACTGTGTCAGTCAGATTGATAAATTGTTCAACAGATCTCAGATACATGCAGCTCTTAATTATACGGTGTGAACAATAGAGGTCTAAGTATGAACATATGTATGTACATACATACTACGTCTGTATGTGGGCAGCAAATAATATGCGAGTTTTAACGAGAGCGTGTAAAACAACACAATAATCGCAGTTGCAATTACAACAGTTTCAGATTTGGGTCTTTGGGCGACCGACCGACCCAATTGCCTCGATTAGCTCCATGAGCCGCAGCTTAAAACACTTAAAGCCCCAAGAGAAAAAAAACATTAAACATTTTTGCGCATCATAAAGTGACTTAATTGTGAGTCAAGTTCAAGGCGCGCATATTTAAATTTATCATTGTTAAAAAATCAATATCCTTGATAAGGGCAACATAAGATTGATGAATTACACCTTGAACCGACCGAGTACACAGCATTAGATTTGCATTTGCATATTAATTTAAACAAAAAGACTTGAGTCACAAGTGTCTGGTCAAAAGCTTTTCAAGGTCTCTTCATTTGGTGCAGCGGCAACAACAACAACAGTGTAAATTTGAAAGCTTCGTCGCTGCGACTGCGACCAACGATTGCTCCAGTTATCGGCACTGACACCGCATAATTATCGAACGAGCTTGTTTTCGCTGCGCATTCAGACAACTTCTCAGTTGTTGTCTGTCGCCTTTACCAATCTTTTGAATTGAAAGCTAGGTCAGTGCCAGTGCTCAAGCAGTTTGCCTTTGCAGCGGTCAGACTTTTGGTCCAGTTAATGCAATAATCTCCTGATAAATCAACTCACTTGTTGTCGTCGTTGTAGTTGTGGTTGTACTGGTTGTTGTTGTAGTTGTTGTAGTTGTTGTACTTGTGCTGCTTTTAACAGGTCTGCGCCGCATAACCACTTGATTACGCCTGCGCATGGTCTGCACTCTAGTCTTGTTATTACTCCTCTCGCTGTCCTCTCGTTTACCAACACCAACACCATCATCCAGCGGTATCTTGTATTGTGCAACACTGCGAGATCTTTGGCCGCGGGAACTGCTGATATGGACAATGGCCTCTTCTGTTTGTGTTTGTGCTGCTCTCGAGTCTGTTGCATTTCTCAGACGTCGCGTTGCATCATTTGCCGTGCTGGTCACAACAAAAAAACAACAAAAGCTGCTTAGAAGCAGCAACAACAACACTGGCAATTCCATTTCACATTTAATTCAGCTGCAAACCAGGTCACAAAGTTAACGGGCACTTAAAATTTTAACAGCGCATCAATGAAAATTGATTTACCACTTAATCTTTTTTATTATTTCAAATGTTAAAAGTCGCGAATTTAATAATAGCTCAACATTTTCACACCCAAGTCATTTTGTGCAGTTTTTTAGTTTTGTGACTGCAAATGCGACGCGTTCGTTGTTGAGGCTTCGACCGACCGAATCCAACTCATTGGCGAATGTGCAAAATGTTAACTTTTGGCCAAAACACAACAGACAGACAGACCAGCTGAGACCCGATCAGCGTAGGCAGCTAAGAGAGCGCAGTTGGAGTTGGAGGTAATACGAGTGCGCTCTTTGCACTCAGTGGGCCACTATATAAACTGGTTTTGTTTTTAACGTTTGTTTACTTTTGCCCAAGAGCTGTTTGAATGCAGCCCAATTGGATGGTTACCACTAACCCAATAATATAGAAATGAGGAAGTAACTAGGAGACGGAGAGAGCGACATGTTAACTTCCGTCATTTCAAGTGACATGGATACACATGCAATAAGGATGCAAATCTGTACAAATACATGTATAAAATAAAAAGACATTTGTTTACTTGTTACTTGTTATGGGTTTAATCAGACGGAGATTTAAACAAAGAACCTTCGTGGAAGGCAACAACTACAAGACAGGAATTTGACGCTTTGTTGAGATTGGGGGAACTTAATCCGCCGCTGGCGTTCAGCGTGCTCCTCTTGTTGCAGTAGAAGCCACTGATGTGAGATTTGACTCGGTTGGTTGTTGTGCGCTTAAATACGCGCTTCTCTTATTTGTTGTGATCCGGCACTTTCTTGCACATTCCTTGTTGCTTGTTGATTCTGGTTTTGTTGTCATTTAAATCTCCCAATGATTATTGCTGTTGCTGCTTTGTTGTTGCTGTTGCTGTCGGCATATTAATATACGTAGTCCCCCCATAAAAAAGCGACTGCTTATATTAATATGCCTATTTGTTGTTCGACACACTTAAAGCATGTCTATTTTTGAAGCGGACACTTAATCCAGCTGAAAATTAAAACGAAAACAATGACGATAAGTATATTTGGTTGCAACTACTATCAAAAATAGATCAAGTTACCTTCTTGAAGCCAATATCGTTGGCGTATTCCCTGAAGCACTGACGGCAAATGTTCAGGCCGTATTTACGGATCAGACCGTGACGGTTGGAGCAGGCGCGGCTAAAAGTTCAATAAAAACACAAAGAATACAACTTTTAATGTGGGCACAATTGCAATAACTAAAATATATGTATAAGCTCATTGGAATTGCATTTAATTGCATAGTTGTCGCTGCAGCGGGCTGAACCATTTAATTTAAAATGGCAACTCTGCCCAGCTGCAACATTTGCTTTGGCCACCCTTTATTAAGGAAATTGTCAAAGACGTTTCAACTTAATTTCCGCACTCAACCGGGGGCAAAATATAACAACACTAAGGGCATGGAATTTGCACTCCACACACAAACAAGCATAAATACATAAAAATCAACATATGGCAAAAGTGTGAACAGAAATGTGAACACCATGCGAATTTGGGGCGTGCTTAACCTCAATTACTCAAAGCAAATCAACTATGCAACAAAATACAACTTCAAAGGGCAAGCATACATGCAAATTATACAACTTTCGATGTACAATTTAACAATCTACACAATATTTACCAGCATCGGGAGCCTTGGCCGTATTTACGGGGATGCGAGTACCAGAGAGTAGCGAAACCCATGTTGGCGTCTACGATGGAAAAATCGAAAAGAAAGAAGAGGCGAAAAAATGGCTGCTTGACACTAGAACTGTCATTCTCCAATGTGGCCAGCTTTTGCGATAATCAAATATTTTTCAACACCGCACATAATTTGATGTTGCCAGATGTACATATTGACAACAGTTGGCAGCACTTGAGTATACAAAAACATTTTAAATTCTAGTTTGAAATAGAGGTGTTAAAAAATAAAGCATCAAAGAAAAAGACCAATTGAAATTATAAAATTTTCGAAATTAATTTATATTCGAAATCAATTTAATAGCATGCGTCAACACAAATATTAGAAATAAAACGGCTGCGATGAATTATTTTCAACGACCACAACTTTGGCGCTTTCCGTGGGAAATTGTGGCGTCTCGACAGTTTCCAATACATCCAGCTCGCCATAGTTAATGACCTCGTAATCTGTATTTTCAATGGGCATAGACATTTGCACAAAATCAGGTGCCTCGCCGAACTCGTTGGCGTCTATCTCGACCATCTCGTATTGCTGCTCCGATATAACGGAAGATGGTGGCAAATGAGCCAACGAAACGGACGAGGATTCGCCAGCGAACTCATTATCGCTGGTCTCCTGCATTTGCTTGGCCTTCAACGCCGCGGCGGTTTCCAGCTCGAACTTTTGCATCTGCATCATCAGGCGGGCATTCGCATCCAGGTGGGAGTGACGTGCGCGGACATGCTTGTCGCGATCACCGCGCTGGCGGAATGTCTTAGTGCAGAACGGACAGTCGTACGGTTTCTCGCCAGTGTGAATTCGCTGGTGGTTTTTCAAGGCATCGGCACGATAGAATCGCTTGCCACACTCGTCGCACTCGTAACGCCGCTCGCCGCGATGGATGAGGCGATGCTGATAGAAGACGGAGCCGGTCAGGAAGCGCTTGCCACACACCAGACAATGATACGGTCGCTCGCCCGTGTGGCACTTGCGAATGTGATCATTGAGATCCGGACGTATTGTGAACTTGCGGCCACAGTTCTCCTCCTGACACACGAAGGGCTTCACACCTGGTGGCACTCATCGAGCATCAACATTAATATACAATTTCAACAAGCGGCAACTCAGATGCCCACTCACCCTGATGGAAGCGCAAGTGTTGCCACAAGTGGCTCGACTGCGTGTACGACTTGCCACAAATGTCGCACAGATATTGACGTAGTCGCCCCACTGTTGTGGGATTACCAACATTACGGATCTCCTTCTCACGTTTCTTCTTATTCAGATGCTTCTCCTCATAGTGCGGCTGGATCTCATGGGCATATTCAAAGTTGATGGCACAGAATTCGCATGGAAGCAGCAAACGTTTGCCAGTCTCGCTGATACGCGGAAAGTAGTGATAACAACTGTAGCTGTAAATAAAAGGTAACATTGATAAATATTTTTTGTTCTCTACTACAACTTCTACTTATACAATGAATATTTAAAGTGCAAGTATTTCCCTAAAACTCGCATGCGTTTTAAAATTTAAATTTGGCGCTCACTTTTACTTAAGTGTGTCGATTGTTAAATGTGTCGATTGCCTTAATATATCGATAGAAAATATAACGGAAATTAGTCAGGGCGAGTGGCAAAGGAATAAAGCTGTACATTTAGAAAGTAGAAAACTGACTATACGACACTTTAATGCCCACTTACCGATGCTCCTGGAGCAGCTCTACATTGGCAAACTTCAGCTCACACACGTTGCAGGCAAAGTAACGATTGGGCGACGTCGGCAGCTGCTTTAGTCCCTCGCGCATGTAGACACAGTCGGTCTGGTAGTGCACACTGGCCTCCTTGGCGGTGGTCATGCGCAGATCACAAGCGGTGCACTCGAAGCGTCGCTCCGGCACGTGGGTGGCCGAGTGCATCAGCAGAAAGGAGACATCGGCAAAGATATAGTCACAGAACTCGCACTGGAGCACGTTGCTCAGAATGAGCGAGGAGAAATATGCGTTCTCCGCGTCCTGGGACATGTTTTCCAGTTGCTCGGCAACGGCCAGCAGCTGCTCTCCCTCCACCATGAGCACGTCCAGCTGTCGCTTTAAGTCCGTCTCATTTTCTTTAACAATTGTGGACTTCTTGGTCTCGGCCAGCGGCTGATAATGTATAAAGACATGTTCCAGCGCCAGTTTGACATCATAAAAGATGCGACCGCAGCGATGGCATTTAAGGACGACCAGAAGACCCAGAGTCGCCACTGCCGTTTGCTGTACACTGGTCTGAGTGGGAATCAAGTCCAAAGCATGCTTCTCCATGTGGCGCACCAATCCCGAGGCATGGACAAACTTGCGATCGCAAATGTTGCACTCGTTGGGACCCTTGGACGAGGACTTCTTGATCTTGGAACTGTCGACACCCGTCTCCAGATCGTACTTGAGCTCTTCCTTCATATAGCGACGGATGCGCACCTGATTCTCGACGATGATGCGTTCACTGGGCGGTTTCTTTGGCGGCACAAACGTCACCTTGTCCGGAGGTGGTGGCATCTTTTGTGGCGCTACAATTGGCATCTGATTCGCATCGTAGCCACAGCTGTGAGTCTGAAAAGAAGGCGCATCGAAGAGTCCACTGCAATTGGAGCACTTGATCACCCGAAAAGCCGTCGAAGGCGCTATCACCGGTTGCGAGCTCGAAGATCCCCCTAGAGAATTATCTGGTTAAGCAGCTGGAACAGTTTATGTCGGCTCTGGACTGTACAAACCCAACGGCTTCTTGCCGGCAATCTTATTGTTTGCAAACGCAAGGAATTCACGCAATTTTTCTTGCTCCGCTTCTGGATCAAAGTCAACTTTGCCATCGGCTTCCTGCAGTATTTGCTTTAGTGCCGGATCCGTCAATGTGCGCTCAACGGTATCCTCAGCCTTGATCTCAATTACATTGGTCATTTCAAAGAACTTGCTCAAATCTTCAAAGTTAACAATGCCATCCGACTCATTGGCCACCAGCACAGTGGCTCCCTCGTGCAATTCCCCACTGCGATCCACCAATTCGGCCTCGCACTCGAACTCCGCCATCACGAACTCACCATCCCCAAACACCTGCAACTCCTCATCCATGTTTCGCAGAAATTAACAAAAAAAAATAATAATACAATTATACAAAAAAAAAAAATAAATAAATCTCGATTCAGTTGCGATGCGTCTTAATTCACAGTTCGACTTAAAATGAAAAGTTTGCTCACATTCATGCGTACAGTTCGTAGTGTCAAAGGTCTCCGCTGTCGATTGTTGTGTGTCTTCTGTCATCTGCAGTGACACTTACAGCTTGTCACAACAATGTCAAGTGCTCGACTATAAGATACCTTGTACTATCTTGGCATTAAACTGTACATTCGAAAGTTGAAAATTATTAAGCACATATTTCATACACATTTGACAAATTCCGCATTCTTGTTAGAACTTTGTAAATATCCCTAGACATTCAACTCTACTTTGATCGATTAACATTACAATTAGAAATTATTCATAATATTATTAAATTGTTTATTTAAAAATTTATTTTCCAGTTTAGTTACATTAATCAATTGTTTGTAAAAAATCATGACCAACTGTAAACTTTCATAGCTTTGGCAAAACTGTACAGATTTTTAAGCGGAATGCCGTTTTAATCATTGCCTTTAAATTTTTTATGCATTCAAATTAAATTAATTGTATTATAAGTATATAATTATATATCGAATTTTAAGGGGAATGCCGTTTCAATCATTGCCTTTAAATTCTTTATGCATTCAAATTAAATTAATTGTATTATAAGTATAGAATTTTATATCGAATTTTAAGGAAAAAAATTTCGAAAATTCAAGTTATAGTAAAGTACCTTGTAATTCTTTATCCAAACTAAGTAAAAATCTAAAAATAATGTAAAACTGTATACATATTTTAATAAATTGCTTATCAAAAGTTCTTGGAAAGATATTGCGGTCAATGATTCAATGGGTAACTGTCAGCAAATAAATAAATACACTTGCTTTAAACATTAAATAAACTTAATATTATAAAGAAGTCACACTAAGGCGTAACTGGATTAACTAAAGTAAGATCTATTTACACACTTTGCTATTTGTTAATAATATATAAAAATAAATCTAACATAACTCTTGCTGTCTCTTCTGTTCTGGTGTGAAATACCTGTCACTCTCCTAGGCACATAACAAGAGTTTATCAGTTAGTCACATTATAGCCAGTTTGCGACTGAGTCAAAATCAGTTTAAATATAGATATATGTATATCCCAATAGTTGCCCAAATAGCTGGACAATGCGTGCTACACCAAGTATATATAATATATAGTAGTGCACATAGATGTATAGATAGTTTAAGCCAATTGTTTATATTTTCTTTTGGGCTCAAACTGTCGCCGCAGGTGAATGTGATTACTGGCCCCTCGGTTATCAGTGTCGGCGTTTCCAGATAACAAGCTTCGCGAAATGAGTAAACGCGGTGACATACCACCTGGGTTAATCAGTGCGTTACTTTAGCTCGGGTTGAACGGCACGTTATACGCCCACGCTCCGCATCCAAATCCTCCTCTAAATTACAGCTATTATCATTGGTCATCAAGTGCTGCTTCTGGAGATTTGTTGAATTCTCCCTGGCTCTCCTGCTCACGGTAAATGAAACTTGGATGTGATCTATTCCTTACTGCGTGTCTTTGTCTTTGGACGCAATGATTCACCAGCATTCAACGTTAGAAATCCGTAAATTGATAAAAACAAAAAAACGCTTCTTATCGGCAAATTTGCTACAAGATAATGCGCCAGCGTGGATACGTACGGATACGGCTGTCCATACTTTACGTTGTTGCTGTTTTGGAAGTAGTAGTTGTAGTAGTTGGTGGTAGCTCTATTAATCCAGTGCCCGCATACGTATCGCATTTTCAGAATGATTTCAGCGCATCCTCATCATGGATATGGAAAGTGTCACATACGCGTACATCTCCGAACCGGTTGAGTTTAGGCAACTCGAGGGTAGGGCCATCGATTTTCGGAAGACCTTCGATGTGCGCGGTCGCGGCACAGACGAGATGCTGCAGTTGTATCTGCGCAAGGCTCATCTCCCGGATGACGTGGAGGAGTTGCCGGCGTTGCAGCGGCGTGCCTATGTTTATGACATCATTAGAAGCAATAAAGCGCCTGGCTACTGGGTGGTAATTGCCAATCAACCAGAGAAGAATTCACCATTATCATCATCATTGTTAACATCATGTAATCATCATCAGTTGGCATTTCAGGCGCAACTTAACCCGCAGCTTCTCTATCTGCCTATTTGTAGCCACCCTGCATGCAGGTGAGCAGTGACGTCTTTTCCCAGCCACCGCCCGCAGTGCTTCCTCCGCCATCGACCAGATCCACGCCTGGCAGCGAACGCCGTCTCAAAATGAGTCACTCCTCGTCGTCCAACAGCTTGAGTAGCTTTAACAGCGCACCAGGCGCTGTGCCGGGTCCGAGCTTTGGCACCAGTGTGCTGGTCAGCAACAAGGGCTCCAAGTACGAGATAAGTGGACCCGTCAACTTTCAACACGTTTCTGGCGATGTCACCAGGGATCGCACGCGCAATGCCTTTGATTTGAGTGCTGGCGCCAATGACAATGTGCTAAAGAAGTACATGATGGAGCATGGCATAGCCGAGGAGGACATTGCCGGCATGAAGCGCCAGGAGCTCATCAAGAAGATTGTCCACTCCAATTTCACTTGGCTGGTAGGAAAGATTAAACAAAAATAAATAGAGAATTAAAGTAAAATACTTAATTACATTGCAGCCCAATAAGCAGGAATTGGACAAACCCAAGACAAGTCCGACCACACTCCAATATGCCACCATATCCACGAACAATCAGATTACTCCACCGCCTTCGCCACCACCAGCCCAAACAATAAGGCATCCTCCTCCTCCTCAAGCGACTCCATATTCCAATTATGCATCGCTGACGTCACGCTTTGTGGACATCTCTGACATGGACATGCCCATGGTGCAGCCAACCAGCAGGCAGCAGGAGATTGGCACAGTGGTGCCAGTTCAACTGCAGCAGGCGCAACCAAACACACAGAAAGTGCCGCCACCTCCCTCTGCCATTACGGCAGCCAATACACGATCCACAACAGCGGCTCTGGAAGTGCGTCCTGCAAAGCCAAAGGCACCAAATGAAACATACGCCACAATTGCGCCACAGACACAGCACAGAAAGACGGGCACCATGCGAGTGCCGCCACCTGCACCGCCCAAGCCATCGATAGTGCCCACCACAAATGCAGCCACAGTGCAATATGCGCCGGTGAAGCAGCCGCCTCCACCGCCTCCTGTTAAGACAACGTCCATGCAGCAGCGTAATGAACCAGTGCAGTCCCGAAATGAACCTGTTCAGTCGCGCAATGAACCAGTGCAGTCCCGAAATGAACCTGTTCCGAATCCGTTTAATGAACCAGTGCAATCCCGAAGTGAACCAGTGCAGTCCCGAAATGAACCTGTTCAGTCGCGCAATGAACCAGTGCAGTCACGAAAAGAACCTGTTCCCAATCGTAATGAACATGTTCCCAATCGATTTGCTCCTGTGCAATCCCATAATGAACCTGTGCCCAACCGATTTGCGCCTGGGCCACAAAAGTCGCAGACTGCAGCTGGCAGCGCCAATGCTGCCATACCGCCGCCACCACCCCCTCCTCCAATGGTGGCAGCTCAATCTGGAGCACCACCACCGCCGCCTCCACCGCCAGCAGCAGGTAGCGGTCCACCTATGCCACCACCTCCACCACCAGCAGGTGGAGCGACTCTACCGCTGGTAATTAAAAAGTCTGAGCAGCCCAAAGCAGAGGCAGCCGCAGGTGATAATCGCGATGCTTTCTTGGAAAGCATACGCAACGGCGTACAACTAAAGGTAAGTGCAATAATTTACTTACATATATCAGTTAGTTATACGTAACTTCATGTTTTAATCCTCTTACAGAAAGTCGACAAGAAGGCCGCGACAATAAGTGGCATTAAGCCGCGAGCTGAAAAGAAGCCAGCTACAACGGATTTCTTAAGCGAGCTAAAACTGGGCATCACCTTAAGACGCGTGAAAAATCCAGCAGATAATCCGTATTCCGCAGCAAATACGGATGAATCGCAGGCGTAAATGTTGCGCGCGCAACTTTTGTAATTTTGGCTAAAGTAAACAGAGTGACCATTTTTTTAGTATTAAATCGATATTTTCAATAACAATATTTATGGTCACTCTACAATCGAAATTCAAATTTGTAATATTTGAATTATTTATTAATGTTGCTTATTTATGTTTGTACAACGCATTTATATTTTTTGTTCATTTATTGCTTACTGATATAATATTAATTCTAAAATGGCAGAGATTAAAAATAGCAATGTCGATGCTTGTATCACGGATATCACGCTACTCAACATTATTTCATGACAAACCAATTACCTGTGAAATTTGAAAATAAATGTACATATTTGTAGAGGTGTGTGTTGATAACACTTATCTTTTTGATAAATACTTTTTATTTTTTGAAAGTTTGCGACCATGATGAAATTATTTAAAGGTGATGTATTCGCTCTCTCTCGGGGCGAAGTTTTTGCTGTCAGTTTTGAGAGTGTCTGACATGAGAGAGACGACAAAGATATTTATACAGGCATGCCACAAAAAACACTAGTGAAAGTGATTTCAGAAAAAAGCAATTCCACTTCGAAAATTTCTCCGTGCCACAGAAATTCGTGTGATTTAGGTTTTTTAGCATGTTCATCAACCTTTTCGTACTAGGCTGCTAGGGTTGGCCCCTTCTCAGATTAAATTTCCCAAGGGTTTGTTTAGCAACTGTTTTAAGTTTACCATTGCAGAATATACAATTTTTATTTTATTTCTTATTTAATTTACATTATTCAATTTATTTATATAATAATTGATTTGCATAGCTTAAAAAAATGTAAAAGTTATTGGCGCGGCAAACAAAAAAAGTTACTCGACAACTCTAAATTCAAAAATTCGGACAAAAAATGTGACATTATTCTCATGGCATCGGATGCCAGTGAATTGAGCGATGATTTCGTTTCACCAAAAATTGTGCAGGTGATTGAGACTGTGGCACGGAGAAATGAAATTGACGTGAAACTCAAGTGAAAGAGATTTATGTGGCATGCCTGATAGAGAAAACTAGTTTTGTTTGGTTTTCCATACTCTTCACTCATTTTAGTTTTGCGCGCTCAATATATTTATAAAATCAAATCAATCTTAATCTGGGAACACAAACCAAAGGACTCGAGATTGAGCGACATATTTTGCACACACGGGGCATTTTTCAGAAAATTGTCTTCGTACTTGACAATCGTCGCCCCGAAAAAGAAGGCACGTCAAACGAATACGACACCTTTATATAATTGCATCATGCTTGCGACGCTTATGAACACTGTACAAACACCTATACGAATGTGTGTGCATGTGTGTGTGTAAGTTATAATCAGCTGGACGACTCAGGTGAGCGGCACAAAAAACAACAGTAATTTCTGATTTCTGACTTGTGCACAAGACTTTTGGATGAGCAGACGTGATATTGCATTTTTGCACTCAAGAGCGCTGTAATATTATTCACTTTGAAAGTACTGATAACCAAATAGCAACATTATGCAACGAATTGCTGTTGTTGGTGGCACCGGCATGACCGGCCAATGTGTCGTGGACCACGCATTGGAAAAGGGTAACGTAAACATTGCACAGGTTCCCTCTTAAATGTATTAATACCTTTGCCCTGCAGGTCTCAAGGTGCGCTTACTTTACCGCACTGAGCCCACCGTTCCAGAACGTTTTAAAGGCAAAGTTCAATTGGTTCAGGGCGATGCAACCAAGCTGGAGGACGTTAAGAATTTGATTGAGGGCGATGGCGTCGTTGATGGCGTTTGTGTGATACTGGGCACTCGCAATAAACTGGAAGCCACCACAGAGCTGTCACAGGGCACCGAGAACGTCATCAAGGCCATGAAGGATGCCAAACTCACGAAACTGTCCATTGTCATGTCTTCGTTCCTGTTGCGTCCGCTGAAAGAGGTGCCCGCTGTGTTCCACAAGCTGAACGAGGAGCACAAGCGCATGCTGGACTTGACAAAGGCTTCGGGTTTGGATTACATTGCGATTCTACCGCCGCATATTGCCGATGAACCTGCAAGTGGATATACTGTGGTCCATGATGAAGCCCCAGGACGATTGGTGTCCAAAGACGATTTGGGCAAGTTCATTGTAGATTCCTTGGATCAGCCAGAGCATTATGGCAAAGTCTGTGGCATAGCCAAAAGCGTCAAGGCCAATTGAGTTCTACATTAAAATGGAAATCAAATTATATCATCAAATTGAAGTCGCTTCTTTTCAAACGTACAAATATCATTATTATTTCCAAGCCTTTTATGGCTCAACTACCCAATTGATATGTATATAAATATGCACACAAAGTGTGTAAGCGTTCCATTCTTGAATAAACAAACAAAATTTAATTGCAATTACGTGCGCTATCAATTGGCAAACGTAATCGCGGAATGTTTGATCCGACACCTGAAATTTCAAGCAATTAGCGGCTGTCGCGTTCTTGACGTCACGAAGGCATCTCGAAAATGTTGTGCACCTGTAGAAATTGCACAGAAACTAGCAGAAACTATGACTAGCTGCTTCCGCTTTAAAGCTCAATGCCAACAAATTCATTGAGCGTAAGGCAGAGCGACCAGAGAGTACAGTGTGCACACGATATTAGCCAACTTGGCTAATACAAGTATAAGACAGCCACATATTCGAAAGATTACATTTATTATATAGCAGGGATTAAAACCCTAACTGAAACCGTTACCTTTAACCGGTAAAAACCGATTGAAATTTAAAACCGTAACCGAAAAAAAATATTTTCATTTGAACGAACCTTAAAACCGAAACTCTGTAAGCCGAAATAACCCTTTCATTTATAAGGGTTGATTTCGGTTTTTCATAAATAATATAATATATAATAAAAATTGAAAAAGTTTTATTTTTTAACGTTATTTTAAAAGTTGCAAATTAGAGTTATGGTGTAACTTTTATATACAATTTTAAAAGCATGTTTTATTTTAAAAATTTAAAAAACAAGCTAAAAATAATTTTAAACGAAAAATCTTGTTTGCGATCTTTGATATATTGTTATTAGTTTGTATTTTATTTTTGCCTATTTAATTATTATTTTTATATTATTAATATAATTATATTTTTTCAAAGAAATTGTTTTTTTGTGAATCGAAACCATACCGGTATTTCAAAACCGAAACATACAAAAACCGGTTCACCGTTACGAAAATTTTATTCAAAGATTTGCGTAACCGAAAACCTAAATGCGAACATAGCAGTAACCGTAACTGAAACCGATATTCGTTTCGATTTTAATCCCTGTTATATACTACTTATATATGGACTGCTTATATCGAATGTGTACTGTATTCACACACACTCACAGATGCATATTCTCTGTCTGATAAACAAATGCCTTGCTTGGTTTATTTTTGTCAAAATCAAACTTTTAGAAGCTTTTGCCGCGTGTCGTTCGTTGGGCAGCCTGTGGAATCCCCGTGTGCCTCACCATGCTCCCTCCTCCCGTTTTCGTTCATTCATCTTGTCAGATGCAGCTGTAATAAAAATAACATTACCGGGCACATCAATTTTTGGCTCGTCGCACCATGAACTTGAACTTGTCATAGATTTTTCAGACAGATTGCAGATGAATGTATTCGTAACGTCTTCCGTCTCGCAAACAAAGAATAGAAAACAATTGGGTATATAACATATTTATGTATCTACATAATTAATACAATTTATTGCCTTTCGTTTGTTGCTTAATGCTACTAATGGTTTCATCTCGATATGTATATCTATGCTACGTTTTTCATTTCATTAATTGGAAGATAATTGAGCTATCATATGTAAATATAATATGTTTGTAGGTAGATATTGTCTAGTAAGCATTCATTCGCAATAAATCATATGAATATGAAATTTAAATTAACAATAATTAAATATTAAATTAACATTAATATATGGTTTTATGTATGCTATATAGTCTGTTTAATAGCATTGTCAATAGATTTATCTCAAGCATTTTCAAGAAAATGTAACAGAAAAAATACATGCGGAAAGTAATATTTAAAAATCAACACGAGCGTAATATGAATGTTTTGTGTAATCGTAATGGAATTTGAAGTAAATGCTCAAGGGATAAACCATAAATCGGCAGTAGAAGTTAATCAGATGTTGGACCCTCGAGCGTTTACCCAATTTGACTAGTTTAAACAGTTGAAGTTCAATCAAGAGGAAGCTGGTGTTTAAGCCAACACAACTACTACTACTGGTGCTGATGTCTATAAGACCTTCTTCATGTATTTCTTTTTCTTTTGTATACTAGGCAGCTCACAGTGACGCGGTCCGTACATGGAAATCGGTGCGCAATACTCGTAGCCAATGCGTTCGTAGAAGCCATCCTGATCGATGGTCGACAGGTAAATGGTATTTAAATCGAGCACCACACGGCAATAGTCCTCGGCAAACTTCATAATCAGTTTGCCAAAGCCCTGGCCGCGATAGCTCTTGTCCACGACCACGGACTCGACGAAGCACGCCTTCTTCTTGGACGTGATGGGGCTGAGCTTCAGGTGTGCAACCACACGGCACATGCCCTCCGTGGTCAGGACCAGACTGCAGGGCAGGGTGTCGCATGATGCTTCGAGGGAGCGCATGCGCGCAGTTTCGGAGCGGGGCCACTCCGAGTTGATGAGCGCGCATGTATCCTTCATTAGCTCTGGAAAATTGTGTATGGGAACGACATTGAACGGACTGCCGGAAACATTGAACGGTGGAAGCCCCTGTAAATAGATAAAATCACATAAGAAATACGAAAATACCGCTAATGTGTAAGAACATCTATTCCATTGGACACATTTGCAGCTACCTCATAATACGGTTCCGGTTTAATATAGCGCATATCGTTTTAACTGACAAACTAACTGGGCCGACTGTCGTTCTGCCAGCATCAGGCTAAGAGAGTTTCTCAAAATCTATAAGAGAACAAATTAGATGCTATTCGAATGTTTCGTTTCATTTCAATTCGAAGCGGAATTTTTAAAGCAGTTGTGATAACAATTGGGGTTTTATTTACACAGGATCAATACAAAAATAAATATTAAAACATCACGCAAATGGGGAGAACACTTAATATAAGACAAATTTTAGAGGCTAACTATGTAGTTTTAAGCAAGGCTGATAAGTTCTTAAAAATCTGAGATACTTTATTAAAAATTATTGATTATTATTTAAAAATTAATAACAAAAAATATTTTGAATAAAGAATTTTGAATACTAATTGTCAACACAAAACATTGGGGAATCCTTGTGTAATTTTCCGTAGACTTCTGAGATCCTCTAACAAATTTCTTATGCTTAGATCCTGGGAATTAAATTGCCCAATTAATTTCCTTGACGCTTGCTAATAAATGCGTCTTAAAATTCCTTTAAACCCCATCTTTATATTTTTCAGATCTTGCTTAAATGAAAGAATGTTTAACATAAAGATATGTATTTAAAACACTATTAGTATATATATACTTTATATAGTTTGCTGCCTGAATTTGTCGGCCTGTGTAGGCGTTATTTCTTAGATAATATTTACACACATTTATGCATACATACATATAAATAAATAAACATATACACATGCCCGCAGTTGAATGCGAATAATTCTGTCTATGAAAATCAAGGTGAGGCATAAAAAAGAACACTTCGACTAAACGAGACATTTGTGACCTTGACTGGCCAAATGACCACAAATATATATAAATACACTCAATATGTACGCACGTATGGATAACATACATAGTTATGATTCTATCGAATGACGCACAACAGTAGACAAATTTAAACAATAGTACAATTGTTGTACGCGCTTCTTGGAAACCGTACACGCACACTAAAACACGATTCAGTTATTGTTCAACAATGCTTAATAATTATTGATTTTCCTGAGGCTTTACCATTGCGAGCAGTTGTTGCTCTGTTTGCTGTTGAATTTCCCCACGAGCGCCACGGCGAAATGAACAAAGCGAACTGATATAGTTCCCAATACTGACGATCCAAAAAAAATGGGCCAAGTTCCGCTGACCGAGCAAATTTATTATACAAATTGATGTTGATGATAATTCTTATGTATGTATTTGTATTTGTGGCGGCAGCGTCGAAAGCAACAACAAACACCAGCGCACGCTTCGTTGAACTTGCACATAAGATTTGTATGGCTCTTGATATGTATGTAGCGCTGCTTCTATGCTTTAGTTAAACATAAATTCAATTTGAAACGCGGCCGTTACGTTTTAATTTATTTTTAAACATTTTGTTTAATTTTCATGTGTGGAGCGCAGTTTGTTGTGTTGGTGCTGCCCACCTTGCTTATAAATTGTCACCTTGCTGTGCCAACTCTGGGCCAAAATGTATCGGCCAGCCACCACAATGTATCAAACTTATTAAAATATATCGAAATTTATAAACAAAAAATTAAAACAAAAATAACAAAAAAGTTGTCTACTTGCACATTCTTGCAGCTTAAATTGGTGATAAAATAAAATAAAATTCACATATACTTCAATTACCAGTTTAACGGTGAACTTACAGAGCAATCTGTTGGCGCAGAGTTAATTATTATAAAGGAGCTGCAAATGAATTCTCCTGTTCGCGACACTGAGATATTTATTACACAACAAATAAATCAAATAAATACATATCGACGAATTGCAGCATCTTAAAATTGGCAGCGTGCTGGCTATAAATAATTTGTAAACAAAGTGAGACAAAGAGGAAAAACGCGCGAGCATGCAAATAGCGGCAATCAGGCATTGACACTGACCTGACACCGTTTGATTCGAAATTCTAATCTGTCGCCGGCTGACTGAATCAAATAATCAATCATCAAGCAGCAGCAGCCTTGGCCATGGCGAACCGACAAATGCCGCCAGCTCCAGAGAACCATCTGCGTCTCTCCTGGCACGATACCCAGATGATGGCCTCACTCAGTCCACAGACCGTCATGGATTACTTTTGCCGCAAGAGCAATCCCTTCTACGACCACTTGTGCAACAACGAGACCATACGCATGCAGCGCTTGGGTGTGGAGCACTTGCAGTAAGCTTACACACACACATCATATCAATTAGATTTCTCTAATCTTTGTATTTTATTGCAGCAACATGATGGGACTCGAATATATACTACTGCATGTGGCCGAGCCGATTCTGTATGTCATACGCAAACAGCATCGACACAATCCCTCGGAAGCAACGCCAATTGCAGATTACTATATCATTGGAGGCACTGTCTACAAAGCACCTGATCTGGGAAATGTGATAAATGCTCGCATTGTAAGTAGATCCATGTAGCTAACAAGTATTAGGGCTAATAAGTTTTATTTACAGCTCAACACGGTCGTCAATCTACAGGCCGCATTCGAGGAAACCAGCAGCTATGCCCGCTATCATCCGAACAAGGGATACACCTGGGATTTCTCCTCCAACAAAGTTTGTAAGTATAATTGTAAAACAGTTGATTATAAGGCCTGATAATGCCTTCACCTATAGTGTCGGACAAATCCAAGTCGGATAAAAAGGATGCGAATGCTGCCAAGGACGACAACAGTGGGACGCTGTTCCAAAAACAAAGGGTCGACATGCTGCTGGCCGAGTTATTAAGGAAATTCCCACCGCCCATACCGCCAATGCTACAAAATCTGCAGCAGCCCCTGCAGCCCGGACAATTGCCAGCCACAACTGGAGCGGATGGTGGTGTGACAGCCAACTCTGCGGACAATAATGCCACTGGACCACTGGATATTGCCACGGAGGCGATTGATATGAAGCCACCGCCTGAGAAAAAGTCAAAGTGAATGGCTTTGCAGTTTAATCATATAGTATATTTGATTTGGACTGGTTAGAGAAGTAAAGACATTAAATTCAACACAACTTAGCCTAGGGTATTTGATTTAATCTTGAGCACTCGGTGCATTAGCGGATTCATGCTTTTGGCTGTTCGAATGCACCGTGAGACAGTGGGTGGTGTAGTCAATGATGCTCTTAAACGACTGCTTGCAGCTGTGGCAGGGCACCGTCTTGGTGGGCGTGCGATAAACCCCGGCGTGGGCCACCTTCTTGGGCACCTTGATCATCGACGGTGGCGCCATTTTGGCTGCGCTTGGAGTGGCAGCTGAAAAGGCAAGAGATGTAAGGTTTATTCTTTGCGTATTTGGCATAAACATACCCTGAAAAGCTTCTGCCACGGGAACTGGAATTGTGCTCTCTCGTGGTTTAAGGCTGGAGCCGCTGACAGCTGGCGAGCCGGCAACTAATTTCGGCAGCTGTGCCTTCTTTACATGATTTAGTTCAGTGTATTGAAGCTTACGCTTCTCGGCTGGCGGAATCTTGTCGCAATTCTGCATGAGATGTATGTGCAGAGCACGTTCCAAGGCGAATTTCTTGTCACAGAACTTGCAGACGCCGGGCTTCTTCATGTCCATGTGCTTGCGCATGTGCAAATCGAGCTGACTCTTGACACGGAAACTGGCGCTGCACAGTTGGCACTTAAACTTGGCCACATCTGCAGCAACCGGTTTGGGCGCGGACTTCATAGTTGATGCCCTTTCAGCCGAAGATGCTTGCGTAGTCTGTGAGCTAATGCTGCAGCTGCTCTCCGTGGAGCGCACCATAGTGGACCTGCGATAGCCAAAATTGCCACTCAGACTGGGCTTGGCAGTGGGCAAGCAGCTGCGGCGTGCACTGGCATTGGATGTGGCCAGCTTGCGGGCTGGACTGTTCAGTGTGGTCTTTACCACGATCGACATGCGCTGCTTGAAGGTTTGTCCGCTCGTTGTGGGCAAGAAGGAGCGGCGTGGGCGTGGCAAGGCAATTGTCGGCAGCTTCTTTTGCTCCTTGGGCTTCGTCTCAACTTCAGTTAGTTTCAGCGCCTTGTTAATCAGCTGAGACACTTCATTAACCATATTAACAACGGACGCAGTCTCTGTTTCCTTTTTGTCCTGGACAGCTTGTGCTGGTGAGGACACCGTCATTGAGGGCTCCTCATTCGAGACTAAAAACATAAACAATTGTCTTTAAAATGAAAACAAACATAAACAACAATCTACTGACCTTCGGTAATATTTTCCAGCAAGACATCAGCGTTCAATGGATAGATATTATTAGTCTTGTTGTTGTTTTCCTGAACTGAAATTTCATGAAGATTGAGTGTAGCATTTGTTTCAGTCAACAGTGTGTTGATCTTCACCGTGGATGCAGTTCCATCGATAGTTGAGGACAATGTGGAGTTTTCCGCATCTGGTTGAGTGTTCTCCTTGTTATTGGCATCCATCACTGACAGATCCTGGCGTCCGTCGGTCAATGTTTTATTTTTGGTGGGCGTCGAACATTGTGCATTGTGTTTGTTCAGCAGACTCTGGTCAAAGGGACGCAACGGTGACTGATCCTTCAAAGTACTTTCATTCTGAATAAGCGACTTCAACACTGTCTTTTTATGGTCCACAATTATCTGCTCCTCTAGTGTTGCATCTAGTTGTTCTTGTTGTTGGTGTTGTCCCATATCGATGCTTTGCTGCACCTCCAGGTACTGACTGGTCTGGCTTGTCATCACTGATTGCCATTTGCTGGCGAGCGTGTCATCTCCGTCGGCGTCAAAGGACAAATACATGCTAACGCTGTCCTCGTTGAGCGCAATCGAACGGCGCGAGTTCTCCATTGTCTTTTACTGTTTTGTGTCTGTTAATCTGATCAATTCTTTTAGTTGCTATTCAATCTAATATCGTCAAATATTGTCTTAATAAGAAAAATGCAAACTGACGACGATCACCGACGCCCGACCTTGGCTGTACTGACAAACAAGCGTTAATATTTCAAATGTTATTGCTCAACACTTAACGCGCGAGTCAATTGCGAACGGCGTTGTTAACTATAAATTGCAGCTTCGCAGAATAAAGTACAAAATTTTCTGTTGAATTTTTTCTTTTGAAATATTCTAGTCGTAGGATTTTGCTTTTATATATTTTGATTTTTAATGCTTGCTATATATGAAACAGTTTTGACCTAGCGGCCGACTATCTGTCCCGCGTATTTACAAAAAATTTCGATAACTTTAGTCAGCACTTTTATGTTATTAACACTAATTAATCGCTTATCGAATGCTGCAGTTTAACATTAAGGAGTCCACACACGACAAGCATATTAAGCGAGCATGCTCTCATCGTTACATTTTGTTGCTCACTAGAGCGAAAAACATTCAACGTAATTGAAATGAATATGCACCTCGCGAAGCGATATTCGAGTACCCACTTTTTTTAAACTATTTTTTACATCTTTGTGTCGATGCCAAAAAAATTATTTCTTTGATGTTCGCGCAACAGGCCGTGAGCGAGCCGTTCAGTGGCCAATTAGTCTTCATGCTCATCAAACTTGCTTCTCGTGTGTGGGCAGCATTAGCCATTTGTATATACACAATTGGTTTTATAGTTAGTGTGTAGACTTGCCAAAGTATTGTACAAATTAATATTTTAATCAACTTTCCAATTCGGAATATTAAATTCAAGTTCCTGCAAGTTGTAATTGAACGAGCTTAAAATAATCGACAACTTGCATCATCACAAACAAGTGGCGTCAGCAGTGATTGTTGTTGGTTGTGAGTCATTTCCAAACATTTTTCCCAGACTCGCTAATAAATTCGCAACCACTTGCTAGACACATCAGTAGATCAGTAATAAGTCATAATCGCAACTCGAAAGTCACGCTATGGCTGCCGCTGTGGAAAATGAGCCGCGCACGGAGCTGCAGGAGCTGCAGCTCAAATCCGCTCAAGTTGCCGATGAATCATTGGAAAGCACGCGTCGCATGCTGAACCTGATGGATGAATCCAAGGAGGCGGGAATACGCACACTGGTTGCCCTGGATGACCAGGGCGAGCAGCTGGATCGCATTGAGGAGGGCATGGATCGCATTAATGCCGATATGCGCGAGGCCGAAAAGAATCTCAGCGGCATGGAGAAATGCTGCGGTGTCTGTGTGCTGCCCTGGAAGAAGGTCAACATCAAGGATGACAGCGACAGTGCCTGGAAGGCCAATGACGATGGCAAAATTGTGGCCAGTCAGCCGCAGCGGGTAATCGATGAGCGCGAACGTGGTGGGATGGGTGCACCGCCGCAATCCGGTTACATAGCCCGCATCACGAACGATGCACGCGAGGATGAGATGGATGAGAATCTGGGGCAGGTGAACTCAATGCTGGGCAACTTGCGTAACATGGCTTTGGACATGGGCTCCGAATTGGAGAATCAAAACAAACAAATCGAACGCGTCAATGCCAAAGGTGATGCGAACAATGTTCGCATGGATGGTGTTAACAAGCGCGCAAATAGTCTGCTCAAGAGCTAAATTATCAATAGTGGAAAGCTCGAAACGATAACGATAAACGATAAGGTTAAGCACAGCTCCCTCGATCCCATCCCCCTCTCCCCATCTCCCTCTCTGCCAGCAGATAAACGTAACAACTTCCTACTCTCTCACTCTTTAACTTTCACCAGTAGCAAAAGCAACAACAACAAAACAATTATCTACGTACTGGGAACAAAAATGTTGTGGGCACAAAACTGACTATTAGTTGCTTATACAACTCTTATACACATATTAAACTTATATATACAAACTATAAAGCATACTAATATCAACTAATGCAACTAACCCATCAATATGTTACATATATTTATATATATTTACCGTCTAACTGAAAAACACACAAAATTTTATAATGAGATTTTCGTATTGATGTACTCATGATGTTTTTTTGGTACAAACTTTTTGAGGCTTTTACGACCTTTAAAATCAAATCAAAAACTAAACAGAACTTTGTATTTGTATGTAGTCTTTATGATAAACAAAATATTTACAACCTGAACAATAACCCTGAGGTGAGGCATTTATAAGAAAGATGATGATCTGATGATGATTGATAAAAATATTTAATTAAAGGGTAGTGTCATATTCGTAGCCAATTGAGATGTGCATTCATTGTGAGCACAAGTTTGTTAATACTATACAAATTATAAATATATACATATATACTCCCCCTTCTATCGTATAACAAACATATACATATATATAATATAATCTATGTACGACGGGAACCAAATTAAAAACCCAGTTTTTCATTAGATTAAGCAAATGAAGCGAGTTGTGTTAATTTATTTGCAATAATCCCAAATTGTTTGTTCGCATACACAATAATTTTTATTATATGTGTTTATTGCATATTTGCCACTTATGTATATTGAATAGATATGTAAACCTTTGTATTAACTGCTTAAAATAGTTATTATTGCCACTTTAGTTTCTATTCTAGCTGTTATCAATTGCAACTATTTAAACTGAAATGAAATTAATTCACCACCATAAACAAAAACTTGGTTTTATTTTTAAGCTTTTCTGAAATAATTATAGGTGGCAATGTAAGCTGTAAAATCTTCGCCACAATCTTCGGCATGTAGAAATTCAATTTCGGGCGCAGCTTCGACTGGAATGTAGACAATGCTTCCGCGGGACAGAGCGATTTCCTTGGGACCTTCGCTGGTGTTTAGTTTCAGAATCCGTGAGCCCGTCAATGTCAAGAGTATCGAGCCGTAGGCTTGAATCTGGAGTTTATATGAGTCCACGGTGTGCCTGATGTTCACATGCATCACAGCAAAGTCATCAACAGGTGGCACAAACACCTGTACAGTGTCATCGATGCGATACGGCATAAAGAGCTTGGCGTGCGGCTCGGCTCCATCGAATATCACGGAGGAAATGAGCTGCTCCACATCCTTGTATTTGGGCGTGAGTCCAGCTCGAATCACATTATCGGAGCAGGCCATGCACTCCACGCACTCGCCGTCTAAATAAGCGTGAATCTCATTCGCGCCCAGGTAGATGGCCTGACCAGGCTGCAGACGCACCAGGTTCAAGAAGAACAGGCACAATGTGCCCACGTCATTGGGAAAGTCCTGGTTAATCTTATTAAATATATCCAGCAGTTCATTACGCTTCAGTTCTAAAATGTAAATTAACTAATTAAATGATAAAAACATTGAATATATCGTCTCTTCCCACCTGCTTTATTGTTTTTGGCGATATCCTTGATGCACTTGGCAATGTCCTTTTCATCGGCCTTCATCATGATCTCATAGCAATTCTTCAGCGCCTCCGTGTCTCGCTTTTCATGCAGTTCCTCCACGGCCTCCTGACCTATAAGCTTCGTTAGCGGCTGAAACTCATCGATATAATCAATTATGGCGTCGAGGGGCTGAAATCCAACCAAGGCCAGGAACGGCGTTATCGCAATGCTGAGCTCCGGCTTGTGATTGTCGTCTTTATAGATCTCTGGACGCTCCTGGTGCAGACGCTCCGCCTCGCATTTATTGGGATGCACCTGGATGCTAAGTGCCTTCCTAATGCTCAGCACCTTGAACAGATACGGCAGATCCTTCTTCAGCACCCGATCCAGTGTTTCGCCCGTCTCCTTGACAATGGAGACTCCGCAGAAATGGGTTCCCATCCACATTTCGGCGTAGGTTTCTTCATCGTTGAGCACAAAGTCGGGATCGTTGGCCATTGCCAGTTGGGCGACCGCAGACTGAATTCCTTGCTTGCCCCAATCATAGGTCTTTACCCAGCCTGTCAGCTCCATTTTAATAGCGTTTTGCGTATAAACTTTTCTTGCTCAACCGAGAGAGGTCAAACCTGAAGGTGATAAGGAAAAAAAACATATGATTGCAATAGATTTGTGGGTGGCATGCACCGCCCGATTAATTGACGTTTCGATAACAGTTACAGTTGCAGGCGAGAGTAATTGTATCGACACGTCCCCACATTACCGATAATTTTGAGTAACTTAACTTTTTTTCCCACAAATATTTGAATATATGTAAATGTTTTTAAAAAGACGTCAGACAGTGTGACCGCAAGCCAAAAAATACAAATAATAATAATAAGTTTATACCAAACAAACAAAATTAATCTATTTTATTTGCCTTTTGCGATTAGAGTCAATAAATAATATTGATCTCAATATAATTCGGATTACACAATTAAATTTGGAGTAATTTAAATTTTTAAACGAAACGATGACATAATGTTAACCTGCTGTTATGTATATCGAAATTGTTATGTTATCACAAGTACCGGCGATTTCATCTCTATCGTTCGTCTCTAAAAAAGACAACTTGCACTTTTTCCACATTTTTTTTAAGTTTGCATTTGTTTTTTGATAAGGTACGTACGTGTTATTTTTCTTTATAACTGCTTACTTTAGAGCTGTTGGGGCAAATTTGTTCTTTGTTCTGCATTATCGTGTTTGTGTATAACTAAGATACGAGAAATCGCAAAGCTTAAGAGGAATGTTCCAGCATATACACTTTGTATGATTGTGTGCGTTCCATCTGTGCAAAAAAACCATACATACATACATACATATGTTATGTTAAGCCGAGTTCACACTGCATCACAGACTGTCACAAAGCATTGTCACAATTCGACAGTTCTGCATCTGTTCTGCATCAAAATCCGATGGGCTCGAGAAACATGCAATTAAGCTTTACGATTTACTAGAATTTATTGTATGCTAAGGTTCCAGATGGAGCACACAGGCCCTGTGACTGTAGCTGTGACAGTATGTGACGCAGTGTGAACCCGGCATTACATTAATAAACTCAGATTTCATATTTCATGTAGTTGATGTAATTTCCATTTGAAATCATTTAACATTTTGCAGCTGGACAACGGTTCGGCCTTTTGACAGACATATTGTACACATTTTTGATTACATGATTGTTATTTTGCATCCCAGAGTTTTTAGTAAAGTATTTCAAAATTTAATTATTTACAAAATTCCCAGTCATGCTGCTAGGTTCGAAAATTCATAGGTGCTGTCAACTGGGCCAGCTTTGCCAATTCCGTTTGCGTACGGTCAGTAATTTTACTGTAGCCCAAGAATTCCGAAAGCAACGGGCAACGCGCCTTCCAAATTACAGTCAATTAAGAACATACAGGTATTCCATGGGTTTTCGATTGTATTATTATTGTAACTTATGTATATCTGATTTCTGGTCTTATTTGCAGCTCGAGCATAAACTTACCTCAGCCCAGTTCGAACATGGCCAGCAAAACATCCCATTTCGTACTGCCGAATACGCAACCAATTGCCGATTTGGATTGCAAGAGCGCATTTCAGAATCTAACGGATAAGGAGAAGCTGTACGCTCACTACTTCAGCAAGGCATCCTGGGACGGTGGCCTTATCGCCCTCATACAATCGAGCCCCGAGGCACCTCTGATTTTCTCGCTCTTGCATCGCATTTTTGTTGCTGAAAAACCCGCGGATCTTAAAGTCAAAGCATTGGAAGCTGGAGCATCTGAGGATGACTTTACTGTGAGTTGTTAATGGATTATCATCTTGTATTGTAATTATAATCATAAGCATTACTCTCGTCTTTCAGGCATTTCTGGTTTACGCTTGTGGCGTGTTTGCCAATGCTGGCAACTACAAAGGCATGGGCGACAGCAAAATCGTGCCCAATCTGGAGGAGAATAAGTTCGAGGCGATCGTACGTTCCTCGGCTGCCTTTAAGGATGAGCCGCGTGTCTCGAAAATCTATGAAAAGGTCAAGGGTCTCATTTATGCTCTCGAATCACGTAATGAGATTCTTGGATTTGCTCCCAATGGTGTAACCACCTATTGGTCGGACAACTGCACCAAGGAAGATTCCGAAATCGTCAATAATTGGTTGACATCGAAGCGCATTGAGCCATATATGTGCCGTACATTCAAGATGGTTGAAAATGGTAAAACCCTGTACGATATTAAACTGGGATCGGTTGCCGAGTCCAGCAAGGAAGGTATTACCTTGCCAGTGGAAGAATTCAATGGCAACAATTTTCGTGTCACACGCGGAGATTACCAATCCCTGTTAAAGCGTGTCAATGAGAACTTGCTGGAAGCTAAAAAGTATGCAGCAAACGAAAACGAAGCCAAGATGATTGAGCACTATATTGCATCCTTTGAGGAGGGCTCGCTGGCCGAGCACAAGAATGGCTCCAGATGGTGGATCAAGGACAAGGGACCGGTTATTGAGACCTACATTGGTTTCATTGAAACCTATCGTGATCCCGCTGGCGGTCGTGCTGAATTTGAGGGCTTTGTGGCCATGGTGAACAAAGAAAGTTCGGCCAAATTTGCTGAGCTGGTTAATCGAGCTGAGAAACTTGTAGAGTATTTGCCCTGGTCGGAACCCTATGAGAAGGACTCGTATTTGAAGCCAGATTTCACATCGCTGGATGTGCTGACATTTGCCGGAAGTGGTGTCCCAGCTGGCATCAATATACCCAACTGTAAGTATTATTAAAAGTCAATAAAACACTTTTACTTATTGTGGAATGTCTCTAAAACAGATGACGAGATTCGACAGGATGAGGGATTCAAGAATGTGTCATTGGGCAACGTGCTGGCCAACATCAATCGCAAGGATCCCATTCCATTCCTTTCCGACGAGGATCAGACCCTCATGAAGGAGTACAAAATAAAAGCCTTTGAGGTGCAAGTGGGTCTGCACGAGCTGCTTGGCCATGGCAGTGGCAAGCTGTTCCGCATCGATGAGAATGGTGTCCACAATTTCGATGTGAAGGAAGTCAAGAATCTGATAACGGGTGAACCTATTACCAAGTGGTATCTGCCTGGCGAAACCTACGACACCAAATTCGGTGCCATCGGCTCCTCATACGAGGAATGCCGTGCTGAAGCTGTTGGTCTCTATTTGTCCCTGCAGCGCGACATACTCGAGATATTTGGCTTCAAGGATGCTGCCGAACAGGACGACATTATCTATGTCAATTGGCTGAGTCTGATTTGGAATGGCATGGGTGTTGCCTTGGAAATGTACAATCCCAAGTCAAAGCTTTGGATGCAGGCGCATTCACGTGCACGTTTCGTCATCATGAAAGTTCTGCTCGAGGCTGGCGAAGACTTTGTGACCGTTAAGGAGACTGAAGATGGCAAGAATCTGTTGCTCACCATGGATCGCAGCAAGATCCATACCGTTGGCAAGAAAGCCCTGGGCGATTTCTTGACCAAACTGCAGGTATACAAATCCACTGCCGACATTGAAGCCGCTTCCAAAATGTACGAACACTACTCGGAGGTCAACGAGAGTGGCTCCCATCCCTGGGCCAAGTGGCGAGACATATGCTTGGCCCACAAGAAGCCCCGTATTATTCTGGTGCAGGCCAACACTTTGGTCAACGATGGCAAGGTGGATTTGAAGACTTATGATGCAACACACGAAGGCTACATCCAGTCGTGGGTCGATCGTTATCCAACTACCGATATTGATAATGTGCTCGAGGAGATTGTTGAGAAGGACAAAAAGTATTTCCCCATTGCCTATTCAAAGTAGAAACCGCCTCGAGAATTTACCTGCGTGTATATTCTGAAAATATATATTAAAAATCTTTAGATATTTTTTAACAACAATTAATGCTTGATATTTTGTGACTATGCTACATTTAAAACAATTTGTTAAATAGGATTAATTGTAATCGAATGTTAGGCCGCTGCCACGCAAGTGTTCCTCGCTCCAGGCATCAAATCTCGCAGACATTTCATCGCTCATGTGATTCTTCCAATCGCCAATTTTGCCATTGCGAATGAATTTCGTGTCTCGCTGTGGCAGAATCTTCTCCAGATTGATGGCATTATTGTTTCGCATGCTGTCGAATTGGAGGTGATCGCAAATACGTTTCATGGATGTTTCGTTGAGCAGCTTTGGGACGTTCAGGAATTGGGCACAGCGTCGAACGACGGCGGGCAGATCGTTAATCATGTCCTCGTATTTGATGAACAAGACATTGTCATCATTGCTGCGCTTCCAGAAGGGCAGCACGTGCTTCCAGTAGGATCCCATGGGTGTGTGCCCGCCCAAAAAGAGTTCCACAAACTGTTCAAAGTCGCCGTTTATGCCATGGAGCAATTTGCAGTAGTGATAGTAGGAGACGCACAAATCCTTCGGATTGCGAGCCGTATAGACGATCTTTGGTTTGACGCTTTCGAATTGTTGTGGCAAAAGTTGCCAGGACAGATGCGACCTGGCGTAACGTGGGCGTGGCAGATTGCGCACTAGTTCAACCGTGTTCCCAAAGGATTCGCTGTGAGTGGAAGATGAATAATTGAACCTTATAGGAATCTATGTTTTAGTTCTATACATACGCCACCCACTGATGATGATCCGTGCTGAAGAGCGCCGACAGTTCGATCATGGGCGAGCGTTGGGACAGCTGCTGTTTGGCCGTCTCATAGTCCAGCTGATGACCCAACAGCCAGACCATTTCCTGTGCCCATGTGGAGCCGGTGCGTGGATACGACACCATCCAAACATCATCTTCATAGATCGGCAGTTGCCTTATGGACTCCCCCAGCTCCACATATTTGCGTGGTATGATCAGTTGATCGGGCAACACTTCCACAAAGCAATCCTGCGCTGGAAATATGGCATTTGTGCGACGCACAATATCCGCATCCAACTCCCGATAAATTAGTTGCATGCTAAGCGTTTGCCGTTGCCTTCCGTTGCCCTCAGATGGCTGCAGTCGACTGACTTTGACTCTGACTCCAACTCCGACTCCAACTCCAAAGTGGAAAGTGAACCCAAGCGTGTGGTGAAAGTCACGAACGGGCATAAATTCATCTCAGTTTTTCCGCAATTTGAACCTGTTTTTTGTTTGTTTGGCAAACCGGCTTCATGCAGCCCATGGTGAGAAGTGCATCAACTGACGACGACGATTTTTGTGAGCCAACTGAAGCCAACATGTTGCCAAATTGGCCAACACAAATGTGTATACTCTCATCAATGTACTGATTTTATTTTGTTTGTTTATGGCTTTATTTGCAGCAATAAAGTTGATAAATCTTATCTAATTATTTACCATGAAAGTTTCTTCCCATAGCAGCTACAATTTTTTATCTGGTCATTTATTTTTAAATTTTAATGCTAAAATGTACTGAAATTTAAAATAAGTAAAATTTATGTTTAATCTTTAAATTATAACAAGATTTCTTCCTAATAACAAAGTAATTATACCCTGTGCAAGAGTAACTTAACTAGAAAAGTTGCACAAATCTCTTTATTAAAAAGATTTTGCAAAAAAGCAGTTTTCAAGAGTTTATTAACCTTATAGAGATCATTCTTGGAAATATCTATAGTTGACTGCAAACAGTTTTACTAAATTACGAATGACAAATATTATAGACTATTTCTATGAATGAAATTAATCATAAAAATATTTACGAGGTTCACTGACCGCCAATAAACCGCATGAAGAGAAATCGTTAAATGTTTTGAACATTAAATCGTAGACCTTGACATTGTAAGCAAGTTTTAGTAAATAAAAGATGTTAGTATATATTAAATATATGACAGTTATTTGACATGGCTATAACAGAGCTATAAATTAAGCTAAGGATTGTGATACTCACTTGGTAAATAATGAATCAATATAAGAAATTTATTTATACACTCCTTAAATCAATGAAATCAATCGGCGGTAATTAAATTACCAATTAAATTATAATTTATTGCAATTCGTAATACTATGTACACTGAAATCTTTATCTCGATTACAACTAAATCGTCTTAGATGAGCACTCTTAACAATCTGTTGCTAGAAATTCTTGGGGCGACTCTACAACTCGTTGTGTACGTATTCCGTGGTCACCTTTGCCTCTCCCTCATGGAATCCATTGCAGTCCACTGGATATTTCACCTGTAATGTTTTTTTTTTGGGTTGATTCCACAAAAGTAACGGTAGCAATTAGAATCAATCGAGATATGTGTGTGTGTGTGTTTGTGTTTGTGTTAGACGGATGTGGACTCACCTCGCAATTATATGGCGCATTGATTACACCAAATAGCGTCCAGAATGGTGTACCGGTTTCAGTGCTAATAAAGATCGCTGCACCCATGCTACCGATCTTGACAATTTTCGGACTAACGCCGGCAATGAGAGCGCCAGCCGAAGTTGCTGTTGTCGTTGTCGTTGCCGTTTGTTGTCTAGATTGTTCCTGCTGCTGCTGTTGGTCAAGAGCAGCTGCATTCAGTTGGCAGAGCACATAACGATCACATTGCGGCGACTTGGAGATGTATCTATAGGCGCGATGTACTTTTAGCACTGGCTCGATAACCTGTTTTTTGTGATAGATGTTGAATTGTGGGTTGGATGCGTGCGCCATGGAAACATACACAAAAAGAGAAAATTGTAGCGTAATTAATTTAATTTGTGCTATTGCCTCGTTGGTTTAGTTTTTGTTATTCTTTTTTTTTTTTTGTAGAGTTGTTATTGCAATTGTCGGTTTGTTAATTGCCCGACAGACAACAACCCAATTCCAATTCTTTGGAATAACAACGGTTAACAGTTTGCTTACCTCCAGATTGAGTGTATCCGTTAATCTATCACTGATCTCGGTGGCATTGAACTGCAGCAGACCACGTGCCTGGCCCAATTTGAGCAGCTCCTTGGCATATCCCACAGCGGGCTTAACATATTGACGCGAATCGATTTTCACATTCAAATGATGCTTGGCCACGTGATTCAACAGATTCGATATAGTCTCGCTGGGACGTTGTGGATCGAAATGGGTTTGCTTTGGATAACCTTGAGACTTTAACAGGCCGTTGAACATGATTTGAGCCGTCTGGAAATATCTGTGGAAAGTGGCCAAAATTGAAAAGAAAATGAAAAGAAGAGAAAAATGACAATTGATGAGCTTATAATGATGACACAGCATGAAGCCAAGTGAAAGGGCTGCGCTAGAAAGTGGAAGTTATTTCGCCTCGTTGTCTAATCATAATAATAATGATGATGATGGGGCGTATACTTATGCCAAATACGTATACGCATAAGTATTTATATTCATTTTGACCTAAATAACTAAGACTTCAGCTCGTACTTTGCCTTTGGCCCATTTGCTGAGCAAAAACCGGTTTCGAAATAAACCGTTTTGTCTGTCTTGTTCTGGCCATCGTAGCTTGTTTTGTTTATTTGTTTATGGTATGCATGATGCCAACAACTTTGTAACTGTAACAGACACAAACACACAGTCTTGGCCAAAGCCAAGTCCAGGGTTTGGAGTTGGAATTGAAATCGGCGCTGCGACTGTTTTGTTGACCAATCAGATTAACAGCCAGGTTCTAAAATATGCCAGCTGCAAAAAAGTGTGTCAAAAGGTAAAGCAAGCCGTGGCTTCAAACATGTTCGATGCCAAACAGGTTGCAGCAGCAGCTAACGGTAACTCTACAGGTAGCAACGACAGCAACAACAACAATTACAACTTGGCAGCTGTTGCTGTTGCTGCTTATCGAAAAAAACCTGAGCAACTAAGAATCAGAATCAGAAACGTATCACAGCTAGGTGCTAAACTGTTTTTCAAAACCGTTAGAGGAAAAAGCTGAGAACGTGATCAAGAAGTAAAATGCATGGATCACGCCCTCACGATTTTTGTTCCATACACATACCTCAGGTAATTATCGGGATTAGCCAAATAACTGGCCCAATCGGCCAGGTACAAAGTGGCCGACTTGATCCAGCGACGACGGAACGATTGATTGTTCAGAGATTCAAAGAGCTTGTCATAATCCACATGGCCATCGCGTCCCTTGAAGCCCTAAAAAATGGAAGAAAAGTTTTCAGATTCATTAATTCAAAAATATATCAATATAATAATTTAAAGACATACCATTTTATTAAATAGTATTATTATTGTACTTTGAAAAATCAAAAATAATTTTAAAAATTTTCAATTTTTTTTTTAATTTAAAATTTTATATACATACTTTAAATCAGCGGTGGGCACAAAATCTGAGCTCGGGAGCACTACAACAACATCAACAACAACAACCCTATTAAAGTCTACCTAAGTTGGGAGCAGCCGCTGCTCCCGGAGCCACTGCGTGCCCACCGCTGCTTTAAATGAAACAGCATATATAAATGTATTTTTTTAAATTTGAAGAATATTTACCTTCATTATCTTGTTAACACCAGATTTTTCGTACAGCGCATCCGCCAGCTCCGAGTTGGAGAAGTGATCCCACAGCACGTGCAAGTGCTCCAGGAATGGGGGCAGCACCCAGGCATGACTCTTGTGGCGCTCCTGCGTGCTCTGGCCCTCGGGACCGGCAAAGGAGCTAACTGCCTGCATTATCAGCGGCAACAGGTTCATGAAACCATTCTCCGACTCCGGCTCCTCCGGTAGAGATCTCTTTTGCTGGTTATGTTGGGTATTATGGGCAGCTTTCCTCTCGCCAGCACCCCCTTGGGTGTTCATAAAAGCGGATGCCACTTGCAGAATGGTGTCCAGGCCAATGCCAGAATCGGAGCCACCATTGCCGCTGCTGCTGCGCTTCTGTTGTGCGCCAGAATCCTGCTCGTCATCACCTTGGGTGAACATTTCCAGGACATTGCCAATGATGGACGGGTCAAAGCCACCGCCACCGCCATTGCCGCCACGTGCATTGTTGGCCAACAAGCTGCCCAGACCGGACAGAATTTGCATGGCGCCACCGCCGCCGCCTCCGCCTCCAGCTTTGCCATTGGCCTGCATGAAGCTGCCAACGAGGGAAGCGATGCCCGCCAGTCCAGCGCCAGCACCGCCACCACCACCACCACCAGCGGATCCAGCACCACCACCGCCGTTCTGGTTACTCAATGCCTCCTGGATGAACATGGAGGCCATGTCCAGCAGCGGATTGGACTCCTCCTCCGCCAAGTGGCCATAGGGTTGGGCGCAGAGCAGCGCCAGCACAAATAGAGCTCGTTTCATATACATCGTTTATGGGCAGGAACTTTCACAATCACACACTTGAGATACTTGATTATTTTCAACTCTTTTCTTTTTGTAGTTGTTGTTTTTGCTATGCTTGCTTTGTTACTGTTGTTGTTGGGCCAATTAAACAAAGCAGCACCGAAGAAGAGAAGCAGGAAGACGAAGAAGACGACGACGACGACAACGCGACCGACGCTTCAGTGCGCAAAACAATTTTGGAAATTGCACGCAAATGGCAAAAATCCGTTGATATTATTCTTCTTCTTCTCAGTTAAAAGAAGGAATTATTAGACCCGCAAAGCAAGCAGCAAACACAGCCAGCACAGCCGAAAACTTTCTTTCTTCTGTGGCTCTGAGTGAGTGTGTAACACTTCTTAAGCCGACTTCCAAGTGCTACAACATGTTGCAAACGTCTGTTTGAGTCTCTCTCTCTCTCCCAAACTCAGCTGTGATCACGCGCTCTCTCTTGGTCTTTCTCTTGCTCTCTCTCTGACTGTTCTTCTTGTCATTCTTCACGCCTTCGTTGTCCACGTCAGTTTGCTGCCCGCATACAAATTCAAAGAAACGCATACAGATTTACCTGCATATGCAGGTGTGTGTGTGTGTGTGTATCTTTAGCGCTGTGTTCTTCGGAACTGCCTGTTGCTGTGGATTTAACTTTGTTTATATTTCTACCCACTTTCTTTTTACACACGCTCATTGTGTCCGTCGCTTGGCTCTCTGGGCAAAGTCAATTTTTTCTTCCTTTAGCGCTTTATGCAAACTTCAACCTAAGTGTACTTATGTATATGTATTCCTTATGTACATATGTAAGTGTATGCAAACAAAAGCTCGTATTCACAGTTTTGCAGAAAGCTGCTGTATTACGAAGATTTTGATATGTGGGTGAAGTGACAGTGACAGGAACCTTTTTGTTTGGAAGGGTATTAAAGGGTTGCCAGACAGCTCGTAATTAAGCTTATGTTCATGTTAATGTTAACTAATTTTGAACCAAACTCTAATAAAATACAGTCGAACTTCCCAAACTAGAATCACCAATATCCAAAGAAAAGGTTCGAGCTATGGAGATTTTCGACTTATAGTTTAGAGTTATTTTTCTTAAGTTTATTAATTTTACTGCCACTCAGTTAATTTGAGTTATAGAAGTACGAGTATTGAAAGTTCAGCTGTAATTATAAATTGAGTTGTTTTTGAATTTATTCTATTTTTGGCTGTCAACATAAAAGGGTATTCAATGTTCTTTCATTTGGTTGTACACAACCTTCAACCTTAATTTTTACTTTTTAATGCAAATTGAAAAGTTAAATCAATGCATAACATAACACATATATTTTTCAGTCGTCATTTCTCTCTTTGAAATCCAAAGTTGTGTGCCGTGGCCCATTTCAAGTTTTTTTGGTTTTTTTTTGACAAGAATAGATTGTACTGTGCCCGATGCATAAATTAATTAAAAGTCCACCATGGGTCGACGGCAGTCTAGTGGACAAATCTGGCCAAAAATAAATGTGGGATTTAATATTTTCTGAATGCGACTTGGTGGCTGTTGATGCTTGAAGCTTTTATAGATCCACTCCATGACGTTCTATTGTGATAAAGATTGTTATTAGAAATGGGTTTAAAATGAAAAAAGGACCAAAATACTTACAAAGGATCCATTGCCCGTTAATGTTGAGCATTCCTGAATCTTCCAAGCGCGTCCTTCTAAACGGTTTAAGCCCATTAATTCAACAATCATGGAACTGGGCAAAGCTCCGTGCATATCCTGTTTGTTGGCCAATACCAGCAAAGGCACCTGCGACATCCGTTCATCCAACAATACGTCACAGAGCTCGCAACGCGCTTCACTCAGACGCGACACGTCCGTGCTATCGATGACAAAGATCTGTAAAGAAATTCGTTGGGCTGGGAACTGGGTTAACAAATAGGTAAGTATATTGGCCCATACCAAGGCATTGGCATCGTGGTAATAGGTGTGCCACGACTGACGCATTCTCCACTGACCGCTCAAATCCCGCAGGCGCACTCTAATGTTCTTAAATGCCAAACTTCTCTCGTTTACATGCATCGTTGGGTAAATGTGTCTTAACTTGAAAAAGAAAACAAAATATATAATAACAAACAATAAATTAAATTAAATAAGTAAATTACAAGTGTTTATTCATAAGTTTTAGGTCATAGTTTAATTTAAAAAAAATTAACCACTAAGAAAGTTCTATCTCCAAAGCTGTGGATGCTGTGCTAAAGTTTTAAACAGTTTTGATCTGCTCCACATTCGTAGAAGTCTGTCGGCCAAATTTGATTGGTCTAGTTCCTGAGATCGACAGTGGCTCACAGCTTATTTCAAGCAGCACAAAAATAGCTAAATATGACTATTTTAGCCACTTTTTTCTCCTTTTCATACAATTTTTTCTGAGATCATCCCATACAAAAAATCATAAAAAATACTAGAGAAAGGATTTTTTAAAACTATTTTTTTTCAGTCACTACTAGAATTGTTTAAAAAAACTTTTCGCATTAAAACTATTTTTTTTTCTTAAACCCAGGGTAAAAGTTAAAAAAAATGATTTTTACAAAAACTCAAAAATTGTCCAGTAATTTTCAATATTTTCAAATTATGAGTTGATATAACTTTAGTTTTCTGTAAATACTTTTGATTAGGTTTGTATTTTAGTTAGTTGTAATTGAAGATTTTGATTAAAGTTGCTTTTTGTGCTGGTTGAAATAAACTGTGAGCCACTGTATGTGTTCATACAGACAGACAGACTGTCTTAATTAATAGAGTCAGAGTTGCTTTCATCTCTGTTACACACATTTCAATGAAATAAAATATACCCCAATATTTAGTAAATTCAAGGGGTATTATAAAAATTATGCAAAATATACATTGTTTCTTTACTAAGCTTACAGCCTCCTCGTTTTCCATGCTGAGACGCCCAGCCAACGTGCTCTTGCCAGAATTGTTTAGGCCCAGGATTAGCAGGTTAAACTCCGGCATAGCCTTCGGCCGAAATTTTCGGATTCGCGTCGTGACATTCTTGCAGAATTTGAGCATTGAAGATGTGTTTTCTAATTTTTCTGAAAATTTGAGCAATACCCAGGCAACTACTAAGATTTAGATTGAGAGTAAAATAACTTTTTTCGATAAAGAAATATTTGTGTAAAGATATTGTTAAATCAATATAGAATATTGATGCGTGTATTTCATAAATGATAAACTTAGGTAAATTTTTGTAATCTTACAATAGCGTAATTCAATGACTTAAGCAATTATTTCTTCATATTTTTGCACACCCAATCCATGCCCTCCTTGAGGCCAGTGCCGTCCACAGCTGTGCAGGCCTTGATCTCCCAGGTGCGCTCCTCCAGACGCACCAGGCCCAATCCCTCGGCCACTTCGGAGGCGGTCATGGCATTGGGCAAGTCCTGTTTGTTGGCAAACACCAGTAAGGGCACTCTCTTCAACCGATTGTCTATTAGCATCTCAAATAGCTCACTGCCCGCTTCCGAGAAACGTGTGCGATCCGTGCAATCTATAACGTAGATCTGTAATTTAAATGTAATATTTTCACTCTTATTCTTCATTTACACATTTATTTTTTGAAATTACCAAAACATCAGTATTGGCAAAGTAATTTTTCCAATAGGGTCTAATTTTCCACTGGCCGCCAATGTCCCACACATTCAGTTTGAAGCCATCTGCCGCTACGGATTTGATGTTAAAGCCCGCTGTGGGCGTCACCTGTGGGTCAGTGCAACGAATATTAGGAAAGCAAACTCGCATCTGTTCTATGATACTCACCGTTGTTATATCCTCCGATGCCAGTTGCTTAAGAATTGTTGTCTTGCCCGCATTGTCCAAGCCAAGCAATAAAATACGTGCCTCCTTCTCCGGATTCGGTCGCAGCTTTCGCAGCAGCGATAGTAGACCCTGAAAGCAATGTCATAATTCAAATTGTGATTTTTAGCGGTAAGAAATAAGCAATCGATACTATTGTGATAGCTGTTTGCCCATAATCGATAATAGTATCGGTACTTAAAGTTCGATGACAACAATTTACAGTCTGTTAAACGGCCAATTATGTTACATTGATAAGGTATGAAATTGAAGCCAATTACCAGTTACCAGTTACCGGCAATAAGATCAATCATGAAAAACGAATTATTCACAAAATTACAAAGTCCAACAGCTTTGAGCTCACTGTAATTTACATAAGCGCAAAATGTTAAGTTTTTGTTTTTGTTATGCTTTTGCTTTTGAACTGCCATCAGCAGAAAAAGCGACAATCAATTCACTAGTCTGGCAACACTGGTTGTCATAGCAACCAATTTTAATAAACAAATTATATTTTCGTTTAATAATAGACAATTTAAATAACATTAATTACAGTTTATAATCGTATCGTGATACTGAATTTTGTCGTCAGTTAACCTACCATTTTGTTACAACAATAAAGTCGAATGCGCGCAACGATCAGTTGAAATGTACTACGAATTTTAACACGAATGTGAAAATTGGATTAAAAAAACAACCACCGTCGACAACATTACAGGTGCAATGCTATCTAGCAACTAAATATGTCGGTCGACCAAACAACAGCAGAGCAACAGTCGCAGGTAGCGGGGCGTCCCCCTTCCCCCGCCTGTGCGCGTCGCTGCGCAACCGCCGTCGGGACGCCGACGGACGAACGGCGGAAGATGAGACAGTTTCTATTTACGGGCTTCAATGCATTTGGGCAGCACAATAGCAACAACACTGCTGGCCGCACTTCCGGTCGGGTAGCTGCCTTAACCGGTTCGTAATTGAAACAAATTACATTCACAGAATGTTTACAAAATTAAATCCTTTTATTATAGAAATACATGTTCCGGGCAATGAAAGTGACAACAACAACAGCATTATTATTATTGCAATCAGTTGGCGTTACACAGCCTATGCAAAAGGGAATAAGATATGGCTGATTGGACTACTCGACTCGTTGCCGGGGGAATGCCTGAAGCTGGAGGCACCCGTGGCCATAAAGGCTTTAGCAGCCTGTGATACGCATTGTCTGGTGCTGCTGCAAAACGGCGAGCTGTTCAAGCTCCCAGCTAAATTGAATGCCAAATTACAGCAGATCAAACTGGAGACTCCACCCAATCTTCCTGCTATAGCTACCAAGCGTACGATTTTTGGCATAGCCAAAGCGTCTAATGATGCGTCTTCTGTTATCACCCACATTGCCTGCGGTTCACATATTAATGTGGCCATCAGTGCTGGGAATACCGTCTACAGCATTCCCAGCTGCCTGCATCAGTTTCCGCAGCTCCAGTGGCGACTGAAACAGCTGGAATGTGGGCAGGAGCATGCGCTATTGCTCAATGCCAATGGAGATGTCTACACCTGGGGCAATGGACTGTAAGAATAAGATTTAATCAAATCATTCATATCAAATCATTTGAATATATAAATGAATAATATTTTAGACGCGGACAACTGGGCCAAGCAACACTGGGCGTGGAGGAAACACCGCAGCTGGTGGATGCGTTGGCTGGCATTAAAGTATTAGATAACATTGTTTTTTCTTATCTTTATCTTGTATTTAAATAATCTATCTGTCAACATTCTTTCTAGATAACTCACATTGCCGCTGGTGGCTGGCACAGTGCGGCAATCTCTGCGTTTGGAGATCTCTACACTTGGGGTCTCAATTCCAACGGACAATTGGGTATGCGGGTCATGAAGCCCGATGGTTTGCTTAAGGAGCCCACCGTTTATCCCCTGCCCCAACTGCATGACTTGCCCGCATGTTGTGGAACTACAGATAATGATGTTGATCTCTGTGCTCCTGCTAAAGTTTTTGCTGGCTCGCGTCACACTGTGCTGGTACGCCGCTGCGGGCGGCTGTGGGCCTCCGGCTGGTGTGCCCACGGTCAGCTGGGAATCCAAATAAGTAAACGGACGTATTTGGACGCCTTTCAACCTATATATGATGAGTGCAGGGACAGCGAGTGTAGTGTCATCTGTGGTCCTTGGTCTACTCTGCTAGTGTTGTCCAAATAAATATTTTTTATTTACAATTCTTGTACTGAAATGGGTGAACATTTTACCAGAAATTTTGTTGAAATTTTCTCGAATTTTTAAGAATTTTTCCAGAATTTTTTACTCAACTTCGCAACGCGAAGAGCGAAACCAATTTTAAATAGAACTTAATTAATTTACAAAATTTTGCATTTTCTTGTTTTTTTGAAATTGTTTTTATTTAATTTTAAAAAGATTTATTAAAATTTCAAATTTTCATTTAAAATTAGTTTTAGCGCGCAAATTTCAAATAAGCTGTGCACGTTTAAAAGCTGATTGCTATGAAGTTGCCTTAACGCATATAGTTGTCTCGTTCACACGATTAGTGTCTTGGCTTACGCATTAGCACAGTTTCAAACCAACCAAAAGGCTCAACTTTCAAATAGGTTGTTGTCCAGGAAAATTGATTTCGTAGTAAAATAAGAATGAATAATTTGAATTGTTTTCAAAGTATCTCGGATCAAGCTATGCCCTCCACTCCCGCTGTCCCGCAGTTAACACTTAAGAGAATCGCATTTTTGTTTGTTTTTATTTATTTGAGTTTTTATTGCCTATCAAAAGTAAACAGGGAACGTTGTTGTCATCGACTTCGAAGCACAAATTTTTTTGTCTTGGGATAGGTCCGAGGTTGATGTGCCATTGTCGCGGTTGTTGTCACCGCTGTTGTTGTTGTTGTTGCTGGTTTTATTGTTGTCATTGCAGTCGGGGCGTTTAATCAGTAAATTTTATTTTTAAAAATGTTATTAAACAATATTTGCTTTAGCAAAAGTCAGACACGCAGTGCAATAAACTTTTCAGCACTTGTGGATCGACGACTAAATCACCAACTGACTGGCGCACCGACAGACCGACAGTCGACAGACGGCGGGTTTCGTGGGATATTTCTTTGTCTGAACTTTATGTGGGGGTATTTCTTGATAATTTCGTTTTTATAGGATTAAGAAATAAGAATAAGTATTTATAACATAACATATACTATACATACAAATCAATAGTTGCAATTAGGTCATAAGCTTGTCTATTCATTTTAAACAGAGACAGTTTTGGTTGTAAATCATAGCTGAAACTTTATTATTCTTCAGAAACAAGAAACTGTCAATTAATAAATAAGTCAAAAAGTCAAAATTTTTGTTCATACATATTGGCATGATTTTTGACAAAAAAATTAACCGTTTCAGAATAAAGTTTAAAGTGTTGTTATTTACTAATTATGATATTCTGAATTTTTAAAATACCCTTTGCTTAAAAACCGCATTGTGTCAAAAAAATGTATTTCAACGGAACCATAAACATGTTTTTTTTTTTTAATCAGAATGAATTTAGAGGCCGAACCATGATCTAAATGACATTCTACTTGAAAATCGGATCAGTTTATGAAAGTTTGAAGTTGATTTGATTTTCGGCAGAAATTTAGAAATCTAGAAATGAACAAGTTAAAATAAACGCGTAAATTTTTTTAAATATAATTTTGTTTTCTTTTCACATTTTTTTGGAAAACATGACTTATCGTTAATATTTGAAGACTTCATTTCTTGAAAATTTTTAGATTTTGATATTTAACTAGATTCACTGTTTGGAATAACACCGGTAATTTCAAAAACTCGAAAGCTTGATATATCGTTAAGGTTTGAAGATTTAATTTCTTGTCAATTTTTATAATTTGATATTTGACTCGATTCACTGTTGTGATTGACATCAGTTATTTCAAGTGTAGCGCCTTGAATGCTCAGCATAGCCCATCCTCCTACTTATATCTACATTTATACCTATCTCTATGGTGTACAGCGAGTTCAACGTTTTTATGTTATTTGCCAAATGAAAAAGTAAAAACAAATGTTTATCTTATAACGCACTGCGAGTTGTGAGTTTGCGAGTTGAGTTCAGTGTTCGGTTCTGGGACGGGGATGGGGAGGGGGCGAAGCGGAGCGGGACGTGGACAGAATGCGGTCCGCAAATAGGCTTTGCTTTTGGGCTTTACATTTTTATGAGCGCCATTTTTGAGTAAACTTTGTTATCAACGAAAAAAAAAAGCGGAGAAAAATGAAATAGAAAAAACTGCATAGAAGAAGAAGAAGACAATGCATTGTCATTTTTAGGCCGCAAAACTATATTTGCTACCAGCAATTGAGAAGTTAAGGGGTTGAGGGTGGTAGGGCGGTAGGAATCGGGGGACGAGTTCAAGCGCCTGACTCAAGGCGAATGTGGTTGAGTTTCCGTTTCTTGAGCTTATCAGAGAACCACTTGAAAAGTCGTCAGCCAAGTACACAACAACAAAAAAAAGTGCTAATTGTAGCACTCCCCATGTTTATCTCTCTCTCTATGAGTGTGTATGTGTGTGTACCTTAGTGTGTGTGTGTGTGTGTGTGGGTTCATGTGGTTTTCGTTATACGAAAATTATAATTCATGCGTGCCAGCAGACGCCAAAGTTTCAACAGAAATCAGTCAATCATAACCAAAAACAAAAAAAGGTGGCAAAAGAAGAGGCACAGTTCTCTGCGGCAAGTAGAACGTGTGTACGTGTTGTGCCACATGCAACACTCCTGCCTCTTCCTCCCTCCCTCTGCATACAATTAAAGGGCAACTCCTTTTGGTCATGGCTCTCTCTGTCTGCTTCTTCATGTTTGCTCTGTGGAAAGACTGCGAGGTCTCATCACATTTGCTGCCTTGTTCCTCTGCTCCCCTCACACATCCCTGACCTACCTTGGCGCCCAGCCTATTTGCATTTGGGCGTACATTGACCACACGAACCTGTAGACGCCTCTCTCTGCCCCCTCCCTCTCTCTAGCCCTTCACCTTTTCCTATCAGTTTCACAACCTCTTTTGTAGACCTTTTATTTAAGCTGTGCACAGGGTCTATTAAGTTTGTCAGGAAAAAAATGTCCTTAACAGGTAGAAGGAGGCGTGGCTGTTTCTTGATCAGCATCAACAGGTGTGTTGATATAGAAAGGCAAGTCCGTCTAGTCAACTAGATTTCTACATACAGTGATGGAAAAAATAATAGAATTAAAATTTTTTTTTTAGTTTTTAACTGTATATCCGTTGTTTCTTTTTTAAAGTTAATGAACAACAATTTGACTTCAGTTGTTGTGCTTGAAAAATATAATAGAAACAACATACTTCAATTATAAATTATAACACTGCATACAGTGATGGAAAAAATGTTAGAAACGATCAATTATATTGGTATACACATATTCAGTTTTTATCTAACAGAATCCTTCGTCTTTAGATTGTAAAGAAGAATTTGAGGAATCTTTTAAGGCTAGAACCCCAAATTTTTGTATGCTTGACGTCACGATTAGTCTTGAAAATTTTATCACTATTGTATAGTTAACTCGGCGGATTTCCAAAAATCATTTAAGGTCAAAAGAAGAAGAAAAGAACACTGAATTTATGTACAGGGTCCCTCACAGCCGGGTTCACTATCATTATTATAGGCTTTCCTACTACAAAGTTATCTCTTTTTAAGTGTAGTCGGTCCAACTAATCATCACTTTGTTTTGGCGCTAATGACTCGCCGCGCATATTTACTTGCCCTCTCTTTCTTTCACCTACCTCTTTCTCTACGCCTCTCTCTTTCGCTCTGCAGTTAACCCTGTCTCCATGGAGCTTGTAAACTTGCATTAAGTGCAAAGAAAAAAAATTGTATGAAAAAAAAGTAAGGAGTAGCAAAAAACGTGTTCATAAAACGTTTTGGCATCCCAAATGTACCAAATGGATGTGAAAGAGTCGTCCAAAGAGTCGTCGTCGTCGTCGTCGTTGCTCGTCCCCCGACATGCTATAAAAATTATGCATGAATGTATTTGCTTCATTTTACACATACTCACATGCACATTCATCCACTCACTCACACTCACACTCGCTCCCAAAGTACTCATCATATTCACATTCCTGCCCAAATAAAAAGTTGCCCTCGACTAGCCCAAAAAAAAAGAGGAGAGAAGAAGAAGAAGAGAAACGAATGCAGCGTCGCATTTTTACGGCTCCATTCATGTGACGACGGAAGTGTCAAGTGGCTGTTGGCAACTCGTCGACGACAACGTAGTTCTCATCCTGCGCGTCCTTTTCGCCAACGTCAACGTCGACGTCGCTGCTGGCGTCGCTGTCGCCGTCGCCGTCGTCGTTGCTGCTGTGCATCGAAAATGCCGTTATTGTTGCCAGTTGTCTAGAGCGCACCCTGCATCAGTCACCCACAACCCCCTTACCCTTACCCCCTCTATCTCTCTCCTCCTCCTCCCACACACACCTCCTGTCTTCGTGCGGCAAGTTGCATTCTGACTCTGCGTCTGCCGTTGAGTGGCAAAGTTTTTTTTTTATATTTTTATTTCTACATATCGCACGGCTAAGTATGTGTTTCGTCTTCTTCTGCTGCTTCTTCTTCTTCTTCTTTTGCTACTCCCCTTTCTACTTCTATTTTTTTTTGTGTTTTTCGTACTTTGCGCCATTTTTTTATATGCCCTTCATTTAGGTGGCTTTTGTTCTTTTTGGGTACAGTTGTGTTTCTAGGGTTAAGCGACGACTCGGCAAATGCTCGAATAAAGCTGTTGAAATTTGTTTACACGGCGATACACTTGGATTTTGAGTATGTTTTCTACAAAGAATGCAGAAGCTTTTCTTGTTTTGATAGCATATTTGTCAGTAAAGATTCAGTAACTTAATATTTGAATGTAAAAATTTGATCGACTTATATGGTTGAAGAAGAATGTTTCTCACAGTTCGTATGACAGCTATACAATATAGTAGTCTAATATTAGATCAATTAGAATATATGTCACATAGAATAATTATGGAATTTATTTTAAATTAAAAAAAAAAACACGTAAGAATCTTGAAAAGTCTTCTATGCTATAGAATTTCGCCACTATCGTATTTTTTCTTTGCAAAGTCTTTTTTACTTATTTCTTTTTGAATTTTTTTTTTATTTTCTATTCTTTAGATGATGTACTATATATTTTTAGAGTTAGGTTTTGGAAATTTGAATAAATCTATTTTTAATGAGACCGTATATCTTGTTGTACTTGCAATAAAAAGGCGTTATCTCAGATTTGAATATCTGCAAGATTACATTGAGTGACATGCTAATCGCTGTTCCCATTTATGATTAGCATATGCAGAGTCACCCTGTCTAAAATGCCAGTAGAAGAATATGCTCATAATTGGCTAATAATGTGCGTTAACAACTTGATAATTCCTGACCAGGCGACTCTATAAAGCAAACGGCCAAAAGGCAACGATAGCGACAGGATTACATGATAATGTGGCAGACAAAACTGGGGGCATGACCCACAACGAGCCTCCTCCGATGCGGCTCTGTTGCAACAGCGACAACCGCTTTCACTTTCGGGCCATTGAAACTTGGCTTGCCACAGGCAGCTCTTCCGCATCCTCCTCCTCCTACCTCGTCTCCATTTAATGGGCAGCTGTTGCACATTTGCATTGCGTTTGGTGCGTCTAATGAAATTCTGTTCGCCAGCCACCAGTTAGTGTTGGAGTTGCCACAATCCGTGGCGACCTTCGGCTCAACTTGCTGCACTTTTTGGTCAACACAAAACGACCAAAAAATACGCAGCCCATTCATGGTCGATGCTGTGGATGTTGTGTGGATGTTGCCGGAGTCCGTCCGCCTGTCTGGATGGATGGTTGCCTCGTCGTGTTATTTTTGGCATCGCAGGCAGCATCGGAACGTGCCCAGGCCGGCATCGCGGCTGTGTATCTATGGCATTGGGACGACACACACCGAAAGAGAAAGACTGAGAAAGAGTGTGAAAGAGGGAGAGAGATGGATGGATGAAGTTGTGGCATTGCAGCCTCCACATTGTGGCATTGGCATTGGAAAAAACTGTGGCACCAGGCAGCCAGTCAGCCACTCAGTCAGCCGACTATTGTTGTTGCGGTTGTTGTTGTTGTATTTTTGGCATGCCGTCTGCCAATTGGTGCCACATTGCGTATACGTAACGTGTGAGAGTCTTGCATCTATTTTTGTTTGTACTATTTGGTGATTCATGTCGGAATCGTTAATGCGCTTAAGGGATTGCATCGAATGGGCAGCTGTAAACACTTCTAAGAACCATGATATGGCATTGAGTCACTTAGCATAGTAGTTGCATTATCACAGTTACAATTGCACTCATAATTACGGTATACTCATATACATAATCTGTAAATGAGTATGAGTAAAAAATTGCACAGACTTAATTTTATATACTAGTGATCATGTTAATTAATAGTCATACTAATTTGTTTACTTAAGTTTTATCAAAAGCAATGGACAACAAATTTTGTAATACCTAAATAAAGAAGATAAAATATAAGAACAAATTAAAATAAAGTAAGAACTTATATTTTAAATTTACAATTTAAATAAGTGCTAACTATTTTTGAATTTAAAACTCTAAGTAAAAATAAATTAAAATTTTTTTTTTTCATTTTCATTATTTATTTTCATTATTTAAACATTTAAAAAGAAATAAGTTCATTATTATTATCTTTTTACATTTACTCACAATAAAAAAGTCCATTATTATCTCTCTACATTTACTCACAATTTAAATGACTTCAAAGTCAAATGTTAAAATCTGTTCAACAATTCAATTGACTTCGACTTGTTCAGCTTTCAATTCAACACCGACAAACTTATCAAAGATTTTTTGCTATGTTTTTTAATGTGCGGTATGTGCGACTGTATATATTTACACGATAATATATATGTAAATAGGTATATATAAATTTAAGTATACTTGCTTTTTTGCACATTTTTTTTATGCGCTGTCTGCCCAAAAAATTCGTTGAAGCACATTTCCCGTTTTCTGCCTGTCTAACTCTTCGTTTGTCCAAGTGTCTAGCTGAAAATCTGTCCGTCTGTCTGTCTCTCTGTCCGCCCAACTGTCTGTCTATTCGATTGGCCGTAATGTAATATGCGTTTATGGCAAGCTACTGCTGGGAGTAAGTGTACTTCCCATGGTTAAGTCCAAATGCCAGCACATTCGATTTATGCTTCGATACTTTTATTTTTGATTCTCTTTCCTTAACTCTGTCTCTGTCTCACTCTCTCTGTGTTTTCTTGTATATATCTACTCGTATCCCTTTCTCTTTCTAGTTGCACGTTTTATTATTTTCTTCATCTGCTTTTCGCTCGTTTGCATATTAAAATTTCATATGAATTTTTTGCTTTATTAATATCTAGCTGTTATTTTTTGTTGTTGTCTGCCTTGGATTGGTTCGATTTGCTGGTTGCTGGTTGCGTTGCGTTGCAGCTTCGTTTCTGCCCCATCAAGCTGCATCCATCGAAATTAAATTTTATTTTTTGTCCATGTGTGTGTGTGTGTGTGGTGTGTGTTGATATGCCAAATGAAACTGAGCTTGGCAGTCTGAGAACGTGGCAAGAGGAGGGGAGGGGCAAGTGGCAACTCGGGATCTTTTTTATGTTTCTTTTTTTCTCAGTTTGTTTGGTTTTTGAGTTTTGGGTTCGTAGCTAAGCGCGATTTATTGAATTATTTAGCGAGCAGCTGCTTAACTCGATTTACTTGACGTCAGTGCACATGCGAGTCGAGTGCGAGTATCTGAAAAGTGTTTGCCAATTTCCATACACACCAACCTCCCCCCACCCACAACTTTTCCCCCTTTTTCTCTCACTTTATACATTCTTGTTGCCATCTCTTCACTAATTTTTGTTTTTGCCTCAGTGCGTTGACGACGTCATTGAAAATTAGACAAATTGAAAGAGTCAAAAAGGCAAAAAAAAAAACAACAAAATAATAAAAATGAAGTATTGTCTATATGGACAGTGTAGTAAGAAAAAAAAGAACAGAAGTGTAGAATTGCAATACAGTTGCGCTATCAATTTGCAAACAGCACACAGACACACACCAATGCATATGTGTATGTGTGTGTGTATACACAAAAGCATGTCATTTAAGTAGCCCCCAACTTACACACACACACACTCACACCGATGACACACTCATGCATTAAGAGACACTCTACGCTCTTTTTGGCTTTCTGCCTCTGTTGCTTCTTCTTTTCGTGCGCTGCGACGCGTCGCCAGCTAAAGCTGTGTGTGTGAGTGTGAGTGAGTGTGTATGGGTATGCGTGTGTATGTGTGTGTGTGTGTGAAGTTTATTCAACTAAACGAGCGGTTCATTGAACTTGGCCGAATGGCGAATATTCGGTTGTCGTAGGTTAGGGTGCCCATTGTGCATTCACAAAATGAAGTTGTGGCGAGTTAAGCATACACACACACACACACACACACATACAGACTGACTGACAGACTGACTGACTAACGAAATGAGTGACGAAAAGTGCATTGGCAATCGCATTCACACACACGCATCCCACACACACTCTCACTCACTCACACACACTCGTGTATCAAAAGTGCATAAAAAGCAATAAGTGAATACTTTATGGCACTGAGGCAACCTTAAATGTGTCCCTCTATAAGGGGGAGGGGGCAGCAAGAGGCATTGCAAATAGCGGGTGGGATTGACGACGACGACGTGAGGCACGTTTAATAATCCCATTGATAAGAGTGTAAAAGCAATCGGTAAATGAAATTTGCAGTTCTCATTATGCTTTGGCTCACGAATAAAACCACTTAGCTTACATACACAAAATTATGAAAAAAGAAACATTAATACAAATGTGTAAATATAAAATATTTTATATTCGTAGTTAAGTTAATAATTCAACGGAGAATGCGTGCTACACTTTGAGTGGCATTAATTTATTTGGGTGAACTTGCATTAACATGAATTTAATATGAAATACTTACTCTGCTGAGAAAGAAGTTTGATAATTGTTATCTTAAGGGATTTCTAAATTTATAATGAATGAAAAATCATAAAATACTACCAATTTTTTTTATTTAACCTTCGAAAATACTGGATCAGCAGATAACACTGTTTCCGTTATTGGGGGATTTTCCTGTAGATCTATTCGATTTTTTATTTGCTCATGGCTAAAAATAAAAAAATCTACCCAGCTCACTTTGTTGTTGTGGGTATTTTTTCTTTATTTTATTTTATCTCTTATGTTTAAATTTTTAAAATGCAATAAGTTCAAATTTTCCAATATTTTATATATTGGACTAGGATTGCTTGCTTTTAAGTAAAAATTACCCACCTTGTGGGTTTTTTTTTGAGGGATTTACTTCATTGAGAAAAAAATGTTTGTAGCAAAAATTTCCAGTTTTTTTAATTTAAATTAAAATTTAATTTGCATTGAAATAAATGCACAATTATGCCTGTTCCGGTTTTCACTTTTTAGCATTATGTAAAATGCTTTTATTGACTTTGCAATTGGGCTAAGTAACTTAAAGTCATCAACTCAAAGTGATATTAATCCTCAAAGTGATATCAGATATTCGCCTAAATGTTATTAGAGCAGGTTAAAAAAGTTCAATACCGCAAAATCTTGTCGAAAGTGAAACCGAAACAGGCCTGATTATGTTTCTTAAAGCTTTATAATTTTTATTTTTTTTTAAATTTAAAGATCTGGCAGAATCTAAGTAATAAAACACAAGTATCTCAAAGTCTTTTCAAATTTATAAATGTCCCTCTTATAATAATTGTATTTTTTTATAGCAAAAAAAAGTTGAATGTAAACCAACAGCTAAGACCACCTAGTTGTTGAAATTGTCATCTTTGTTTAAGAGTTTGTTTCAACTGCATTTGCCTAAATATACCAAAAAAGTCCAAGCCTAGCTAAATCTGTTTGTTATCTTACGCTCTGTTGCATTGCTTTGTGCGATGCCCTTCAATTGCCACACAGTTTGTATATGAAATGTGGCAAGCAAAGTCAACTTACCACAAAATCTACAAGTCGTCTGTCTGACTGACTTGGTGGCATCTTGAGTCGGAGTTGGTCGCTGTTAGCTTTCATAGACGAAATATGAGGCGCAACCGAAATCAAGCAACGTTAGACACGACTCCTCGCTGCCCTCTCTTTCTCACACATACTCTCTTCCCCACTATCTGTCTTTGTCTCTGTCTCTTTGCCTTGCATTTTGCATATGGGTAATTTGAGAACATTTGCGCTTTAACTGCAGGCGAAATGCGAAAATAAAAGAAAAAGTCGAAACGTTAAAAGAAATATGCAAGTGCACAGAAAAAAATTATGATATACAATCTAAGTTTACATTGTTATATTAACGCAAGAATTCTTTAAGTATGTATTCAGGATTTTATTAGCATAAAACATTTTATTTCTATCAACAAATTCTTAGAAATCTTTTGAGTCAAGTATTTTGTGTTTGATTAAAGAAAGTCCGAGATTAGCGAGCTGGGATTAATATTATCTTGGAGTCCCGCATTATTCTTTTCTGTGCATGTATGAGCAGATGTGTCGCCTGGTCTGCTATCTATACACATACATATACACATATGTACATTTGCTAGTACGTATTATTCCGTGTGGACTTTCAAAGGCCTAAACCGATGCGCCGCTGTTGCAGCTACTTTTGTTGTTGTTGCAGTACTTTTTTTTTGTTTGTAGCTGCTTTTCTGTTGTTGTTGTTACTGCTGTTGTTGTTGACTTTGAGGGCTTCATCATCTGCTTTTGGCCAGTCGCCTAGCTAACTTGGCCTGGCTTCGCTGCCCCGACGACGAAAACTGACAGCGACGAGCCATTGGAGAGGCTTAGGTTTTGGAGTAGGCTCTGGGCCAGCAACTAGACAAAAGTGACTACTCCAAGGGTAGGAGACAACAACAGCAACAACACCAACAACAACTGGCGGCACATTTTGAAGTTGACTTTATTTTCAACAGCGTCGACTTCGCCTCGAACCGAAACTTGATGAATTGGGAATTAATGCCTTTGACAAGCTTTGCTATTAACTATTTGACCAGCTGTTTTCTTTTTTATTATGTTTTTTGTTTGTTCCTTGTTGGAAGTCAAAAAAACATGACGTGTCATAAAGATTTATGCACGGCAAAGATAAATAGCTTGCATGCCAAAGAAACGAGGGCAATTTTAATAGCTCTGATACCATGTAAAAAAAACCGAAAATAAAATCAAAAATAAATAAAAAAATAGCAATATTAGAAAGTAAAAATATTAATAATGAAAATAATAATATCATTTAAGTTAATTGTAGCATAATTAAAGGCGTGTTTTATTATTTTCTAAATTATTATTTTGTAGTTTCTTATCAGCTACAGGGTATCTTGCTGTCTAGCATTTGCTTTGTATGCTGTTTGTTGGTATTTTGGGCATTTGATATGTTTTGTGAGTCTTTTATCACACAGCAATGGTTTTTGCAGTAGCATTCTCACACTTGCACACATACATGCATACTCAAGTTAGGTGTGTGCGTGTCTGTGTGTGTGTGTGTTGCCTCCTGCTCCTTCTGCTGCGTTTGCTCCCTTGAGCGTTGCAAAAGGGTTCATTGCACTTTTTGCGCAGAATTTGTTGCCTAACCAGCCGAAGAACAAACGCAACGGACGCACAGGCGGACAATGAATGTTGCCAGTGTTGTTGTTGTTGCTGCCGCTGCTGCTGTTGTTGTTGTTGCTGCTGCTGCTGTTACTCTCCTACTCTTTGGTTTTTTGCTTCGTTGCTGTGCGCCTTTTTTCGTGTTTGGCGTCAACATTGGCAGCAGGTGTTTGACATTGCGTCAAAGCTATTGTTGTTCTTGTTGTTGTCGCTCTTGTTGTTGTTGTTGCTGTTGCTGCGACTGGTTGCCTGGCTGACAGCCTGCCACAGGAAGCCATAGAGCATTTGCCAAGTTGTTTTCATTGTTAACAAGCTTTCTGTTGCTGTAGGTCGCAAAATGTGAGCATGAGTTTTTGACTGAGTATGAGAATGAATCCCGCATACGAGAAACAAATACGAATTCGAATACGAATACGAATACTAAAAAAACTAACATTCATACGCAGATGCATTTCGAATTGCGGTGCTAATTAGACAGTTACATTTAGTGTAGAAACGAGTTGGTAACGTGATCTAGCCAATAGTTAGATGTACATATGTATTATTAACTCAAGAAAGAGCTATTTATTAACCAAGTTTAAGATTGAATGCCAATTGATTTGCTTTGAAACGCCAACAGACAATGAAATTTATTTTTATGACGTGAAAAAAATTAATATATTTTGTTAAAAAATAATTTATTATTTTTGTTTTATTCCGATTATTAATTTAATGTTCTTTCTTATTATTTATTATTTTAAAGCCTTTTCAACTTAATCCCTTTTTTATTTTCTATTTGTCTATATTAGCTATAAAATTTATCAAACATTATTTAATATATAAATTTTCCATTTTTATTTCTTTGTTTCCATTTAATTTAATTCTCAGTTTAATGTTTTATGTTTATTTATGAATTAATATTCTTTTTTGTGCATATTTTTATTTTGTTGGATTATTAACTACATATTTATATTATCCCAGTCCAAGCCCAGTAGTGGCATATCTAAGCCAGCTCATTAACGTACCATCGGCAGCACTTCAAAGGCTTAATCATAAATTTACGCTCAAATAAATGCAGAACTGACCAATGAAGCCAAACAAAGAATGCCAGCAACTAAATCAAATAAAACTTCAGTTAAAACTGAAGCGTAAAGTGCTTCAAAATGCATTGCGAAACGATGCGTTGCGTTGTCGATGGATATTTACTAAAATAAATACATATCTCTTTTGCTTGGCAATTGAAGTGCATATCCATTTTGTAGCTAATTTCCAGCCTATTTTGCTGCCATTTGCCATTTGACCAACAGCTGCAATTGATGGCAAATATTGCGTATACGCACCCCATTCCCCACTTCCTATATATCGCCCTTCCCTTTTATTGAACTGCACTTATTCGTATGCTAGAGTTTAGCTCGGCTTTACTGTTTGGCCTTTTTTTTACACTCATACTCTACATCTCTTACTCCCTCCTCTCTCCCGCTCTTCCGCTCGTTTTCTGTGCAATTTTTCTAAACAACGTCTGCAGGCTGAATGTGCATACGCATAAAAGGATATTGATCTGCCCCTTACCAGAAAAAGCGACCACTACGCATCAGCCGAAGGGCCACTGCCTGCCGCAAAACTTTTTTCCTATTTTTTTTTGTGCTTACCTCTGTTTTTGCCATGAAAAGGCGGCGACTTTTTGAGGGGTGCTGCAAGACAGGAAGACTGGAAGACAGAAAGACGGCTCCACAGAGCAGAGGCCTCGAAATTGGCGTTCTCGCATTTGCTGTTTACTTTACCCTCATGCATACCAATGCAGGTATATATAAACATATACATACACATATATACATTTATATATATTTAATGTCCTAGGCATGAGTATGTACTTGGCACAACTTACGCACTTTTCACAAGGCGTTTTTTGTTTTAATGCCCGCATGCGTGTTTCAGGTTGTTCCTGCCTCTTAAAATATTCATTATTTTAATTATAATTACATTTGCAAACCATTTCAAGTTTTGAAAATGTTTAAAATTGCATTTAAATAGTTGGGTTTTGCTTTTATATTGAAATTGTCCTTTAAGCTCTGCTTTTCGGCTTGCCTTTGGCCATTTCCTGTCGCCCAAAAACGTTGAGTGGAAATTCATTTCCCATGCGCACGACAAAGCCATGTCTGGGCCTCTTTGCATTCTCATTTTGTTCCAAACGAAAACTAAAAGCAAAAAAAAAGTAGAAAACCAAAAAAAAAACGAAGGCCTTGCATTGATAATTAAGCAGAGTTGACAGGGACAGAGGCAAAGGTGAATTGTCGACCTCGAAAAGCGGCTAGGCAAGTGCTCTATGGAGCTCATTTACAATTATTTTTATAGATATAACTTAATTTTTAACAGTGTGGAATTTAACTTAAGATTTTAGCAAAATTTCCGATGAGGTTTCAGTTGAGGAAATGTGTAAATTCAAGTAAATTGTTTAGAAAATAATGTCAAATTTATAAAAGTTATAATGTAAATTTAAGTGGACAATGAAATAGAAGTATATTTTTATTTGATTGATGTCAAATTTATTTCTCAGCTCGGGATCGGATGTTGATAGGATTTAACTTTAGTAAATTTCAACTTAAAAAGTTCCTGGCATAAAATAGGAAAAAGTTCAGGGTGTAATTGATCTTTGAACGTTAAAAACAAAGATTTACTCCAACTGAAAACTCATTTTATTTATATTAATCTCTTCTTCACATTAAGTGTGTTCAAGCTTCGGTGTAATATGCTTTAAATAATTCCATGGGCCATTTAACTTGTGGCGTGTGACGAATTTTCAAATTATTTGTTTTGGTCGCTGGCTATAAATTTGAGCTGTTTTCGTGTTGGCCATTTTAGTAGTCGTGTTTTAGCTTTTGCATATTTGACAAATGCAAAACAAAACAAAAAAAAAAAGATCGAAAAATACTGGAAAAAAAAGAAAGGATAAGTTAAAACTGGCCTGCTGGTCGCTCACCATCAACATCTAAACGGAGCAACGACAAATTTATGATAATTTACAATGAAAAAATCTAACAAAAAAAGAAAGAATGAGAGTAGAAAATGACTCGTACTCGTCGTCTATTCCCTGGGACCATAGAATGACATTTTAGTACATCGTCTATTATTGCCTCGAAACATGCTCTTTTGTTGTTTGTCGAAACATTCTCATGGCCCCCGCTGGCGGCACGCCCCCATCCCTGCCCGCCTCCTTTCCATTGGCATTGCCACCATCGTCTGGCTGTTTGTTGGAAAATTATGACCGCCAGCATATTGCAAATTATATTTAATTAACGTTGCATTTCGAGTACAAGTTTCCAACTTCTTTTGTTGCTCTCCGCTTTTTTTTGTCTATTTGTTGTTTTATTTTCCCATTTGTAGTTGTTTTTTTGTGTTTTTTTCAAACAAAATTTCAATTGCATTTTTAATTAGATGGCCATTGGTTTTTGTGGCCCTCTTTGTTTCGACCAGATATCATTTAGCCATTTCGGAATATTCATAGCGAAATTTTCATGCAAATGGCAGCATTTGGCATGCAAAGTGATTCCCATGTGAAAAAGCAAATAAATCTATCAAACCTACTTAAGTGAAAGCTTAAATAACAGGGTATACTTTTGTATCTCAAAGAAAATTCGAAGTTGACCTGAAGTTTTCCATATGAAAAACAAGATTTTGAATACTGTAATTTATTATTGAATAAAAATTTTAATTTATTATTGATGTAACTGATTTCAGTTATTATACCCGTTACAGTTTTTAGAATATTATTTATTTTGTTATCTATTATTATAAGCTATCATCTATCTGTCTATCATCAAATCTGACAAACAGAACGGAAGTAATGGCGGCTTTAAGTCTTAATCAAGCGCCTAAAATCATGCAGCATAAAAATATTTCAAATTTATTTAAATAAGTAACGGATATTCTTTATCAATATAATTAAAAATATATTTATCTAATTAGTCACTTGTTTTGTTTAGTAATTCTGAGAGGTCTTCCGTCAGATCCCGATACTTCATTTGCGTTAATTTAAGATCTTATCTAGATTCTTAGTATAATCTATTTGAGATACTAACTCAGACACTTGTCTATACATTTAAAGTTCTTCTCAACGCAGAGCCGTCTAAAGACATCATTAGGCCGAGTGCTAGACTAGTTTGTCTCGAGACTTCAAACTTCTTTAACTTGATTTTACATCTTTCGGCCAAATATGGCCTTCGCGTTGACTTCCATAAATTTTGGGCTGCCTTTTAAACAATTCAAAGCACAACAACAAAGACAAAAAAGATGGCAAAAGGAAGAAGCTTGCAGCACATATTTTAGCCAACTTTTAAAATATGTTGCCATTTGCGAATTGACCAAGCCGCATGCAACAGGCAACTGGCAACTGGCGGCAGCTGCCGCTTAGACATTGATGGCCATGCCAGTCTCAGCCTCAGTCTCAGTGGCAACTGAAGTTGCACAAACGAAACGAAACAAAATGTAAAAAAAGTGGTTTTCTATATATTTTTCTAAAATCAAAATGTCCAGTTTTTTGTTCATCAACGCCGGGCCAACAACGCTGGCTTGCTGCTTTGGCCAAAGTTGTCGCCGGCTTTTTGCTGTTGCTGCCAGTCAGTCAGCCAGCCAGCCAGCCAGCCAATGTCATTAACTTGGCCAACAGCTACAGCTGCAACTCTAGCTCTAGCCTTAGCTCCATGTGCGCTGACATGGCAACATGAAGCGATTTGAGCATTAATGTTCAGGCCATTTTTTTTTTGTTGGCCAACAGTTGCAGCTACTAGTTGGGGGCTACTGTTTCTGCTTCTGCTGCTGCTTCTAATTTTGTCAAAGTGCAAAAAAGTGCGTGTGCAATTATAAAATGCATTTCATTGCTTTGCCCAGGGAGATGACTTTGATTTTGTGTCGCCAAATTGCTAGTCAAGTTGCAAGTTCTTTGGCCAAAAGGAAGAGGTTCATTAAAAGAGTATTTCAGCGTTGATTTTGCCACACATTTTTTGATTGCCCCCTGGCAGCAGCAGCAACAATAACAGCAACAACAACAACAGAGGCAACTTCTTAAGACTTGCCCCAATCGATCGCAACATGTTGTTGCTTTTGTAATGCGAAAACTGCAGCAGCAAAAAAATAAAAAAAATAAAAACTTGCGTTGCTTCATCTTCAACATAATCATCATCATCATTATGATCATTACCCCTACAGGTACTACAGCTGGGCTCGATCTATTCTCTCCCTCTCTGTCTATCCCTCTCTGATTGCTGTCAGATTGTGCGGTTGGACTTGCAACTTGGCCAAGACATTGAACTTCTCCTGCCTTGTGTACGCTTCCAAATATTTTTTCGCAATAACTTGACTGATTGACACTCAGGAAATGTCCAGCAATTTGATTGGCTTTTATGCGTTTGCCTTCGTGCCGCCTTTTGAGTGTTAGACAAAATGATATTAAAATATTTTGTCCACTGCACACAATTAGAATTCATAGACATGTGCCACCAACTTAAAGGCAACAACTTTATCGTTGTTGCTGTTGTTGTTGTTGCATGTTGTCGCTATTTTTGCTATTTAGCTGTGACGAGGTTCATTGACGCGTCCCACAGAACAGGAATCAAAACGAAATAAGCCAAAAATAGCTAAATGCGTACATAATAAAAAACCAGTTAAGAAAAATGCACGAAACCAACAGTCAGAAAGGATGAGTGAGGGCGAGAGAGAGAGAACGAGTGAGACAGGGAGACAGAGAGGAACAACGCACACAAGAAATTTTCATAATTTTTGCATTTTATAGAACATTCGAAAAAAATCAACAAAAAAAAAACAGCAGACATGTAATTGCAACGCGTTGTTGCTAGCTAAATACCCTGTAAATTTGGCTGATATAATGCTACTTTAGAATCTTGCATAATCTAGCGGAATCTAGCGTATTTTATCTTAATTTGTGTAATTTTTTGTAGCTAGTGTAATTACGTTTTTCACTAGATAATACCTCGTAAGCTTTTAATATCCCTTTTTGACTTCCATTAGCATTCGTAAAATACATACGTTAGTACCTGTGATTACTAGATAATACCCTGTAAATATGGCGTGCTTGGTTCTAACCAGATTCAATCCTGTCCTAAAGATCGGTCTACAATTTTTAATGCTTCCATTTATCTGATCATTTGATAGTTAGACAATTTAATTAATAACCAGTTATCACTAGATAAGCACCCTGTAATCACAGCTTGTATGATTCAGCTCTGAATCTGCCTATTTCAAAATAATTACTGCATAAATGCTGCCCTAACGTTTGATTCCATTCATTAGTCCAATAGAATCTTCTTTCAATGTCATGTTGTTTTTAGTCTCTTCAATTATATGATCTGTTATTATTAGTTAAATGCACTACAAGTGCTGTCTTTGCACCTGTTTCTTTTACAGATTCTAAGCCTTACAAACACTGTGGATGGCAGTTTACGCTAGTGACGAAAGCATCACGAAAGGTGCGAAAAGCGACTCGCAATATATTCAGGAAAAATGGAAAATTTGCCGACTGATTTCTCGTAAAGTGTATTATTTTAGATAGTTAATATACCCTTTAGCTTAAATTTAAAGGGCATTAATCGTCGCTAGGTGCATTGGCCGCATTCAAGGCTATCACAATGCACTGAGTTTTTTGTAGCTGTTGTTTTAGTTGTTGTTGTCTTCATCATGTTACAAGTTTTAGCCAAGGGCCGAAATCTGTACTCCAAATGAGCCTCTCTTTGTGTAAGTGTATGTGTGTGTGTGTGCGCATCTGTGTGTGTGGTCTAGGCTAATTAGCCGCTAGCCTGGTCCATTGAAAGCGCATTTGATGAAGCTGGCACACATTCCATTCAATTTCATTGATGCAATCGCTGCTGCCATCGGATTTGCAGGCACGGTTCATTCATGCCCAGAGTTGTGCCCACTTCCCCATCCTTGTGTGGTTGTTGCCTCATTGTGTGCTCGGTAGCTGCTCGCGCATTTGGCTACTTCAGTTGCCAACTTGCCAGTTTGGGACACACCTTCTGCAACGCCACGCTAATCACGAGCAGAAGAGGCAGACGAAGACGTAGAAGACGAAGAAGGCAGCGCCGGCAGCGCGTGGATAAATCAAAATGTTGGCTGGCGAGACGTGGGGCACACAGCCCACTCCTCTACCCCCTTAAACTACCTTGCCAGCAAACAGACAGAGAGCATAATCCGCGGCACAAAGCCAAAGCCGAAGCTGAAGCTAAAGAAAGTGCCGCACATGAGTCTGAAGACGTTGTTGGCTGGTTGGTTGGTTGGTTGCCTCTTTGGCTGCCACTTTGCAGCCTCTGCCTCTGCCTCTGCCTCAGCCTCTTTACCCTTCCACTTCTGGCTGATCCTCGTGGCTAAGACAAACGCAAACGTTAACTCTTTAGTCGTATCTTTCACTTTGATTGTGGGTCTCTCCTCTGACGGTGGCTCGTGTGGCTCGTGTTATGTTGTTAGTGTTTAGCCTTAGTCGTTTACCTTGCGGCCACAACGTGTTGTTATTTTTTTTTCTCTTTTATTTTTTTCTACTTCTTTTTTTTTGTAGTCGTTGTTGTTGTTGTTGCTGCCACTTGGCTACTGTTTGTTTACACATGTATCTATAACTCAATCAGCCTGCGCTTTAGACGCTTAACATCATTTGGGCCACGTGACCCACACTACAAATTTTGCCAATGCGCCACGTCAAGAGCCATGAACTTGCCCCAGAACTATGAAAGGAATGTGCTAACAAAAAAAAATAATAGCAACCAGAAGAAGCTGCCATGTCCATAGTTGTGCGTAAGTTCTAATGAAAACCTAATTACAAAATCAGCCAATACTCTCAAGACTCGCACATAATTAAGGCGCACACTTGGCGTCGTCTGTCCCCAGTTTCAGTCTTCAGTCTTCAGCCTCCAACAATCCAACTGCAACTTCAGCATCTGCAGCGTCTCTCCATGAAAAACGCATTTAAAAGCCACATTAATGACGAAGACGACGGTTGCAACCACTTTGGTAAAATAGGAAATTGCTTTGCTGCTTTCGTTTGAGCATTTGGCTGACTCTTCTTATTTCTACTTATTTTATTTTATTTTTTATTTTTCTTTTTTTTCGTTCATCAGCAGACGAGATCAACGCCAGTCGTTGTTTGCTAGTTGTCTACTCTTTTGTTGTTGTTGCTGCTGTTGTTGTTGTCCACATTCACATTCACATCGAGAACCACACAAAAACGGCGTCGGCCGCTGCAACTGCGAAGCGTTTTCAGCATTTTTAGTTAATTTACCAGGAAAAACATTTGAAATTCTTAAAAAAGTAGCATCAACTAGTCGCTGGCCTAGGATAGAAAAAAAAAGTGACATTGCATTGAGGGGCTGTAGCACGCCCACTTATACTCTATTATCAGCCAAGTTCAGCTGATAAATGCTATTACAAATATTTGTTGAATACCCCTTAAATTGCAAGTTTTAATCGAATTCATTGTTGAATGAACTTTAAGTAGAGGCTTTAGTTTAGTTATCGGTCGAATAAAAAAAAGCTCAATTCATGTTTAATATTCATTTCTAGAACTTATCTTAAATTAATAAATATGTTGTTAGTTTCAATAGCTCCATGAATATTAACTTCAATTTAATTAAGTATCAATTTTATAGGCGAGAAATGAGTTAGATAATTTATATATATTAAATATATTCTTTATGTTTTTAATTTGTTTCACTTTAAATTTTAAAATATATTAGTTATTCAACAAATATATTGTCTTATTTTTATAACTCTTTGAATGGTTTAATTTTAATTTTAATTTTCATTTTATTAAAATATTCCTTGGTCAATATTTGTGTTAACAAATAGTTGAAACAGTATAATTTTAAAACCTTCTCCTTACTTAATTGATCAGCTTAAAGAGCATACAATTTTCGTTATACTTAGCTTGAGCTTTTCCTTATTTTCTACTTTGGTTTATGTCGCCGCCACCGTCGCGACGCGCTGTCGCTGCTTACGCCGCTGTCTCCGTCGCTGTCGCTGCTGCGGCTGCTGCATAGACTAAAAATCGCATTCGATCATTTATGGGATTTTATTTGGCGCGTCAGCAAATGTTGCTAAGCAATTTATTTATGACATTTTTTGCTAGCATCGGTCGGCCGTTGGCCATCAGCCGTTGGCTGTGGTAAGATTCGTGCAGCAATTTCTGTGTTGCAACAGAAGAAGGGGGAGGTGGAGGAGAAGAGGTAGACTGACGGACAGAGAACAGAGGACAGACGCATTGAAATAGTTACAAAGTCAAAGCCAAGTTCCATATTCATCAGCTGCAACACTCTTCATTCTTGGTGTTGCTTGTTCGTTGTTTGGCTTGCCTTGTAATTTTTCGTTGTTGTTTGTTGTGTTGTTGTTGTGTTGTTTTGTCCTCTTGTCGTTTTTCTATCGAAACCCAAACTGGATTTTAGTCTTGCTCTCAGCGGACAACGCGACGTATCGTGGCAGTTGCAATTGCAATTGCTGTTGATTTTACCATTGCATTTTAATTAAGTGCATTTTAATGAGGCATCATTGGCTGTACTTGCCACAGTTGCAACAGTTGTTGCCTCCTCTTATTGTAAACGCATTTTTAACTAGATACTGCAGTTTCCTGGGCTGGGAACTCACATTGATAATTCCTCGTCCTGTCTCTAATTAATCAAAACATTAGCTAATGTTTAAGCTTATTTAAATAAGTCTCTACGTTTGTGGTCTTTACGTAAATTGTGGTTTTAGTCACAACAACAACAGCAGCATCGCAACTAAAAAACAAATACATAATAAAAAAAATGTACTATGTAAATAAAATGCCAACAAAATTGTCAGTCTAATTTGATTTGACTGCCTGCCTCTACATATATTTGCGACCCTCTCGAAACTGGGAGCCAAAGAGGAAAGGATAATGGCTGCAAGAGAGTGCTGGTTGAGTTTACTCCTACTCGTACTCAGTCACCCAAGGCTGATATTTATACTCGTATTCTCATACTTAACATAGCTGGCTTTATTAGTTTTCAAATGCAATTTGTTGCATTTTATTATGAAATTAAATATGTCGAAAGGGCGATGTGATAGAAGTGAGAGTTTAAATCTTATTTTTGTCAAAGACATGAGTCGAAACTAATGCTAATGAAAATTCTAATGATATGCTAGTGTTCTTTTTATTACGAATAGTTATTTTCATCATATTCCTTATGTTAAAGCTAAATGAAAATGTTAACAATAATTAATAATAATGATAATGTTAATGCTAATTATAATGCTAATGTTAATGCTTCTACTATCATTATATTCAATTTAATAAAGCAAAATGCCTATACTAGAAATAATTAATAATAATTAAAATATGAATTTTAATGCTAATAATAATACTGAGGCTAATATTAATGCAAATTCTAATGCTAAAACTTATGCTAATGTTAATGTTAATGCTATAGCATTGCAAATTCTAATACAAACGCTGATGCTAGTTTGCTTAGATTATGCTAAGCGAAAGCGATTTTTGTGGCACCCCTGAATAACTCAAGTTTTACTTACTATGCTACAAATTATTAAAATTCTTATGTTAATTCTAAGGCTAATAATCAACAATTATTAATACATTGAAGCGTATTTAATAAATTCACCAGGCCTTACCGTTTACCTTTCTCTACCTTTGCAATAACATTTACCAGCGTCAATTTTTTTTTTCATTTTTCAAATTACGCAATTTTCATTAGCTTGCTGCATTTGCAGGCAGAAAATTAAGAGCTGCTCTGCCTCCGCGGCCACTTCACTTCCCTTTTAACTGCCCCCGAAGGTCCAGTTGGCAAATGCAATCCAAAGTGCGTATCTGCAGGATGCGAGGATGTGAGTGAGTGGCAGGACGACCCTTGCAGGCTGTTGTTGTAGTAAATGTATTTGTGTGGTTTTCAATCCTTTTTCCCCATTTATTTCTGCCTATATCTACACACATATCCATGTGTGTATGTATTTTTTTTATTTTATGCGCAAATAATTGTGAATCTCTCTTTTTTTTATATTCACATTTTTCGCTTGCTGTGGCAGGTTATTGTTTGGTTTGGTTTGGTTTTTATTTTTTTATTTTTAATTAAAAGCGGAAGTAAATGCAGGGGATGCCCGACTGGTTGGTTGACTTGTCAAGTGCATGCGTGAGCCTGTCATTTGAGTGTGTGTGCGTGCGCGTGTGTGAGTGTGTGCGTGTGTATACACACTTTGGCCATATTGTAGTGTTTTGCTAACAATGCAATTTTCAGCGCATTGTTGCCGCTGCTGCTGGTGCTTTCAGAAACTCCCTTTTGACGGACGCACATCAAATCAAATCGTCAGTTTTGCAGAAAATTTCGCCCGTCGCCGTCGACTGATGAAATGTCAAATGCGTTCCCATTCCGAAACCGAACCGTGTAAACACAGTGTAAAGCACAACGGATGCGGATATGGATATGGCTGATGATACAACTGACAGACAGACAGACTGCTTAGAGATGCGTCCCCGCCATTCCACGCACAAACTAAACCAAACTCAACCACAATAAAAACATGGCAACAATTCAAAACTGAAGAGTTTTTCAAATAACGAAAAAAAAAAACGAGGAAAAAAAGGGGCAGCAAAAAAAAAATCGAGAAAATTAAAACAAAACAAACACAGCACAGCACAACACAAATGCAACACAAACGCAATGGAATGAACGCATCATTCTCGGTAACATCCAGCCTCGGAACATATCCTCATCAGCCTTTGGCTTTGCCTCTATGCCACGCATGAGGAGATTTTGGTTTGGCTTTTGATTGACGAACTTGGGCTTGGATTGTTGTTCATGTACTGTACTGTACTGTACTGACTAACTGACTGACTGAGGGACTGACTTACGGACTACTCGACGATCCGCTTTTCACTCAAACTCATCAACGTCAACGACGCATTCAAATCGTTTTGATGGACTGCCGCAGCCTTCACTCTTCTCTTCGCCACTCCACCCTTAGCCTTATCCGGCCAATCCCTCAGCTTCTGTTTCCGCACGCAGTGCATCCTGGCACAAAAATAAAAACAGAAAAAAAAACAACAAAACGAGCTGAAGAATATTTGTATTTTACGCAATTTTTACTGGCTGTGACTGGTTTGCCAGTTGTCCCGTTGGTTGTTGGCTGATTTGCAAACCGATTTGCTACATTGTTCATGTCAGTCAGCGCATTGTTTATTATCATCATCATCATCATATGAGTGTATGGGCAACACATAAGGACCAAGTCACATGTTTGCCCTGTCATTGTCTTTGCCATCCGATTGCAAAGTTAGTGCGACAATTATTGTGGCATTAAAATATATTTGCAAAAATCCATTGCACTAATGAAACGAATGAAAACAATGGAATAAGGCTTTTTGGATTAGGCAGCAAATATTAAGTGCTTAATAATAACTTTGTACATATTCAACAAAAGTCAAATCTGCATTTTATTACGTATACGCAACGTTGGCCATTTTCTGTTATTATTCATACACTTCTAACTTGAGCGTCCAACAAGCCGCATAAATCGCTCAACAATTTCCACTGCAACGCCTTTTCACAGTTAATTTGCCATAAAATATGCTAGCAACAACAACAACTACAACAACTACAACAACATTAACAGCCTGCAGCTGATGTTGAAATGAAACCTCGTCTCGTTGTCGCAATTAAATTAGCAGGCATCAAGTTGGTTGCCAGTGCCAAGAGTACAGACTCTTTGTCTGTGTGTGTGTGTGTGTGTAACAGTCCTGGCCATAAACTGTTGCCAAAAAGTTTTAAGCTGCAGTTGAGTTCGCTCCTTCCACTTTCCTCGCCTCCCTCCCTAAAACTTGCCTCTTAAGCGAGAAAACACAGAACGAGAATCTGTTTTCACACCGCAAAGTTTTTGCCAACTTTGCTGAGCAGCTTGTCGTGTTTGCTTTTTTGGCAGATTTCCTCACATAATCTGGCATGTAAATGATATAGCCGCAAAGTTGCGCATACTTTGTGAATTTTGAACCAGCCTTCCCCCCCTGCCCACATTGTGCCACAACACTTGTTGCAACTGACAACTTGTTGGATTTGCTTGCAACATGCCCAAAATGAGAACTGAAAGCAGTTGAATAAGAAGAGAACTTGAGTTCTGAGTGTTTTGACTGGATCGCATTGTGGTTTCAGCCCAAAAGGTTAATTAAATGACAGCAACTTCTTGATGGAATTCTTCTGTTTTCTACGAATAGACAACAATTGAAAGGTTTCCATTGGGAATGTGGTAAACGAGAAGCCAAATGAGTTCACTTGAGCAGAATGTTGCGATGAATCTTCAACTATCCGGTTTCTTAGCTTTATTTGTATAATTTTTTATATTTCACACTGCTTCCTAACTTTACAAGCCCAATTGCAATATTATTTAAATTATAAACATAATTTAAACTTTTGTCTAATGGAACATAAATAAAAAGATAAAAAAGCTGTTTAAAATTAAAAACAAAGAAAATAACAAGCAAGAAAAACAATCTGATCATACAAAATATGTACAATTATTAAAAGTTTCTAAGCATCAAAGTCTTTGTAAAAAATTTATTTTATTTTTAACTAATACGAAATTAAAGTATCATTTAGATCTGTTTGTCTGCCCGAAATTGCAGGTGTTTTTTTTTATTTCTCCTTTCTTTCCACTTATAATAAAACTTACGCATCTAATTAATTTATTCAACACAATATCTGTATTTCCAAATTAGAAAACCCACCTAAGTTTTTGTTAATTCCCACTAGATAAGAGTAAAAACCCATCAACTTGTTTTCAAAAAGTTATTGTCGATTCTATTTCCGTTGGACTTTGTCACCCAAAACTTATATTTTAAGCATCGTCACTTTCACTATTCGAAATTACACTGACGCACAATCGAATATATCTATTTTCCCAAATTATAATTAAATAAAAGTCATTATATTTAATTAGTTTTTATTAAAGTCTTGCACTTTTTATTAAATCATTTAATATGCTTACAAAAATTATGGAATATTATAAAACAATAAAGAAAATAAAATATTTTTATTGTATAAAATATCGAGCACTCGAAAATTGAGTATGTGATAATAATAAATATGAATTTTTTTTTTTTTCCTAAAAAGCTCTCTCTTAAATATTGCAATTAAGTTAAATTAGATTAAACCAGCTCATCTCATCGCTCTCTTAAATTTCTTATCTCCATTCCCTGCTAATTTCGGCGAACGAATTAATTTTATTTACCAGTTTGCGGCTGAAAATGTCAGTGTTAATTTCAAGCTGTCTGCGAAATGTTTAATAATACCAAGTGCTAAAATTCTCAAAGTAAATTGTTTAATTGTTGCTCTACATTTTTCTTATCAAGTCTGTGCATTATGTGAGTGCATGGCCGTCAATAGATTTTGGGCAACTCCAAAAGCAAGATCAAAAAAGTCGCACCAAAAACAACAAAAGATAAACCCGATGGGAAATTCAATTTTGAGTGCATAAAAAAAAAATCTAGTGGTAAAACCGCATCTTTTATTCTTGTCTCGTGTCTTTCTCTCTCGTTTTCCCTGCGTCGAGTCTATGCATAATAAGTCTAGCGTCGCTTTAATAACCGACGCACCTTGGAGGCACTCATCAGTTGCACTTAAAAACTAAACCGACGAGCATCAACTGAGAACTGAGAAACTGGGAAGGAGGATGATACGCTCATTAAAGTTACTCGTTTTGGCCTTGTTAATGGTGGTTTGTGCGGTGGCTGCTGCGACGACTGAGCCGAGCTTGTACAGTCCAGACGATAATGTCAAAATATTGAGCAGCGAATCGCTGGAAATCGATCTGTACAATTCAAGCAGTTGCAATTTTGTGCAGTTCTTCAACTATTTCTGCGGCGACTGTCGTCGCTATGCGGCGACCTTCAAGCGACTTTCATGGAAGCTCTACGACTGGCGACGTGTGATCTCTGTGATTGTGATTGACTGTGCCCAGGAGAGAAATGTGCAGATTTGTCGCACTTACAATGTTATGCAAACTCCAACAATGCGCTTCTTTCCACCACACTTTCAACGCACCGAAACGGACATCGGGATTGAGATCAAGAAACGTGAACCCGATGAAATATTATCCCAACTGGCCGAATATATATCGAGCATCAAGTCTACGCAGCGAGAACAACCCAATTTCGAGCCCATCAAAGAGTCAGATAACGTATTCTATGCGGATGATGAAGAAGATTGCAGTGACATAGCGTATACAGTGATGGTCTATCAACCCAAGTCCTCAACAATTGGTCGTGATCTAATATTTGAGCTGTTAACTTGGCCAACGGTGGCTGTGCGTATTGTGGACAATCAGCGACTATTTACCAACTTTGGTCTGAGCCCTGTCGACAAGTTGGCCATAATGGACTGTGTTGGAAATATACGACGCTTGCGACCTGCAGCTGATACGATTCCAGCATATGTTGCAAGTGTCACCAACTATCTACAGTCCGCGGGTTACACTTCGCTGCCGCCACTTGCAACAACTCCAGCGCCAAAAGTAAACGAATTCAATTTGGATGAAGAGCAGTCGGTAATTATTGCAACAGTTTTACGGGAGCAACCCAAAGTCTATCGTGCGGATTTGGAGCAGGCAATTGACCAGTTGCTGTTCAAGGAGCTGGCCAAGGTTCCCAGCTACAAAGGTCACAACATTTTGGCCCTGCAGAAAATGATCAATTTGCTGCGCATTTTCAATCCCTTGAATGTCAACGGCAAATTATTGTTGGATCGCATTTATAGCTATGTTAAGTCCATTGATTACAACAGTGAACTAAAGGGAGATGTCTACGAGAAGCAAGTAAAAAATATTGCATCAAAGTTACCCAAAGTATTCAAGTCACAGCGTTTTATTGGCTGCATTGGATCCGGGCCGTTTTTGCGAGGATTCACCTGCTCCATGTGGACATTGTTCCATTACCTAACCGTGCAATCGGCGAAGACAGCGGTGCTTCCACCTGGCGCTGTCCTGCATACAATTCATGGCTTTGCCAGTCACTTCTTTGGCTGCAAGGATTGCGTCGATCATTTCCTGGACATGGCGAAGCGTCGTAAACTGTTCGATGTGAGCACCTATGACGAGGAGATTCTCTGGCTTTGGGGCGCACACAACGAGGTGAACGAACGCTTGGCTGGCGATTCCACTGAGGATCCCAAATTCCCCAAGAAGCAATATCCTACTCCGGATCTTTGTGGCAAGTGTCAAAGTCCAAATTGGAATCTCAAAGAGGTTGCTTCATTTCTAAAGGAAATTTACGATCCGAAAAACTTGAGCACGTTTGGACTAGTTACACATGTTGGCTACGATTAAGAAAAGAGTTTAAAAACATTAGAATAATATTTTAACACATAGCTGTACTTAATTTTACGGTAAACAAATATTACGAATATTCATATATATACTATTCATGTATAATTTTCCATAATTACTAATTAGGTATTTCCAACAACTGTTTAATGTTTTAGTTAAGTTTTGGAAATACCATTTATTTACAATTAAATAGAATAATGTATTTCATTGAAAAGATTTCCCATAATTAAATAAAATTATATGTTTGGAAAAAAATCAAGCAAAATACAAAAAATCCATGTTACTTTTTGCTTATATAAATAAAACAGATTTTTCCAAATTAATGGAAATTCCTAATTTTTTATTGCTATTATTTTTTATTTTATATTGGTTTCATTGAATACTTTTGCATAATAAAATGTATAAAATTAAATACAAAAATACAAATTCAACTATTATTCATTGCTTTGCTTTGTCTTTGTTTTTGTAATTCTAGCAAATATATTTCGGATTGTAGGTACATGTACCTATAAAACATTTATCGTTCAAATGTTTGTCAACTGTCAAATGATAATTGTGTGAAATTACTAAATTAAACGTTCAATTCAAATTAAGTGGAGCTCAATGTACTGCAATGTGTGCAGCAGTTATGTAAGTGCACCATGCAACCATGCAACTTGAAAGGGGGGCGAGTCAAGCTGAAAGGCTTTCTTTGATTGCGTAGCACACACACACACACACACATGCGGACATACACACACACACTCACGCACTTATATACACACACCTATTTAATGGCACATCAATTATTAATAGAACATTTTTGCAAAATATCTACGCACTAATTTGCGTAAAGTAATCGATGTGGCGGAACAATTTTCACGCATGCACACATGGGGTGACTTGAACGCCAAGTTGCAACGCCTCGTTGCAGGAACAGGGACAGGGCCTGTCTCTGTCTTTTGGGGCATGGCATGGTGTACAAAATTGCCATTTGCGGTAGCTAAAAATTACCAACCAAAGCTGCGGGGTCAACTATGGGGTTACATAGTATAATAAGGCTTATGTAAAATTTATTATATGTAATAAGCATGTATAAATAAAAGAAGCAAGTGCTGCTGCTGTTGTTGTTGTTGTGGTCGCTGTCAGTGTTTATTGATATTTTTCAAACACATACCGAACTCACACCTGCACTCACATTCGCATTCACACTCACACTTACACTCAGTTCGGAGGAGGAGTCATCGATACAGGCGAAAAGTGTTGCATAAGCAAGAGGGCAAAAATGGTTGCCACACGCATACTTTGTACGCAACTGTACGCAGTTTTTGTGCCTCGCTTAAATTGAAGGTTCCCTTTTCGACCCTGCATTTAAAAGTATTAAAGGGTCTAGTGAGCTAAAAAACTCAAAATGAATTTACCTGGCTCAAAATGACATTCCGCTTGAAAATTTGTTCAGTTTTGGAAAAGTTATGAACGTTTTAAGTTGCTATTGCTCGAGGACAGCTAAAAATATATAGAACTCGAATTTTTTGATTCAGTTTTTCAATATTATAAAAAATATGTTTTTATTTCCGTATTTTTGCGAATCCAGCTTAGTAAATTTTCAAATTTATTAACTCAGTAAAATTTTATTATTTTAAATTTAATTTAATGTTTTTCCGAATAAGTACAGGGTCTCCTACGGTCGATTTAACTCAACTGTAGCATTTCCTAATAGTTGTTGTTAAGCTAAGGCCGTAAATTTTAAGCCAACCTACGCATATTTATCTGAACAGGAAACCGGAAACCAGCGCCCATTTCTTGCAATGCGGTTTATCTACCGAAAATCTGTGCGTTGCGTAAAATGCGTAAATTTTATCTAGACGAAAACTTTGCACGGCTTTCGCCTTTCTAATAGTAAACGGATATTGTGGCTTCTGCCATATGAATTTGCAGATTTATGGGGGAGAGTTTATGCGAAGATTGAAGGCAGTTGCTTGCCGTCCAGGAAGTGTGCTAATTGGGCGCCCCCTTCTTTTGGGTTTTCGTGTGGCCATTGGGAATTTGCATAAAGTTAGTATGGTTGGTAATTGCCTGCGGTAGACTGGCCAAGAGTTTTACGTACGCCACTTGAGTTGATTCTTTTTTCCCATTTACTTAACATTTTCCATTTTCTATTTACCATTTTTGCCTCTGTGATGGCATGCATTAACCAAAAACAATAACCCTGCAGAATAATGCACAAATTATTGTTTAGGCATTTAAATTAAAATGAATACTATAAGAAAATGCTGCTGCAGCGGCAAAACAACGAGTGCACTGTTATAATTATGTAAAAACAGTCTAAAGATTGACTTGACTTCTATGCATACACACACACACACATACATAAATATTGCCAGAAGCGCATGCGAGGCAAACATAAATTTGCAAAACAGAACGTTGGGTGATTGTAAGGGTCTGAGAGGGGAAAGGGGGACAGGGAGAGGGGTATAGCCAGCGAAAGAGAGTGCAAAATAACAAGCTGGTAATTATCAATAGCTGAGTTGGTAACATTGTCTGTCTTGACTGCGTCGACGGGCGCTTCAGCTGCCTTCATTCAGCCAGCAGCCAGCAGCTTCCACTCCACTCCCCTCCACTTGCCCTTAGCCCATCATCCGAAACGAGAACACACGCAAAAAATGTAAAGTGGAGAAGAAAATTTCGTGGCACTTGCTGATGAAATGCTTGAGAGCAACGCCGCCGTCCTACTCCCCTCCGCCGTATCTCCTAGTTCCCAAAACCGAACCAAAGAAAACTAAACTTTAGAATTTTTCTATGCAGCCTGCAATTAAAAATAAAGCAAGACTTGCTTTTACTTGACTATAATATACCCTGTAATAGTCCAGAATGACAGACATTTCTTGCATAACTATAACATAATTATAATTATCTCGTAGTCGATCGAAATCCTGAGAATAGTTAATTGACAATAATATATTATCATATTACCATTTAATTTAATTAGAAGTAAATTTTAGTTAAAAAGGTTACAAAAAAAGCATTTAAACAAACATTTTATTTAATTTTAAGGTCATGAAATTAATTTCTTTGGTTTTTCTCTTCAATTTTTTTTTTTTTTTAATTTTAAGACTGATTTATTTAGCTTCATAACATAGTTAGTCATCGTTTGTAGAAAGGGTATGTTAAAAAATATGAAAATTACTGTTGAATGCGCCTTAAACCAGGGCTGCAGAATTACATACTCCTTGAACTAAAGAACTTTAAAATATATTTAAAATTTATTTTTTTTTTTATTTTTTTTTTAGTTTTTTATTTTTTTTAATCGTAATCACTAGATAATCACAAATTTTTCAACAGTGAATTATATAATCATTGCGATTATTTCTAATAAATAATCTAATTGATTAGTAATTCTAATCGAAATTTAACAGGTATGATTTAAATAAACAAAACTATCAAATTGTAAATATTAATAAATAAAGAAAACTGAGAAATATATATTTGAAAAAACTTAACATGTTATTATGATTTAAATTTAATTCTCTTAAAATAATATTTGTAATAATTCATAATTATGTCTTTTTTATGTATGTTTTTTGTGTAGTAAGTATAATAGGGTCTTAATAGTTCAATTATTAATTAATAAGAATATTTATTTATACTTTACAAGTAAATTTATTTAAATTAGCTTGTCGACATTTATTATTTATAATTGGCTTAACTTAATTATCGATTATAATTTTGAAATATATATACTTTAAGATTATCATGTATTTATTTCTTTATTTTAATCGTTTTGTAATGCTTTCAGCCCTATTAAGTCTATTTTAATGCTATAGCTAATGTAGGCAATAGGCAAAACTAACGCAATTTGGCAACCATTTTTCCCAACAACAACAACAGCAATAATAAACTGTGCAACCGCTTCTATGCCACACTCCCCCCCTCCCATACATCCAACACAATCCCACAATTTGCGGCAGCGCGTAATTAAAACAATTTAATTTTTGTACAAGTGCACTGGCAACACACACACATATACACACGCACACACACACCAAAACTGAGGCCCAAAGTCAAAGCCAGAACCAACCCTGGAACGTATTTATGCCTTCAAATAATAATTTGCTTAGTTTATGAAGTTGATGTATGTGTGTGTGTGTGTGTATCTATGTGTGTGTGTGTGCAACATAAACAGAACATTCAGTTGTTGTTATTATTTTTATTTTTTCTTCTTTTTTTAAAGTTGTTGCGCACAATTTACTCACTTGGTTGCATTTTAACATATTTTGTTACGTTTTTCAACTCGAAGGCGGCCTCTTCGATTGTTGTTGTTATTTTTTCAGTTGGCTGCCGTGTTGTTGTTCTTCTTCTTCTGGCCCGACTAAAAACTCTAGCTCTAGTTCTGGCCTTACCTCAAGTTTAATTTGTTTCATGCAGCAGCAGCTTCTGTTGTGAATTTCATGTGCATCTGCCGCTGTTGCCTCTTGCCACTTGACTCTTCTTTTTTTTCCTCTCTCTCTCGAGTCGAAAAATATTTGTGCACGCAAAAAATGTTAATTACCGAGCCCAAGTCGCAGTTGCAGCAGCAGCAGCAGCAGTTGCAAGAAGTCGGGGGCACAAAAAAGCGAACCATCAATGCGGCTGAGGCATTAAAATATTTAGGTTGCCACTTGGCTGCCAACTTCCCAGGCCCAGGCCCAGTTCCAGTCTCAGGCCCAGACTTGGAGGCTCACACCCAGGCTCTCTCCCTCTCTTTCCCTTTTGCGCCCTCTCGCCCCCCCCTCTCTCTCTCAATCTGTCTCTTTCTGTGTGTTGCACGCTGTGGCATGGCCGTTAATGCAACTGCAACTGTAACAAATTGCAATGTCGCACATCTGTCTTGGATGGCGTTTGGTTTTGCCTAAAAAAAGAAAACACGAGAAAAACAGGTAAACTTCACTTTGGCCCAGGCCCTTGATGTTTCTGAGCTCATATTTATTTTTACTGTCGTTTTTACGTGGCTTAAAAAAATTGTCGTTGTTGTTGCTGTGGTTGTTGTTGTTGTTGTTGTTGCTGTGCCATTGCCAATTACCGGCGGACGGGAACCCTAGCAATTTGGTCATATCCGGCCCCCTGGCTGCTGCTGTTTTGGCCAAGCTACAAATCTGGTTTTTCCTTAACGCTTGTTAACAACAATTCTTGTGGCACGTTGAGATTTTCGTTGTTGGCCTTAGGATGTTTTCCTGCTTTTGGCCTTGCTAACAATTTTCCAGATTTCGCCCTGTCTCCCTCTCTCTCATTCTCTTCCTCTCTCTGAACTTAATTGATATTCAAAATGAGCAGGTTATAGTTTAATTTTAGCCACAAATTGTTCAATTTAACTAAATATTTGTAATGGAAATTGTTATTACGGAGCAATTTTCAGCTATTTTGCCCCTTTTTGTGTCCTGTTTTGGAAAAGAAGATACAAGAGGCATTTGGCCAAGACACCTTGGCCAGCTTGGTCATTAACAGGCACAAAACCGTCAGCTGCATTTAGACGCTGATCATTTGGAGTTGTTGTTCTTATTGTTGTTGTTGCTTAAGTTGTTGCTGTTGTTGTTGTTGTTGCTGTTGCTTATATTGTAACTAATGAATATGGAACTTGACTTTGACTTGAAGTCTGTTTTGTTGGCCATGTTGTTTGTTAGCTATTACAAGTTGTGTGCCTCACTCATTGCGCGTTTTGGACGCGTCATGTGGCCAGTTTTTTGTTGTTCTTGTTGTTGTTGCTGTTGCCACAGATTGCCGCACGATTCCAACTCGGCAAATGTGTCGCTGCAGCATTTAAGCAACAGCAACAACAACAACAACAGTTGCCACTGTTTGCTGCAGCATCTAAATGGTTGCAAAAAATGTCATAAATAAATTGCTTACAAAACATTTGCTGACGCGCCAAATAAAAGGCCATAAACGAACGCATCGAATGCTTGCTTGATAACTATTTAGCTTGCAGACTTGCAACAGCTGCAACAGTTGCAGGTTGCAGGCAGCAGGCAGCATCTGGAATTCCTGCCACCGTCGTGTAAATTAACTAAAAATGCTAAAAATCGCCGGGATGAGTTTGCTTATAGGGTTCATGTTGCATGCAACATCAGCTTCATCATATTGCGCTGCTAATGTTGCCTCTAATGATCTTTATGTACTCCTACTTATGTCCAACTCATTGTGAGTTCCTTACTCATCACACTTCTACATTCTCAGTGGCATGCCACACACACACACTCACATACAAACACATTGATGCAGCACAGACTCGTCACAAGTTTCAGCTGCAGTCCGAAATAACAGAAATCACAGCCGACTTGCACCTTTACTAATGCCTTGCATAACAACTTAATTCAACGTACAACAGCAACAACAACAACAACAACTTGCAACAACCGCAAGCTGCACAAATCCTGAGACCTGCCCCAAACCACAGCGGATGCAACAACTTTTTATTTTGGACAAAACCAGCTTCAAATCAATGTGGCAACATCAAATTTGCAGTCCCATTTGTTGCGCTTCTTATGCCTGCAACGTTGCTGCATGCAACATAAATTTGGCATTTTAATCGAGATGCTTTAGATTTGTATCTTAATTACAAACGGCCTTAAACTAACAAATTTTATGAGCCAGTGCAGAAACGCACAACGAAAATCTAAATATAAAAGTGTAAATTATAAACAAAAAATGAGTGCAAGAGAGACAGAGAGAGAGGAAGAGTATGAGAGAGAGAGAGAGAGACTGAGTGCAATGAAAAGCGAGATCAAGTTCAACGCACATTTGTCCTTGATAATTGAAATGAAGAGCGCACAGCAACAACAACAGCAACAATAACAACAACAACATCGATGACGACGATGAGCGCTCGATTTGTTGAAGGGGAGCCCGAAAAAATTTACAAGAGCAAAAACAGAAATAAACAAAAATTATGGCAGTGGATCGACAGACTTATTGCAGAGCTGCCTCTCTCTCGCTCTGTCTGCCTTCCCTCTCTGTCTCGCCTGTCTGTCTCTTTCTGGTAAACCGGCTGGGGCTGACAAGTACTCGTATTCCAGAATGCTTGGCATAATAAACACAAACACATGCACTAAATGTGCGTAGCGTATGCCGAAAATACGCTGGCCATTAAGTCAGCCCAATACCAAAGCATGCCCCAATACTGCATGCCTCATGCCCCAATCACACAATCCCATCCCTTCGCGCCCCAGCCCACGCCGCACAGTGGGCCACTTTTGCTGATCGTATGTAACGAAATTAATATTTTTAAAAATAATACAAATTTGTCGATGATTTTAATTTTCCTTACAAAAAACAACAAATAAATCAACTAACATAATAGAATAAATAATTATTACAGCTAAATAAAAAAAAAATTAGTAAAGAAATAAGTTCAAAACAGCTGCAAAAACCATGTGGTATATTTAAGAATTTATTTGCTTAAAAATGTATTGGAAAAGCTTTAACAAACCAATCGTTTAAGGGGTTATTGGCGATTTATAATAGATAATTAATTTTCATATATTTATATATAAATAATATTAAGCTGTGTTAATTTCTTAATTTACCAGGAACTTATTTAAATTTATTAGTTTTATAAGACTAAATAAGTTAAATAAGTTCCTGGTAAATTAAGAAATTAACACAGCTGAAATATTAACACAACTAACTTTCATAGCCAAATAAAAGCAAGAATATAAACCGAAAAAGGATTTTAAAATCATGTGTTATTTTTGACTAATAAAATCGATTTAATCTCCGCCCACTGTGCGCCCAGGCAAATGCCGATGACTGCCAAGTGCGATCTACAGTCGATTCGTACGTGCTTCATCGCATGCCTCTCGCTCTCTCTCTCTCTTTTTCTCTCTTATTACAAAAAAAAGAATTTCCGAAAATTTGCAATTGAGTGGCTGCAACAACAACAACAACAACAGCAACAAGGGACGACAGCGGCGTCTCTCGCATTGAGCGAACACAAAAATGTTTATGCATTTTTTCTGGTCACTGACCGTACTCAAGGTTTTTCGTATTCTGTTGCTGCCGCTGCCAAAGTTGCTGCTGTTGTTGTTATAGTTGTTGTTGTTGTTGCAACAACAACACAGCGACTCCTTCGACGCTGCGTAAATTGCATGCGCACAAAAATTGACGAATATGCCAGGCGACGTGAGGCAAAGAGTTGTGTGCCAATGTCTTGCTGCAGGTTCTGGTGATGGAGAGAGAGAGAGGGAGATGGAGAGAGAGAGAGAGGGGGGCAGCAGCATCAAAATGTGTGCGCCCCGAAAACACAAAAACACAACAACAAAAAGATCCGGAGCCTGAGCCTGTGGCTAAACTTGTTGCACTCGGAACGAGAGGCAACTTTGGCTCCCCTATGCCAGCATATCGGATGCATGCCACATTCACTCCGCTTCTGCCTCTTCCTCTGCCTCAGTCTCAGCCTCTGCCTCGGCAATTTGGAGACGAGGATGATATAATTTAGCACGAAAGTGAAGACTGCCTCTTCTTTTTTATTTTGTTTGCGCCGGCTTCTCAACTTGAGTCGATTGCGACCCGAATTCGCCAAACGAAACCGAAATGTGTGCGTTGTGTGGCAAGATCTTGTTCTGGCTGCGGCAAGAGTGATAAATTATGTTGTGCTTGGCATTTTACATTACTTAGTTTTTTGGGCTCAACAGTGCTTTGATTGTCGTAGGTTCTGGAGAGCGACTGGAAGAGACTGTACCTGGCTTCGTTCCATCTCTCTTTCTTCCTCTTTCTCCTTTACTCAATACCTTTCTCTGTCTTTTTAGCCTGCCCTGACCACCCGCAACAATTGAGGCGCAAAAAGTTCTCAAATTACGACGCCAAATGCCGAGTCAGTGACCGATTATGTTACCCAAAGCGTATAGGCGAAAGACAGGCGTCATCATCACTGTCGGCCCCATAAGCCGCACCCCCCACCCTGTCTTCCCTCTTTCTCCTTTCGATGTCTGTATGTGCTGCCAGTCTGACACCATCTACGCACAGTGGTGCTAATGATGTTCCTAGAGCGAATGTATGAACAATCCTATTGTTGACAATTTTGTGAAATGGTTTATAAAATACACAACATTCCATGAGTTTTGTTTTTATTAAATCAAACAATTACATTGCTAAAAAATGAGAGAGAGAGAGAGAGAGAGAGAGAGAGAGATAGAAAATAGACGATGGAAAGAATGGAAAAATAAATGTTCTATTAAGTTAACTTAACTATAAGAACCAAAAAATTTTTGTTATTAATAACATATAAGTAGTAAAATTAGAATATAACAAAATAAAAAATCTTGAAAATAAGTGAATAATAATGTATTAAGTTAATTTTAATTATTCCAAAAAAAATTTATGATCACATATATTTTTATATGTGTTACTAAATGTTTTACTCAACTTAAGTTAAGGGAAATGCGATAAAATCGCATAAGTTAAGTTAAAGAGCTCAAATTTAGAAAGAAAATTTCGAAGCAAAACATTTAAAAATCTATTGATGTATTTGTAATAGAAAAGTAAAAATTATATGCATGATTTGAAAGTCTAAAATTGAATGACAGAAACTTTATTCGAACCACTGTGCTACGTCTTCATCTGCAATTCTTGAAGGTTTTGCCTGTGTCTTACAGCTGCTCCTTTGGGTAACTTCTATTTGCTTTTGTTATGGCACATTAGTTGTTGCTGCCCCAACAGTTGTTGTTGTTGTTGCCTCTGTTGTTGTTGTTGTTGCTGTGCGTGGCTTTGATGACTCTCTTTCTCCTAGACTGACCGCAAAAAAAGCGCTGCATCAAAGACCGCGCAATGACTGCGTAGGTTTCTACACTTTGAATACAAGAAAGAAATGCATGTGTGTCTGTTTGTGTGTGTGTAGTGTATGTGTGTTGTGTCATGAGGAGGAGGGGGGCACTGTGTAATAAATATTTATTATTTAGCAGGCAGCAGTTTGGTTTTATTTGACCATGCTGATAATCTGCGTACTTAGAGGCATTAGGCGCATTGCGCATACGTCATGTTGTACGGCAATAAATGTACATAACTTTCTAAACACATAACTCAAATTTGGCTTGACTAGGTTACAAGCAAATTAATTGCTTCAACTAAATTAAGGTTAAATCTTCAACTGCCTTTGGTCAAATCCTTCTTAGCTCAAGGAATCCAAACAATTTCAGTAGACAAACAAAAAAGAAGTTGAACGAATTACGACAAAAATGTGTGAGAAATACATTCGTTTGGATATATGGCATAAGCCAGGCTGATGCCATATGTATGTACATATATCCAAAGTCAACGTAAGCCGCTTTGGTCTAGGTCAAGTTGCAAAAACGACAGTTGGACAAAAAACCTGGCCAGAAATCTCAAAACTCATGCCAACCTGTAATTGCTGACTTTGCTGCCATTCAATTACAATTCGTCATTTTGGTTGAAATGGCTTGGAAAATTGTTTAATTGCTCCCAGTTTTTCGATGCGAAACAGAGCTCTAATTGAGCATAAGCTCCATATGACTGACCAGCTGAAGGGACACGCCCGCCCAATGGGGGCAAAGTGCGTGCAACAAAAAAAAAAAGAGAACTTATTTGGCACAGACCGAATGGAAAAAATTGAATCAAAAATGCAGCTACAATTTGTATAGAATAAACAATTTGATTGGCAGGCGCAGTCAATAAACGAACTCGATGGCCGATGTTGGAAATTAAGGGAGGGCGGTGGAGAAAGGGCGGGGCGGGGCTGGGCAAAGTCTGAAGTGCTTTTGGGTAGGCCTTAATTACGTAAAGTGTGCGTCCAGTTATGGCCGAAGTGAGTACTCCACGTGTATTTATGTATATGTGTGTGTGTGCAGCAAATGCGTAAAATTTTAATTTCGTTTTGAAAATTTCACTCGAAACAAAAAGAAAAATGAAAATGAGACGAAAGAAGGAAAGAAGAAGAGAAGGCCTGCCACAAAAAGTTGTTTGCAGGCGCGACTCGGATGGTTGCATTTATTGAGGCCAATGACCAGACACGCACACACAAGCAACTATAGTACAGAATGTGTGTGTGTGTGTGTGCTGCTTCTTACGCACTTTTAACATTTTCTAATTTGAAAACAAAGAGAGAGAAAGAGTGAGAGAGAGGGGCACACATTTATTGGCCTGGCATATTGATCTGCCCTAACCCTTTTTTTAGTTCTTATTATTATTATTAAACAACCCCATTAAGTGCTGAGCTTACTTACCGTTACACACACACACACACACACACACCCCATTCTATCTAAAAAAGGGACTCTTTAAAATAGAGTGAGAGAGAGAGTGCGAAAGAGTCAGCAGGATACCATGTCCAGGACCCTCAGTGGGTCGTGCACATAGATCTTCAATTGGTTTGAGTTTTGGGCTTTGGTTTTGGTCGAAGTTTGTTTTTTACCTCAAAGGAGGAGTTGCAAATTATAACACATATTGCATAAAACTCATGGAGGGGATTAGAAACTAAAGACACGCACTGCAATGTGTTTAACGTAAGGGGCGTGGCTATTTTGCACTTTTCCTAATGAGGTCATTATTGACTGTACTGTAAAATCTCTAAACGAATTCCGTTTTAATTCCAATCCATAAAAAAACTCATTCTAATTGCTAAAGTTGTATATTTATATTTTATTTTATTTGACAAAGCACAAGGGCTTAACAATTGTTTACTTGTTCCCATTTCTAGGAGTATAGTTGCCTGATTACAATACAATTCTTGCCCCTGCGCCACAAAGTATGCAACACAATTAGATATCGCAAAGCTGCTGAAATCGCACATTTGGTGTGACTTCTGGAAATTAAATTGAGTTTGTTTCTGCTGCTCGACTAGCAGATACCGTGTAGTTAGTTTAAAAACTAAGTTTTAGCAAAGTCTGGATTTATACAGAATATATTTGTAGGAAGTGCTCTAAGATATTCTATATTAAAATTGAATGCATTAAAAAAACATTCCAAAATAATAATAAATGCTTCAAAGGTGAGGATGTTCGAACAGAAGATATCTTGCATCTAGTGCGAAATCAAAGATAACACAAAAAAAGCAAAGAATATCCTGTATCTTGTAATAATTTCATGTAATTACCAAATTACATAAATTTTTTATCTAAATTTAAATCTAGACAGAGTAATAAAAGCAAGCCTATAAATTCATTTATTGTTACCTACTTTCCCATAATTTTATGATATCTTTCTAATACAATTTTTTTTTGCCAACAGGGTATAAATATAACAAATATACTCGCACAATTGTAAATGGCATGGAATAAATCCTCATACGTTGACAAATTGTCACAAAATAAAGGAAAAGCGCAAGCAAACTGAAACAAATTGTAAAAAGCTTGAAATGTTTAGCGGCGAATTAAAAAACGTAACTGAGTGTGAGCTATCAGGGAATGATCGTCATGGGAATACCCTCATAGATAAATATTATGATATGCAATACATTTTTCGTTTATCAGTTGAGCTATTGACTTCTTGGCATTTACATATCCAACTTGTTTGTAACACACTGAATATTTTATTTATTTTATTTTCGAATTTTTTTGTATATTTTGTGCTTCAATTAAAAGACTTGACGAGCAAATGTTTACAAACTAAAACAGAGTATTTATCGGTCGCATATGGCATTGTTTATAATCATACTTATTTGCGGTTTATTTGTTTGTATGTGCGGGTGAAATGATTATTTTTTAATACAAAATTTAGCTGGCAGGCATAGGCTACGCACTTTGTTTAACAGCATGACACCAGACTCACACACACACACACACACTCATACACATGTGTATTTGTTGTGCAGCTTTTGTGATTTGTTGACGCTTTTTTTGTTGTATGGTATTTGTTTCTGATGTCGTCGTTGCTGGGGTTAAAATAGGTCTTACAGCTGCCTCAGCCGCCGCGGGGCAAACGCAACGCGCAACACGCAACATCCATGAATATTATAATAATAAAAAAAATAAATAATAAAAAGTAATTTTGCGCACATTTTTTTAAGCTGGTGACAACTGTCTGAATGGTGGCATGGTGCGTTTTAATTTGTAAATAATAAGTGTAATACTTAATAATAATGCTAACATTGTCTAGCTGCGCACATCCGTTTTGGGCCCAGTTAAGTGTTAAGTGTAAAATGTGTGAGCCCAGCTAACTGCTTTAATGAGCCAGATACAATTTAAGAGCTGCTTCCTGTTTTGGTTCCTGTTTGGCCTGACTGGCTTTTAAAATCAGTTTACTTCCTTGGCCAACAGCCAACAGCCAAGTTGGCAAGCATCGACTGAATTAGACCAAAACCGTAAATTTTGTGGTGCCCGTCGCTCTGAGAACGGATGCTGCGATCTGGCTCGAAATAACGAGAGCATTTGCCACACAAAAAAAAAAAAACGAAGAAACTAAGAAAAAGTTATCAACAGGATGTAGTTGCAGTTGTTGTTCTTGTTGTTGTTGTGATGCTGCTGCCGCAGCTATTGCTTTTGTTGTTGTTGTTGCTGTTTTTCTTTTGCTGCGCATATCAAATGTCAGGGCACCAAAAAAGCGCTTATCAAGGCAACAAGGCCCTGAGGCCCCCTACCCCTACAATTACCCTGCTGGCCAGCAATCATATATGCATGTATGCATTTGTATGTGTGTGTGTGTGTGTGTTTGTAAATTGCATCTTAAAGATGCAGCCTGCTCGAATTTCGCAATGCATGCGGCCTTTGTTTTTGCATTTACCCTTTGGTTGCATTTATTTCCATCTTCCTTCACTCGCTGCATTGTTTGTCCTATTTTTTTTAAATTTTATTTCATTTTTTTTATGTGAATTATTTATTATTATTATTATTTTTTTTTTAAGAGGGTTGAATTCGAGTTTGGCTTTTGGGTCAGCTAAGAAAAACTCGTTTCAACTGTTAGAATAATGTGGTTAATCTTGTCGCCGTTGCCTTTTTATCTTCCATAAATATGGCAATCAAATGCTTCAAGAACAAAGGTGTCAACTTTTCAACCCGTTGTCCCTATTTACTTTTTTTGGTTGTCGCTCTTGTTGTTGTGACGCATTTTTGTGCAGAATTTCATGATTTTTTATTTTCTATTTTTAAATATTGTTTGTCAGAATCTATGAAAGTAACATGAAAAGCAAATTAGTTTTCTAATCACAAACTACAAATATTTCAAAAGAAAAAAATAAAAAAAATTAGCAAATAATATTATGAGTAAACCTTTTTAATAGCTGCAGTTGCCCCTAAGCTTTTCTCTATTCACTATTTTTTACTATTTCAATTACAATTTGTGGCTAAAATTTATATGGAATTTCATAAAATATACTGAAACAATAAGAATTCTAGGAAATATGTATGTAAAAATAAACGATACACTCACGCAATCCTAAACATTCTCGAGCTCCTACTCAATTAAATAAATAAGTGACTTGAGTTTCAGACAATATTTTCTTATTTATTAACAATTTATCAATTAAAATTTGTATATATAAAATATATTATAAAGCTTGAAAATGATCAAAAATTGATTAAAAATACCCTATGCACTCATGCACAATATTCAAACATATTCGAACATGTATTCAAGAGCTTACACATTTTGCATGCATATTAAAGAAATTGCATTGCTTTTGCTGTCGCCAACGCCGCAGTCGCAGTCGACGCTGACGCTGACGCTGACGTTGCTGTCGCTGCTGAGAGCTCAAAGAGCGCCGCGATATATTTATTTTTGCTGTTGTTGTTATTGTTGTATTTTTTGTATATTTTTTTACACATATTACAGGGGCCACGGGGTTAACCAATACAAGAGCAAAAACTCAACTGCGCCAGCAACTTGCTGCCGTGGTGAATTTACAATATTAAGAAAAGCTCAAAACATGTTGAGTGAGTTACTCACTCTCTGAGTGAGTTATTCACGCAGGGGCAACTGAGTATGCTGTGTGACTGAGTGAATGAGTGTGCGTTTTTTATGTGTGTGTGTGTGTTTGGCACATTTTTTGTTAAGACTCAGCTGAGTGTTGGCTTTTTGGGTGGTTGCTGCTGCTGCTGTTGCTGTTGCTGCTGTCATTGAGCTCTTGCCGCTGCCTAATGGCAATTTAATTGTGCTTTTCATATTGCATTAGTTTTCCAATTTTATATTCTTTTTTTCTGCTTAATACAAACTTCGTAATCTTTATGCGCATTATGAGTATATTGGCAGTGGAACTTTAACCTTCAGCGAGTCCATGATAATTTTCATAAGCCCAAATCGCATTGCTGCCCATCATCATCAACAGCAGCAGCAGCAGCAGCAACTGATGATGTTCAGCTGCAATGGAAGTTGCAGCAGTTAGTCTCACAATCAGTAACCAGTTGCATGCAAAATGCTTGCAACAGGTGTGCAAACGAACAGCAACTTAGAGAGACGCAGCCCCAGCCCCATTGCCAATGCCACAGCCACAGCTACAGCCGTGGCAAGTCCAAGTCGCTTGGGCGCAATCTGCAACACAAATTCCCTGCAGCAATAAGGTTGCTGCCACTGTGGAGAGTACGAGTACGAGTATGTATGATTGTGGATGGTGCCTCTGACTCTGACTCTGCCTCTGCCTCTGCATGGTGCATGCTGCCTGGTGCCCTGGAATTGCCCTTACCCCGAGCACGTTGTCGTTGGCTAAAGTTTTCAGCGCTTCCATGCCTCATATCTTTTAGAATGATAATAGTTCGCCTTCCGTTGGCTTGCAGCAACAGCAACAAATACACAGAAACAAAAAATCTGTGATTCTGTAATATCATAATTTCTTAAGTCGAGTACAAAGAACTTAATTCAAGTTCAACTTTTTCAAGTCCTTTTTGGCTTTTTTGACAATTCTAATGCTAAGTAGTTGCCATTTTATCCTTATATTTTATTTATTTAACAATAGTATCCAAAAAACATATTTAAAAAATTCATGCTAAAATCAAGAATTATAAGCTCGAATCTTCAAATATTTTTTTTTTCTGTGTATTGTTTTTCCCGTTCACTTGTTGTTTTTGTTGCAACTGCCACTGCCACAATGCTCTAGCTATTATAATACTTATTCCGTCTGCCTTCTCCCTTTTGATTGAAATTGACTTGAGCTCGTTGTGTTTTGGGCTTTCATTTGGCTTTGGCTTTGCCTTTAGCTCAGCTGCTGTTTTAGTTGTTCAATTTTTTTATTTCTGCTTTGCATACTCATATCTATGTATGTGTGTGTGTTTGTGCCACATATAACGTTAGCATTGTTAGCACTTCAATCTGTTCTTTAATAGTTTTTTGCCGTTTTCTTAATGTTTGCACAGATTTTTCAATTAAACATTTATATATTCCATCCATCCATTGACTCTCATTTGTTAACAATTTAGTTTTCTATAACGCTTGGCATTTTTTATTTAGATTGGCAACAAAGCGACAACAACAACAACATACAATAAATGGTCAACTGACCAGCAACTGTTGGCAATTTGTGCCTCTTATTGTTGCAGTGTTGGCCCCATGCACAGTTTTGATTTGATTGACTTCCAGCTGAACTGTTGACAGATTACTACTGCCAACTACATACATTCTGTGAACTGTGCTGAGTGCGGGGTGTGTCAGTTTCATAAATAATTAGATCTTTGATTGAAACTGTGATTAAAACTGTTGTCAACCAATAGAATGCCACAAATTGAGTTAACATTATTGTGGTAGAAATTGGAACTAGTTCGAATTAAGCTGTGTAGGAAACACAGTAAAAGCTATTTAAACTGGACCCTGTCGTCTCTTTAACAATTAAAGATTGATTGCTTTATCCATAACTGTGCTTAAATTAAAATTAAGTTAAGTTTTAAACATGCTTATGATAATTAGGTGTGCTCGAAACATTTTTAAGAAAATTGCTTTATGAAACACCCTAACGAAAAATAGGTTTAGCTGAAATTTCAGAGTTTTAATTTTAAAAATATTTTATTTTGGCAAAACGCACATTGTTATCCAAACAATATAAAAGAAAAAGTAAATTCTTTGCAAGCGCATTATGTATTTCTCCCTTATCGAAAATGAATTCTTAAATCTTCTAGATTTTCATTTTTGAAATTTTACAGATTTTAGTAATGTGACTGAACTGTAAGACCGAGACTAACCAAGACGATATCCAACTATCACTGAGCTACTTACTATAATTTAGCTATCAATCTGTCCGCTTGCAGAGCTTTTCCTGTATTTGAAGAGTACACAAAATAGTATCTTCTTATTTTCCATTTCGATAACTAAATGTAAAATTCCAATATTTGACATCAATTGGAAGCATGCTTTCACCCCAAATTTTGTTGTTGCTCACATCAAGTTGTATTGAATTGCATTGCATTATTGACTTGAGTCTCAGAGCTTTAACTTCAGGTCCGTTGAGCATTCAAAGCATTTGAACAGACAACTTCAAAGTGCAACACTCAATGCGCCACTTTGGCTCAGAGCGATTTAGCCAAAACGTAGCCAATTTTTCGTATTTCACATTTTTGTTTTCGTTATTGTTGTTGTTGTTTTTGTTCAAGTACGTCAAGTTCGATTGCGTTCTTTACCTTGAAATCTTGTTTTCTATCCGTTGTTAAGTTTTTGTTGCGGCTTGCCAATGCATTTCGGTTGTTGTCGTTGTTGTTGATACTTTGCTTTTTTTTTTATATAAATATATTTGTTGTTTTTGTTGTGGTTGCAGCTGCAAAAGATTTTGCATGCTGACCGCCCCCAGTCGGCCCCCTACCCCAACCCCAACGCCAACCCAAGCCGCAAAACGCCTGCCTAATATTTTATTTATGCATTTTCTTTATTTATTGAGCAACAAAAACAAAGTCATCATTTGTTATTGTTATCGTTGTTGTTTTTTTCGCATTATTCTAAATACTTAATTTGCATTTATTTCTACAGTGAAGCCAGTCATTAATTTGTGTGCTTATAAATTCAATTAAATTGTTTTATCTATTTAGTTTTGAGTGTGTTTGTGATTTGTTGTTCTCGTTTATTTTTTGTTATTAGCTTTAAATAAATTGCATTTAATGTTTTATTAATTTTTCTCAGTCGATGGCGTTAAGTAAAATGCGGAAATTGTTGATGGCTTACGAAAGTGCCAATCGCACACACATTTATAAATAATAGATTAGCAATAATTACAATTGACTCGTGAGTTTTGCACACTTTAAATTTGCCAGAGCTACGCCTCAATTTAAATACATGCAAACATACTTGCTGTGTTTGTCCTCTTTGCATATGGGTCTTATGTGCAGTTGTTTGTTTGCTTTGCATAAACCTTGACATCAAAACATTCGCTGCACACAAATATAACGTATACGTCGCATTGTACGCCGCCACGACTCGACAATCTGGCAACGCCATGTCTGTAGCCCAAAATGCAACGCTTCGCTGCATACGAAAAAAAAAAAACGAATAACCAAAACCAAACACAAAAAAACTGTCAGTTTTTCTATTGCTATTTAGTTTTGGCTGAGCTTGGCCTCCATTTTGGCTGCATTCATAACGCAAGTCGAGGTTTTCATTGGTTTCCAATTTTAGACGTTTGCCGTTTGCAGTTTGCGGCGTTTGTTTTACTGATATTTGAGCTGTTGCCTTTTGTCATCTCCCTCGCAGCTTTGTGCCTAAAATTTATCGTTAGCTGTGCTTTGTGATTTTTTCGTGTGTTTATGTTTATTTTTGCCATTCGTCGCATCAACCTCGAACTTTAGATTTGTTTGCAGTGTGATTATGAGAGCATAACATTTTGTTTATTGTATTTGCAATAAAAAAATAGCTACGTGTTTTTTACTATGTATGTAGTATACATTATATGTGCACTGTAGGCTGTTTTGTCAAGCGGTAGACGTATCGGATTTGTGGGGGCGTGTCACAGCCTATAATGTTAACTTTAATTGCAAGTTATATTGCAAGTTAATTGACATTTGTTTCGATATTTTATTATTATTTATTTATTATTTATTTAACTTATTTCTAAGCATTCCTAACGCTACAGCATTTCTGCTTTTGCCATAAAAATGCAAAACGTTTATTATAACTTTCGGTATCCTTCAAATCTATATTTTATATCCTTTCTTTTCTCTGCTCCTGAAACTAAAACCATAATTTTGTTAATCAATATGTTGTTCATAAAAAATGAAAGGCATAGAAATTAAAATGGAACTCCATATTATATATATACTATTTAAAGTAAGTTTTTTAAAAATTTGATTGTTTTATATCTGATAGCAACGTAAATAAAATATTAGGTGCGCAACTAAGTTCCCGCTGTTTGTCAATAGACGCTGCCAGCAGTGTGTGCTAGTCGATTCTAACATAACGTAAACGTTATTAACCAAGCTTAGACATATGGTAAACAAACTGCTTCGACACATTAGTGATTTTGTTTTTGTATCATATACTTTTCGTTTTGTGAAAATGTCTGATTTTGTGCCGAATAATCGTCATTTGCGGGAAGTGTTAATTTTCCTCTTTCATTCGAAAAAAATTTTTTTTTATGAACTGCTAAAACCAAGCGAAACTATCACTGGGGATCGGTATCGACTTCAATTGATGCGATTGAGCCGATCACTGCGCGAGAAGCGACCGTAATACGCGGAGAGGCATGAAAAAGTGATTCTGATTTGGCCTCACGTTGCCAAATCCGTTAAAACCTACCTTGAAACGCTGAAATGGGAAATCTTAACCCACCCGCCATATTCTCCAGATATTGCGCCGTCCGATTATCACCTGTTCCGATCGATGGTACATGGACTAGCTAACCAGCAGTTCCATACATATGAAGACATCCAAAAATGGCTTGATTCGTGGATAGCCTCAAAGGATGGACAGCTTTACCGCGACGGTATACGAGATCTGCCAGAAAGATGGGCAAAAGTAGTAGCCAGCGATGGGCAATACATTCAATGATTCAAATGTAACCATTTTTTCAGAATAAAGTTGTATTTTCATCAAAAAAACAGCGAGAACTTAGTTGCGCACCTAATAACTTCAATTGAGAAACAAAAAATACATTTTTTTTTTAATGATTTAAAATAATATTAAGTCTTTTATTAAATGAAAATATTAATAATATTTAATAAAATATTGCTTTTTATTTATGTTTCAAGCAATTAAAATTTTAAAATCGCTCAAATATATTTATGCATCTGCAATCGAATTGGTTTATATTAAAGATTATTCGAAAAGAAATTCTAACAAATTTTTATGGCTGTTAACAAATTGCGGTACATTGGCAGCTTTAAGCGACCAGTTGGCCAGTTGACTGTTTAGGCCATTTAAAGTTGGCTAGCTGACTGGCTCTGAGTGAGTGAGTGGTAACAGGAAGTGCTGCGTCGCAGTTACAGTAACACACATTTCCCATTGCGGACTGTCGGACAGACTGTCGGACTGCCATCATTTCCATTTAGCAAAACGGGCGCTGAGGTCGCAACCGCACAGCCAGAGCTAGTTCAAGTTGCCGAGTTGGAGTCAGGGTCCAAGACAAGTTTTCTGTGACGCTGACGCTGACGTTGGCGCCGACGTTAGCGCTGCCGTCGACTGCGACGTCGAGGCTGGCGTTAAGAGTTAAGAAGAAGGCGGTGTGGTCATAGAACAGAACAAGGTGCTGCACTTTACTGGCTGGTTATTGCATTTTTAGCATTACCATTGCACTTGCCTCTGGCTTTTTGCGCTGTTTACTGACTGACTAGTTAGCCAGCTTTTTGGCTTGATTAATGGCTATTACTCACTTAGTGTGTGTGTGAGTGTGTGTGTGTGTGTGAGTTATTGCGCTTGACCCGAATGATATAGCATTGATATTGATTTGTCAGCTGAGATTCGCAACATTTGGCAGCTTATCAGTTGAGCTAGTAGCAGTTTAAGTGTCGCTTTATGGCCAATGTCTGTGACCAAAACCGGAAATAACGCGCCCACTTCCACTTCCGCTAAGCTGCACACCCACACACATATATCTGCTATGGCTGTGGCTGTGGCATGAACATGCTGCAGGAAACGTGAATTTATTGTGGCAAAAGCTAACTGCCCAGCGGGATACAACAGGAGCAAATGTTGCCAGTGCAACATGAATGGAAAATGCTTTTCTAGATTTTTTGTGGTCCACTTGTTGCACGTTCCAACAATAAACTTCACTCTATATACTTTGGCTGGGGCAACTCTGTCGAGTGCTCAATTGAATTGATACCCAACTAATATCCCAGTTTAATTGAATCGAGCAAAGTGCAATCCAAAGTCGAGACACATGAAATATAGTATACTCGATATATTAAATGGCTAACAGCGTACTATAAACTGGAAATTGTCCGAATATAAATAATCAAATGACCGCACAAAATGCCAACAAAATACTGCAACTATTTTGCAGTTACTTGAACAATAACTGGTTCTGTTATTATTAAGAATTTTTCCTCTCTCTCTCTGTCTCTCGATTTATTTTTGTTGTTATTTTGTCGGTTGTTTTTGTTGACTTTTTTTTGTGCAATTACCTTGAATTCATTTTTATTTTTATTATATATTTGCATTTTAATTGCAAAATATTTTGTTTAAGACAATCTGTAGGCGTTTGATCGGAATAAACAATTTAAATGAATATTTTAATTATAGTTTTATTGCATTTGTTCTGCTATAAATTTTTGTTTTCAATTTGAATATCTCAAATGTCAAAGGTAAGTATTTTAAAGTTTGCATTGATTTTTAAGTGAGCTATACGAGAAGTCGTTTTATAGTAACTATAGTACATACGGATATGCAAATATATTTATTGGCTGAACCTTTTCCCCACACTTGGGAATTTGCAAAGGTCTATCAAGTTGTTATCAGTTGTGTTTGGGTTTTAATCAGTAAGTTGTAGATTGATGCAATTTTATGCTCACGTAATCATTCATTCAAATATTTATTAATAATTAATTAATAAACAGAATTAATTTATTAACTTTTGTTTATTGATATTATTTAAACCAGTGAGTTTTCCAGAAAACTTGTTGTCATTCTCTAACATCTATGAAAAAAATCTTGCCAGTATATGTATTCTCGTAAATAACTTTTAATTTAATTTCCCATAAACTAATTAATATTAATTGGAAATATTTTTACGTCTTGTAAACACTTAAGGTTGTATATTTTCTCAAATACAATTTTATGTGTGTCGTTAAGTTTATAGAATTATCATAATCATATGCATATGCTAAATTCAGCATTAATGAATTGCTGGCATTGCACATTATTAAATTTAGTCAATCTACGTAAATATATAATTTTCTATTTTTACTGTCTGCTGCTTAAATGCTGCTTGAATATTATGAGACACTCAGGCAGTAAAAAATGGCCTTTAAATGCAGACTGACTGAGTCATTAACGGATCCTACGTAATTCAAAAATACTCGAACTTGTTAGATGACCTTTGTCAACATCATAATGATGATCAAGATCGTGATCATGATCATGTGCCCTCAGGCAGTGATCGGTCTAACTATGCACTTCTCAATTATATTTGACTGGTTGCTCTTGTTGTTGCTGTTGTTGTTGTTGTTGCTGTTGTTGCTGTTGTTGCTGTTGTTGTTGCTGCTGCGTGCAACTTGAGCTGCATTAGGAAAGGTCAGTGCCATCGCCACCACTGTCGCTGCCACAAATGCATCAAAACGCGCTTTTTGTCGGTCTCTGCGTCAACTGCGTCGTCGTCGTCGTCGTCGTCGTCGTCATCATCGAGGCTGCTGCTGCTGCTGTCGGCAACTGGGACAAGGGACGCCGACGGGGCTTCGTTTCGCGCTTACTTGCTTTTAATTCTTGCATTGCGTTTCAAGTTGCAAGGCACTCAAACAACACACACACACACACTCTCAGAGAGAGCGACTGTCAAGCAGTTGTATATAGTTTAATGCAGCTGCAGCTGCGGCAACAGCAGCAACAACAGCAGCAGTGGCAGGCACAAAAAAACGCGCAACTCATTTAAAAATGCCAACGTCCATCAACGAGGATCGCCGAAGATGGCAGAATTTGTTGTCGTTTCGCTTTTTTGTCAAATTGTTTTGCTGAATTTTCTTGAGAACTTTTGCATTGTATTGCATTATATAGCCCCCTTTTTGCTATTATTGTTGTTGTTCTTGTTGTTGGTCTCCTTCATCTGCTTCTTCCTCATCTTCTACTTTTTTTTTTGTAAGTTGTTGTTGTTGTTAATGCTAGAACGAGATGTCCGAGGAAGTGGTCGGCATGTAGACGACAATGAACTGTTTTGTTTTGTTTGGTTTGGTTTGGCTCGCTTTAGTTTTGGTTCAGTTTATTGCATGGCTCCAAACAGCAGCAGCAAATCAAGTTTAAATTTCAGAATTATGTAAACAACAGTTAAACTGTTAAAATAAATCGCCAAAGAATGTACTACAATTTATCTTTTTTGCTTTCTTAGCTTCGGGAAAAAACTAAAAAAAAATTTAATTTCCCTAATAGAAAATACGAAAATAGCCGAAGTGTTTAATGCTTTACAAATTATCACAAATAAGAAACTTAAAAATTAAATTTTATTAATATACTGCATTTCAATTTTTATTAAAATCTTCCATTTTAATAAGATTCCTTTCACTTAAAAACTTTTTCGAGTATTCGTTAGTGTATGCAATTAGTCAACCTTTTTGCCAGTTGCTTGACATTTGCAGTCCGAGAATTTTTTACATAATATGCTCTAATTGAAATGAGAAATGCGAATAAATGGCAAAATGTGCAAAAGAAATTCATTTTTCATATTTCGTTTTAGCTGACAGCAAATGAAGATTAATCCAATTTGGCGCAATCAAATCAAAAGCTTAACAGTTCTCAGTTTTTTTTAATTAATGCCGTCAGATACGCTGGAATGTTAACTTAAAGTACTTTCAACTGAAAGTATTTTCCATTGAAATATTTCGTTTTGTGTAAGATTTTTGTTTAAGCCAAGTCAAGCCATTTGATAGCATTAAAATTGAAGCTCAATTGCGGCTGCAACAGTGAACAAAGCACACAAATTGCTGAAAGGGCGGACTTGTATCCTTTTATCCCAAAATACTCAGCAATTTTGTGGTTGCACTTGGTTTGAGAATGTGTGCAAAGTGAGTGTGTGAAATAAGTGTGTGTGTTGTATGTGTTTTTGCTTCAGAAGTTGCTTCCAGTCTGCCTGATTGCTAGTTTTTGGCAACACTTTGTGCTTCTCTCTGTTGATAACTCTTCAAGCAAACCACACAAATTCACACACAATTCCGACTTACATATTTAGTCACTCACATGACCGAACTTAGGCACCGCAATGGCCTTTGAGACACCTGTTGGCCCAAACCATCTGCCGTGTTAATTTCATTATGGGTCATAGATTGTCGACTAACCACAGGCAACAGCAACAACAAAGCAATAACGACAACTAAATCGAAAATTGCATAGCACTTTCGATTTCAGCAAACACACTCTACACACACATACGCGCACTCAAATGCGTGTGTATATATATTCATGTATTGTATATGTATATGTATAGAGAGATGCATTTGCCGGCCAACTAAACTGTTTCAGTTTGGCTCAACCGGCAATTGAATGTTCAACATCAGACACAACGTACACAACACACACAGACACACACTGACAGACTGCAAGCTGCAACGTTTTGTGGCTGCCACCCACCTGTTGTTGAATGCAACCAACTGGATGCTGGATTAGACCCAGCCACAATTTCGTGTGCTGTCGTCTGCAGTTTGCATTTGAAATTGTAACAGCATCAACACAACAACAACAACAATCAGGCCAAATAGGCCTTCACACACACACACACACACGATAACACTAACATACACAATTTAATTGAGTGTTTTTGCAAATTTAGTTCAGGGTCAGTTATGTGGCTCGTTTTTGGCCCGTGTGTGTTTAGACGGGCCAATTTGGGTTTGTGTTTTTTTTGGGTGCACTTGTGGAATGTGTTGTGTTGTGTGTGTGTGTGTGCTGTTGTTGTTGGTGCAACAAAACCGTGCGGAATTTCGTTTATGATTTATGCATAACGCATACGCCATGTGGTACGCATTATTATTGACTTACATTTATTGTAGCTACTTAACAGTATAATTATTATGCTTGTGCATATGGGAATGCATGTAAACAAATGCAAATCGATAGATGTTAATATGTGATTTGATGTACTTATGTGCAAAAATTAAATATTAAGTAGTAGTAGTATTATAAATAGTGTAGTATATGTGTTATAGGTAGTAGTAAATTTTTTATTGTTATAAGAATGAAAATAAATATAGTAGTAATAGCAAAAAGATAGTGTTTTAATTACTCAAGTAAAGTAATTAAAATGTTAATAGTGGTTAAACTAATAAAATGATCTTTAGTAGTTAAGCTCATAAAATAGGCTGTGGTATTTTTATTCAAAATCATTATACACTTACTTTTACAAAAAAATTAGATATGAGCTTACACATTTATATTTGAATTTCTTTGCATATTCCAGGCTTAACTATTTCTTGTTTTCAGTCCATAACTCTAAAGTTGTATTAATTTTATTTAAAAATCCTAAATTATAGTTTCAATTTTATTTTTTAAAATTAATTTATATTTTTTAAAATTAAACTATTTTTTGTCGACATGCACTACAAATAATAACTAAAAAGAAAAAAATAATAATAAATAAAATAAAATAACAAAAGTAGAAGCAATAGTTATATAAGTCGTACTAGTTATTCTTCATTTAATTTAAGCTTCCACATAATTGTATGCACTTTGATCAGAGTCTCATTATTATGCTAAACATTCTTAAGAACATTTTTGCAATGTTGTTCCATTTCCCATTAAAAATAAAAAGATGAGCAGCTGTCTGTACTCCAAGGCTTACACTAGCCTATGCTATATATATATGTGTATATACCCCACCCATTACCGATTCAGGTGCTCATTTAATTGCATGGGCATAGCATTCTCTGTCCCTGTCCCTGTCCCTGTCGCTTCTACTGACTTCCATCTTTCATTCCGTTCACTGCCAAAACAAATTGTGAGAAAAAGCTCAACACAACACAAAATGTGCGTGCTACATAAATTAAAACCTATGCTTCACTGGCTCGCAGAAAAAACAGAGAGAGAGAGAGAAACAATGGTGGAGAGAGAGAGAGTGAGCTGGCAATTACAACAGTTGACTTCACTATATTCTCAGCTCTCCGATCTGCACTCATTCTATCCGAGCTGGAGTCCAAGTCGATGCCATATCTTGTGTCAAGTCGTCTAGGCTTTTTTGCGTTTCTCCATCGCCATCGCCTCGACATGTTTTGCATTGAATTCGGGTTTAAAATTCTGTTTATTGCTGTTGTCGTTGAGGCTGCAGTTGTTGCTGTCGCTGTCGCTGTTGCTGCAATTGTTGTTGTTGCTGTTGCATCGCATATTCGTCAATTTTTTTGTTGCAAGTGGCTGCCATCTTGATTATGTTGCAGCTCCCGTTGTTGTTGCTGTTCTTATTATTATTACAGCGCCCTAGCTGCAACTGCAACAGCAACAGCAACAACGGCAACAATAATCATGTTGCTGACGATGACGATGACGATGATGATGATGACGATGGTAATGGTGATGATGATGGCGTGTTTGCTGTAATTTGCGCTACGTAAAACGTTCAAAAATGCAACAACGAACTGTAGCAGCAACAACAACAACAAAAGCAGCAGCTACAAAAAACGCTCTAAATGAAGGGAATTGAGCGCTGCGATCGTTGACGCTGCCAGCGTCGCAGTTGCTCTTCGTTTACCACTGTCGCTGCTTCAGTTGACGTTAACGTCAACGTCAGCGTCGACGTCGCTGCCTGTGTAAAAAGGGCAAAATACGAAAAACCTTGAGGACGGTCAGTAACCGACAACCGCCAGCCCAGAAAAATTTGTATGAGCAGCAAACGAAAATTTTTACTAAAATATACACTACATTGGGTCAGCTGACTATGAGATAGAGTATGTAAAATTTGTGGAGATTGATTAGTGAGTAGATCGAAGGTTGAATAAATGTTTAAAATTAATATACGACTTTAATTTTCAATTACTTATTAAAAATATATAATTATTTGATGAAATAAATAAATGAAATTATGTTTTGACAAGTTTTCTATAACTTAAACCTTTTCAATTTTTAAAGATGTAAATTTTACAGTTTACAGTTTATTTCTTTTTTGTATAAATAATTCTTTTAGTTGCGTATTCAAGTATTTTGAAAAAAAAACATTTTCCTTATATTTTTAATAATTTTTTTTATTATTTATTGACCTATATTTGTTTGAACTAGCTTAAATAAAGAAATATTGAGCTTCGCTGTTTTTAACTATTTTTCAAAGTGGGGAAAAAATTATGTGTACAGTATTTTATATTTTGTCAAAAAAATTACTTGCCCTTAATACAATTACTTGTATGTTTGTAAAAGAGTATTACCACGTCGACGTGTCAATGTTAATTTTGTGGTTTTTGCACATTTATTTTGGTTGCTCTTTCTGTTGCGTTTTTATTCGCTTTTTCGTTTACTTTTTTCGTACAGTCAAATTGCGCATTTTTTGGCTTTGGCTTTGGGGTGGAGCCTTTTGAATGCGTTGTTGCTGCTGCTGCTGCCGGATCTTCTGCCTTTTGTTGCTGTTGCTGCTGCTGCTGCTGCCCGGTTTTGGGTGAGGTCGTGGTCGTTGCCGGTTTTACTTTTTTTGCGTCATCAACCGCGGCAGCGGCAGCAGCAGCAGCGAGAACTGCACTTGAAAACTCAACTGGCGTGGTTGGCTGGCCGACGACGACTTTGGGACCGACATCAACGTCATCATTGTGGACTTTAAGTGGTTTTGGGTGTGCTTGTCTTGCATGCGTGTATCTCTGTCTCTCTTTGTATGTGTGTGCGAATGTATCTGGACCCCATGCGGTTAATTTATGCCCGCTTGCAATTTTGGCAGACAGTGAAAAAATATTTTTGGTCTTGTTGCTGGTTGTTTTTCGCCAGCCAGTTTCATTTTTAGAACTTTGGCGAACCGGTTTTTTGGATGCGGCTTTCGATTTTATTTGTTGTCGGCGCATTAACTGGTTATTTTTATTTGTTGTTGTTGCTGTTGTTGCTGTTTTTAGCAGTTGCTGGCAGTTTTGTTGCAGTTGATAAATCTCGGCGCGCCGTTGTCATAAATTTGCATTGGGCCATGCCATTGGCCCTGACATTTCTAAGGCTTCCTTGCCAACTTGTTGTTGTTGTTGCCAAGCTGAAGTTACCAGCGGCAGCCAATGCAATTAATCACAGCCAAATGCACAGAACGAGCATGTGAAATGACAAACAGACAGACTGACAAACAGACGGATAGACATAGAGACAGACGGACATGCATCTTGACAGACAGTTGCTGAAGTTGTAGTAATTCATTTACATACTCACATTTTATATTTTTTTGAGCCAACTAATCCACAATTCGACAGACGACATTGGCGTCGATTCGATTCAATTCGTTTCAATTCAATTCGATTCGATCCCATTACAATCATTTTCGCCCCACACACACACACACACACACATACATACAGGTGGGGTGGGGGCTATAGATCTGTGGTAACAATTTTGTTGACTCTCTGCCAGGGCATATCATATTTAGTCAAGTCAAGTCAAGTCAAACCGAACCCAAAGCAAACCCAACCAAGCAGAGCCGCCCCAGACACAGCCTGAAAAAATCAGTGTCTCAGTCTCACAGTCACAGCCTCCTTACCTATCATAAACTGATTATTTTTAACAGAATCATTATCGTCAATGGCAACCCAAGAGCATCCCAGACAGACAATCAAGCTACGCTTATAAGCGGGTATATTAATTACTACTAGTGATGTAAAGTCAAAATTATGAATCGAGTTTTAAATCGAAACTTTTAATATGTCAAAACTAAAATCGATTTGTCCCCTTACTATTTTAGCTTTATTGTAATACAGACTTCCGGAAAACTAATCGTAGATTTAATTTCTTAATATTTAAACATATAGAAAGGATGCCAAAGCAAAATATACCGTTCTTAAAATGTATAGATGTTTTTAAAAGATTTTTAAAAAATTTAACTTTATATAATTTTTATAAATTAAAATTTCAAAATTCATTTCAAGGGTATCTAAACTTCCGCTTTTCGTATGTTAAAAGCAAGTATATATTTTTTGCTTTCTGCTCTTCGCTTTGCGCCATGTAATTTGATTTTCTAAAAAAGTTTCCGATTTCTAGTGAATTTTTCGCACTGAGAATCTACAGCTTGGGTTATTGTGGTTAATTTCTTTTAAATTATTTTTGCAGTTGCGTTTTATAGGAACGAAGCGACGCTTATCAAAAAGTCAGTGACAGCTGCTTGACTGTCTTTATGCATACATAAATATATACATGATGTATGTATGTACATACATATGTGTGTATGTTTGTAGTTATGAATGCAAGTACGAGTTTAAGTACTCGTTGTCGTATCTTGCACTTTATGCATGACTCAAAATTGAAATTCAAAACGAACTTGACAAAATTAAAAGAAAGAAGCTTCATTCATGCACGCATACACAGACACTGAGTAAACAGCAAACAACAACAACAACAACACACGCATGGCAGGCCAAATAGCTAGTCTGTTAGTCAGTCAGTCAGTCTGACCGTCTGTCTGTCTGTCTGTCGGTCAGCCAGCGCCCTCAATGCACGCTTTATGCAATGACAACGACAACGACGGCGATGACAACAACGTCAAAAGCAACAGCAACAGCAGCGGCAACGGCAACGGCGGCAGCAGCAGCAGCGACGTCAGCGGGGCAGCAAACGCAGCCAAAAAGTTCAATGAACCTGGCCCAGTGCGAATTCGGTTGTCGTAGGTTAGGGACGACCGACAGACCAAACGACCAGGCGACCAACCGACCGACTGCTGGACTGGCGAAAGGGGCCTGGACACGGGGGCATGACGTCGTCGTCGTCGTCGTTGCTGTCGCTGCTGACGTCGCTGTCGACGCTGACTCTGTGCAAATACAAATACAAATATACGTTGTTGCTGTCGCTGTCGCTGCCGCTGCTTCTGTTGCTGTCGCTGCTTTCGCCGCTGCTGCCAAGTGTGACGAAAAATATACAAAACAAAATACACAAAAAAAGCTGCAACAACAACAACAACAATAAGTGTAATAACAGCAACAAGAAGCGTATTCAAAATAATAATAATAAAAATCGGTTGTTGGTTCAGTTCATGGCATAGCATATGGAGCAAGAGGAGTTTCTAGATGAGCAGCGGGAGCAAGACGAGAGGAGGGAAGGGGAAGGGGAAGAGGAGTGACCGTTGTTGTTGTCTTTGGTCTTTGGTCTCTGCGTTGTCTGTTGTTGCTGTTGGTCATGGACGCCATTTCACATTTGCCTTTTTGTGAATCATGTGTGTGTGCGGCGATAAAGAAATACTTATTATAGATGATACTCATTCGGCTCATAATGCTAGCTCTGAATATATTCGAGTGAGTATGAGTGTGTTTTGATTGCGTGGACATCAAATCAAAACCACAAAATATTCACATCTTAAAATATCAGCTTTTAGTGAGTAATGAGGTCTTTGAACTTGAAATTCCTTTTGAATAGAGTGAATGCATTGTTGTTGTATTCGCTATTGCTGTTGTTGCTGTTGTTGTACCCTCGTTCAGCTTTTTGCTAAATTATTGTTATTATTATTTGCTCATATGCGTGGATATTTGGACAATGCTCGAGAATTGGGGTTGAAAAAATGACCTGACACAGTCACGGTCTGTGGATCAGCAGGGGAGCATTCAGTTGATGGTTTTATAGACATATTGACAGCAGGAGTCGATTAAAACTGAATAATGAAAACCAGAAGTTAATTGAAATAAAGAAAGAAAAAGGGACAAATATTAAAGTTTTTTTATTGATATGTATTGTATATTTAAATTGAATTACTTAATTTAAATGGGTTGAAAATAATATGAACCGCATTAGTTATTGTAATGATCTATAATATTAGTATAGTAATAGTGAAGATCCAAATTTAAAATTTTCAAACTTAATAAAACTAGATAATAATTCGTCATCAGAGAAAAATAAAAATCGGCTCAGCTTAAACCAAGTTCTTATACTTAGTTTTATGCCTAAAAACACGATTTGCTATTCGAGAACTTTTAAGTTTAACAGATAGAATATCGAGAACGGAAATAGACCGGAAATATCTGCGTAAATTTTTGATAGCAACATTAAAAAAAGTAATGCTTAATACTAAACTGATACAGATGTTGATGCGTCATATTGTCTCTATAAATTTCATTTAATATTCAATTTGTCAGTACGTGAAAAGTATAAGATGATGAACAGATTGATGATATACAACAGCTAATCGCAAGATTTGACTTTGGGAGAGTGCTATATTTAAACTTGATTCATAAAAAAGACGATAGCTTGAACACTATCTTTAATTTGTGATCTCTTAAATATTTCTTTTCCTGATTAGCTCAGTGATTAAACGTTTTTCAATATATAATGATTGCTTTAATTGCTTTAAATCGCTTGGCAAATCAAATTGAATGCCAATTTAAAGCACATTTAACTAAAAATACAAAATTGCCACAAGTTCACCGACCACACACACACACAGGCGAATATATAACGTATACGTAATGTTAATTGAAACGTAAATGCTGTGAAAACACTTTCGCTCTCGACTTCATTGATATCTAAAACTAAACATCTAAAACAGGCAGCCCCCAAATACGGCCCCGACTGCCCCAACAGCAGCAACAACAACAGCAATAACAGCAACAGCAATGCGTGAATTTGCAACACAAATTCTGTGTGTGTAAACACGTGTCGTATGTATGTATCTGTGTGTATTCTCGTGCATGCCGCAGGCACTTTGGCGTTGCGTTCATCTGTTTTGTATTTGGCAGGCAGCCAAATAAAATTTCGAGATATGACCTTACACACAAACACACGCACACAATGTATTGCCGGCGTGCAGCAATAGCAGCAACAACAGCAACAGCAACACGGCCTAAACATGGCAACGGTTTCCGCGTGGATGCTGTGTCCATTAGAAATGCATTTGTTGTTGCCGCAGATGTTGCATGTTGACATTGACATTGGTTAAACGGCAATTTGTGCGTGTATATTTGGAATTGTTGCTGCTGCTGTTGCCGTTGCTGTCGATGCAAGTGCTTGTGTGTATTTTTAACATTGTATGCTGAAATCTATTTCAATGGGCTAAGCTTGCCAAATGACATCATTTGCATGGCCCTTGCATCGCTTTTACTGACCTACAATGGCAAACAACGTCCAGCGTCGCTGAAACCTTTGGCTGGCTTTGGCTTATCAGGCAAACAGTTAGCTGGATGTTTGCTATTTATTGCTCTCTTTGCTGCTGTTGCTGTTGCGTATCTTATCAATACCGCTGCTAATCTACTGTGTGATTCTTGCACTTCACTTTCTTGTCAACTTTTTTCGCAACGAAAAAATTAAAACGTAATAACCCAACAACGCAACGCCCAATGCAATACACAAATAAAAATGAAAATAAAAATAAAAATGAAAATAAAAATCAAAACAAAACGAAAAACAGAAGCAAAAACATTTAAAAATATTTATATGTACACACACATACACATATACGTACATTACTTATACATATGCAATGTGCCTGACCAAGGCCAAGCAATTTTGTATTGCTGTCGAGTTCCTTGGCCTCAGCAATCTGTGTTGTTGCTGCCGTTGTTGCTGCTGTTGCTGCTGTTGTTGCTGTTGATTCTTGGTCATTGGCTTGGACTTGGACTGCTGCTGCTGCTTCTGCTGCTGATGTTCCTCCACTGGGTTTCTTATTTGTTGATTTCATTTTCGTTTATTTGTTTTTTGCCTGTTTTCGTTTACTTTTACTTGAAACTGAAAATCACATTTAGCTCGCAAGAGTTGAGATCACGAGGCTGCAATCACAATTAATGTGGGCAGAAACAAACTTATTTGCTAGCTAAAACTATCTACTTCAGAGAGTAAAAGAGAGGTATAGAGAAATAAAGAGCTTATAAGTAAATTAAACAAATTTGTTTTTTAAATAAATTTAATAAAGTTAAAAAACTTATATTTATACCTAATTGTTTCTCATCAATTGCTTATGGATTATTAAATAATTTAATTGATTTTAGATTAAAAATATTTTTTTTTTGATTTTTTTTAACAAATCATTATTTTGAGATTCCTTGAATTCTAAAAATTCTGTAAAAATTCGTTAACACAAGGAAATCGGCCTTGATAGCGTTGATAAAGGCGAAGAACGCTTCGGTTTTATAGAGTAGAGAAAATATTGCCAATTGAGATATTAATTTATTTAAAATACATTAAATCGTACTAGAAATGTTTGCCTAACCAATTAGCAGTCATGTTATTCTTAGAGTTTACTTCACTTATGTAAATTGATTGTAAGCTGAACTGTTATTTTGAACTAAGAAAAGAAATCATCATCAAACTAATTTTGCTTAATTATGTTGGCTTTTAAATAATTTACTGCATTTACTGTTTGCTGCAAATTGCAGACTAATTATTTAAAAATTATTTGCACAAACATTTATGCTGAAATGTCGCCTAAGCAGCATCAATTATTATCAGCTTCAGTTTGATCTTTATCTAATTGCGCGTTTAATTTGGCTTCGCTCATTATTTATGGTGGCTCCAGTGCTAATGTCCAGCAGTTTCCGTATGTCCAGCTACACTTTGAGTTGCCAACATCCGCTCGGAGCGGAGTTAGTTCCGTTTGCCCAACGCTGATGGCTTAGAACGGATGCAATTCACTTCCTGCCTGGGCGCGCACTCATTTGGGGCCAATCAAGCTTCATGTTTAGCTGGGATTGGATCACAGTTGGAATTAGGTAGGTGCCCGCCCTGGGAAGTGCGTAATTTAGCCAGGAAAAAATAAGTAAATAAAAAGGAACAAAAGTGCATTCTCAATTATGCATTCGAAAATGTTAAAGACGCCAGACGTGCACAAAACTCACCCCATTAGCCCTTCGTATTCGTATTTGTATCTGCAAGATGCACAAAAATGCATTTCTTGCCTGTGCTTTTGTATATATGCGAAATGCAGTGGCGTGTTTTAATTGCACATGTGTGTGCGAGTGTGTGTTTGTTGTGCGCACCCCTTTGACTGTTTACATTTCGACAGGCAGTCGCATTTTAATTTTAGAATATATTTTTGGGTCTGGATTTCACAGCTCAGCTTTCAATGTGCATGCATGCAATGCGTTTCATTATTTCTCGCTCTCACTGTACCTGTGTGTGTGTGTTTGTTTGCCTGCTGCATTTTTCATTATGCAAAAAATTGCATGCCATTTTTTACCTTTTTTTTTTGCTCATTCGCTTCGATTTTTTTTCGGTACTTTTTCGAAATGCATTCAACAAAATTGCACGTTTTGCTTCGTGCATCTTTTGTGTGCATTGAAAAAAGAAAAAAATAAAAAAGATGGAGAGTAAAAAATGCATTTGCAATAGGGTGGGTTTGTATGAGTTTTGGGTTCTGTTTTTAACGCTTCTTTTTTTTTCGGGGGCCTTTCGTATTTGCTTACTTGGTTTTAATTTTAATTGCTTCTCATTGGATTTTTATGTATTTTTCACTGTTTTTTTTTTGTTGCCTCTGTTTTTCTGCTTGCGGGTTGTCGTTTGCATGTTGTCGCCGATTTTATCTTTTGTAAATACTGCAATTATGTGTGTTCCTCTTTTGGCGACATTACTCGTACTCGTATGTTTTGAAGTTGTTTTTTCTTTTATCCGACACGGAAATGAAGTGGTCAAAAGGGTGAGAGCACACAGCGAACGCATTTAAAGCGAGTTACCTTTTCCATTTCCATTTAGTCTGTTTTGTTTTACAATTTTAATGTCTGCGATATAAATCAAACATTTCGTTCATTTTTACAGCATTTTTATTTTGGTAGGTTTTATGCAAATGAACTGGAAAGTAATTTTAGGTAAAACGATAGACAGTGATATATTGTATATCAATATTTTATATCAGGAAAAAGCTTTTTCCATTCATTTGAAGAGTGATTGATTGTTGATTGATTGCTGATTGATCGAAGTCAACTTAACTAGAGACGAGCTGAGCTTAGAAAACGCCAATTTTGTCTTAAAAGTTCGCTGAGCTGCAAAGTTGGAAGCTTTTTTTATTGCTGATTGAGATGTGATTAAAATTAACATAGGTAGATTGACGGGGCTTTGTTTAATAGTCTTAGATTGAAGATCGCTTAGATATTGCCTCTTGGTGGTAATGCATATTAAGTTTGGAGTGTTAATTGATCTATAAGTAAATGAGGAGTTGATTGATTGATCTACAGCGATCTAAAGAGCTTAGGAAAAATGCAATTTGATAAATATTTTTCAGTTTTTTTTGTAATAAGGTCTGTTGGTTGTGATTGATTGACAGTAAAAATAAGTCTACTTGCAAATCATTATAGATACTGGACTAATTCAATTAAATAACTAACTTTCAGTTAACCAAAAAAACAGCTAGTGCATTAACGTAGATTCACTGATCGAATTGCAATAAAAGTTTTTCAAACTTTCCACTAAAAAAACTTATCCTTGAAGCTAAGTTTATTCAATGCCAGTTTTGCACTCAAATTCAGTATGTATCATATTCCATTTATATATCAACAAAATGATCACCTTCATCAATTCAAATGCCACCGATTCTTGACTAATTCTACTCAGCTGAAGGTCAGTGAGTCGCCTGTGAATGCAATTAAAATCAACAAAAATTTTTGCTTATTAGAAAAGCATTAAAAGCAATTCTAAAAAATATACAAAAAAAACCAAAACAATACAAAAAATGGTTAAACAATTACTATATTTATTATACACGAATTTTGTAACAAGCATGCAAAAAAAAACCAAAACAAAAACAACAAAACAAAAATGCACAACGAAATTTTCGCATTAATTGAGAGACCTTGAAACCAGTCACGACTAAATTCAGGCAGAGAAACAGACCCAACCCCAACCATAGCCACAGCCACAGCCCCGACCACAGTCCCAGGCGCAGTTGCAGCCCCAGCAACAGTCGGCGACTCAGCCCCAAGTCTCAAGTCCCCGAGTCTCAAGTCTCTCGAGTCCATAATGCTATGCCGAAAATTCTCAAAAAAAAAAATATACGAATCGAAACTATAAACGAAATACATTTTTCGTCAACAATGAAATGCAATTGAGTCCGGCTGCAACTTGGCTGAGTCGAATTGCCGTGTCCGTCCGTCAGTCCATGAGTTCATCTGTCCGAGTGGCGAATTATAATAATTTTTGTAGTTTTGCTCTCGCGCGCTCGACATTCGCACAAAGTCAGACGCAGATCGAAAAGCACCGAAACCGAAACTGCACACTCAAAAAATACAACAGTTGTTGTTGTTGTTGTTGCTGACGAAAAACAACAACAACAAATAATAAAAAGTGCATGTGCAACGGGCGCGTGTTGCCAGAGTCGCCGCCAGTTGCATTTCGAGCGGTGAGTGAGCGTCTCCGTCTTCGTCTCCAGCGCTAAAAACAAAAGCGCTGTTTGTTGTCCGTGTCTCGTTGTTGTTTTGTCGCTTGTGTTGCTTGTTGGTTGTCGGTTGTTTCGTCTCTTTTTTTGTTGTATTAAAAACCTTAAAAGAATTGTTTAATAAATTAACAAAGTGGAGAAAAAAATGCACTAAATGTACTAAGCACAAAAAAATAAAATAAACGAAAAAGAATGCAAAAAAAATCAAACTAAGAGCGAGTGCAGCAGCGTTGTTGTTGTTATTGCTGTTGTTGTTGTTGCTGAGAGCGAGGCAAACTGAGCGCAATTTAACTGAGCGCGGAGACAGCTGTGGCTATGTGTGTGTGTAAGTGTGTGCACCAATACCATTGTAGGCAAAGTGCAATTAAAAATGCACTGACGTTCGTCGCTGCCTCTGCTGCTGCCGCTGCCGCTGCTGCGCTCACTCAGAAGTTACTCGCTCGTTGCTCGCTCTAGAGATGAGACACATTTGCCACAGCGACAACGACGACGACGACGGCGACACATTTTGCGCTCCGAGTTTTGCTTGCTTGCCACCATTTTCTTTTTTTTTATATTTCCCCTCTTTTATTTTTCTCTCTCATTTTGTTTTTTTTTTGTTGTTGTTGTTTTTGTGTTAACCAATTTCGCTTTTAACGTTTTTTTGCCGGCTGCCATGAATGAAGCGCACAAATACATTGAGAAACTCACACACACACACACACACACACATAGATACATTGCTAGCCGGCTGCCTCCCACTTGGCCAAAGGGTCTCTCATTTCTCTCGCTCGCTGTGCAATTTTTTCTACACACACACACTCACACATACATATGAACACTTATACAAGTGCAAGTTTGAGCGCTGTGTTCTCAGTCAAGGCAACTGCATACAAAAACAGCGAAACTTTTCTTAGACCTTTGTGGCTGACTCTTTGTCATACATATATGTATATGTATATGTCTCTGTGCGTGTGTGTGTGTGCGTGTGGAGAGGAATCGCTGCTGCACTCATTCTGCCCGCCGCTCAGTTTTTGGCTCCGGCTCATAGTCACAGTGCCGGGCAGCTCAGCTGGATGGATGGCAGCTTTATTGTCGGTCGTTTCGAACGGTTCGGTACGCTTTTGCCTTAGCTTCGGATTGTCGTTCTAACGCAGTGCAGCGCAGCGCAGTAGCAGCGACGCCAGCAGCGACTGCGACGTCGTCGTCGTTGTCGTTGGCAAGTTAGTCGATTTTGTTGTTTACGTATTAGTAAAGTTGTCTGCGCTTGTTGTTAGTGTCGGTGTTTGTTTGTTGTTGACGTTGGTCGCGGTGCGAAATTTTTATTTATTTTTCTGCTGCAGCTACCAATACACTCTCACCTCTCACACACACACACCAGACACACACACACGCACATATACATGTGTTTATATGTGCATGTGCATGTGTGTGTGTATTACATGTGCTTCCTCTTGAACAGCCCAAAGGCCAAATAAATAATAAAAAAAATAAAAAATATTTGACGTGCGTTTCTCTAGTGATAACAGAACTTTTTCTAATCCCAAAACGAATTTTGCTGCAAATTTATGACAATTCTTCAAGTGCTGTGACAATAAATCTACAAAAAAAATACAAATTTAAATATTATAAATGATAATCAAAACAACATTTACGTGTAAATCTATCGAAATGTAAACGAAATTGCGTGCAACAAACTTAAAGTAAGTTTTATTGTATTTCTTTTTAATAATATTAAACTTGACTTTTTTATGGCCTGCGTGCATTGCGTGCAATTTGCATATACATGTGTGTGTTTGTGTGAGTGTGTTCTCAATTTGCACTACAAAACAACAGCACATACATACACACACACACTCTCTCACACACACAATCAAACACACAGAGTGCACTAAAAGGTCAAGAATTTCCCATGAAACGCAGACAAAAAACATTTTTTAAATTATGTTAATTCATTTTAAAATAAACCTAAAAAATTATTTATTATTTTTCAATTTTTTTTATTGATTTTTCTGTAAAATTAAACGCATGTTTTTCTCTCTCTCTCTCTCCCTTTGCGTTTATTTTGGCTCTCCACACCGTCAATTATCTTGCTCTCCTCTCCCTTTGTCATTTGCACTCAAAATGCAAAGAGTTTTGTTTTTATATGCATTTTTCCCCCATTTTATACTTTTGCTCTGTGAGTTTTTTATTTTTTGTTTCTTCCTTTGGCAAGTTGCAAAATTAGCTGGAAATGTGTGAGACAGAGAGGGAAATATAACTGATGCTTTGCCTTAAATTTTATATATATTTTACACATAAGATTAAATCTGTTTCTACTTTTATAATATTTATTGTAATCATGCTTGATTATTGGAATTTCCAAAAGCTTTCTAGGATGCTGCTTAATCTTCGCAGATCAGCAAACATTCTTGAACTCTACTCTAATATTATTATATTATTTTTTTTCTAAGATGTTTTTCCCAATTTACACTGAATAGAATCTCTCTTTATCTATGTCACTTAGTAATGCTATCAATGATCTCAGATGTTCTTCTATATTTTATTTATACATAGTATGTATTTATGACGCTCCATGAAAAAGTTCACAGCTTTCAATTTCGTATCGAATGAAAATTGATCGCTAATTTATCCTTCTTGGTTCGATAATGCTTCGGCTATAGGCAGCATTCACTGTATGAACCCTTTGTTCAATTTTTTAGCACTACTCTTGATTGGTTGCTAAATATTTTACTCTTTCAAATTACCCAAAACGCTATTCGATTATTTGAAATTTCAAAACTTTGATTTATTAAAATGATGTGTTTATTATCTAATAAACTTTTGTAAGTTATAGAAAAACCAACAATATTTAAGAATTAAAAAATTTTTAAAAATTCAAATGTTTCCAAAGTTTGAATCATTTAAATGTTTTGTTCATTATCTAATAAACTTTTTTAACGTAGAAAATTTTAAATATTTTTTAAAATTTTGAAAAGTTTAAACCATTTTTTAAACTGTTGTCCATTGAAGCCAAACGCAAATCAACAGAAATATTTCACAAGAACAAGCTGAGTGAAAATAAATAATTTTTGAAGCCCGACAAGTGTTATCCCCCTTCCAAGCGCGCCATATTTGCTTAGACATAAAGAGAGAGAGAGAGAGAGAGACAGAGTGAGCGAAAGAGAAAGGCATACGTATGCATATAAAGAAAACAATGGGCATCAAATGCACAATTGTCAATATGGGCAGCTATATTGATCAAAAAAGAAAAATAATATTAATATTGTTATTCTTTTTACTATTGTTGTTGTTGTTGTTATTTTTAATGCGTCTGTCTCTTTGTGAGTGTCTACAGAAATACACAAAAAATTCGCGGAAATCTTTATTTGTAATTTATGCACAAATGTCGCCTCAAATTTATTTATTGTCGTATATGTTGCGAATAGAAAACAAAAACGCAAAAAAATGATGAGGGGAAAAAATGGAAATGTTAATGGTAATTAGAATAATAAAGATTTCTAATTAATGCGCTTCTAATTTCATGCGGTCGCTGACAGACGGAAGCATTTGATTCAAAGTGATTTCTCTTTGTCCGAATGCAATTTTGACTTCGATTCGTATAATTCATTTTCTGTGCAATTTATGACACTGAGCAAAACAAAACAATGAATCAGCCAGGTGGATGGAGAGACAGACGGACGGACGGACGGACGGGCAGTCAGACGGAGGAATGACGCCCACGCAAAGAGCTTTTTCCTTTTGCAATTTTATTATTATAATATTTTTTTTATTTTCCATAAGCTTTTGCCTTTAAATGATATCGGTCTCTGTCTCTGAAAGTATTTTTTTTAATTTCGTGCCAATCATTGGCGCGTGTCCTTGATGGGTGTGCGTGTGTGTGTGTGTGAGTGTGTGTATGATTTTAGTTGCTTTAAGTATTGGTTTGTGATCTTGGGTGGCAATTTCCTGTCTTGTTTTGCAAACTAGTTTTCAACTTTAATTGTTTGATGGCATCAACAAAATTGCAATTTAATTTCATGTAACATTTACGCAGTGGCAAATTGATTTGCCGAGTAAAGCAACTTGCAGCATTAGTCATGCGGCATGCGGCTAAAGAAAATGCCGCTGGCTTGCTGGCAAATCTGTAAGGATTAGCATTAGAGCAGAAGTTGCAACAGCAGCAACAGCAGCAGTTAAAGTTGCCAACATGCAACATACAATCATCTGGCTGGCTGGCAGTCAACGTCTGTCTTTCTGTCTGTCTGTCTGTCTGTCTGTCTGTCCGTCTGTCTCTCTGTTTGTCTCTGGGTCTAGCTGTGCACGCGGCACGTAAGAAAACTAGTTATTGGAACAGGTTCATGACCTTGACCATCAACACTGCAACACAAGGCAAGGCAACAGTTTTATAATGCCTTGGCAATTGTAACGTCTGCGTTGCATATGGCAGACAAAAGGAAGTTGCAGCCGCTGTTGTTGTTGGTGTTGTTGCTGTTGCTGTGGTTGCATTTGCATTGCCATTGTTCGTGTGATTGGATTAGAAACACTCAACGACAGCAGCAGCGGCAGCAGCAGCAGCAGACAGGCAACAAGTCGCCCGAGTTGCAAGTTTACTCGAATAACTGCAACAGCAACTGCAAGTCGCATTCGCTATTGTTGCTGCTTATGCAACAGATTGCCGGCACGACTTGCAACATGCAACTGAGCACAACGAGTGATTCACTAACTCAGTGACAAAGTTAAAGCCAATGTTTGGGCCACACTTTAGATATCTACATTCAGAATTCTTGCAAATCATGCATGATTCACTCTCTGAAGCTTCATTTAGTTTATCGAATTAAGCATATTTCCTTTTAGTTATTCAAATACATTTCAAATCAATTGCTTCATTCGAATTTGCCTGAGTCAAGTTCGTACTTTACTCTAAATACGAGTAGAATGAAACTTCCCTTTCTTCACTCTCTTTTCTCACACTTGTCGCCTTTCTCCGCAATTCTGCTAAATACGAGTACAAAAGCAAAGCGCATAAAATAAACTGTTGCTGCAGTTGGATGGGTGGGTGGTTTGGGTGGTTTGGGTTATTTCGTATTTTTTTATTCTTTGTTTTGCTTTTATTTTATTTCTTAAATTTTTTTTCTTCTTCCTTATGTGAATGGGGATGCTGCTGGAAGGCACGAAAGCACAACTGGAAGCGTTCCAGGTATATAGGAAAGTGCAACAGGCAGTTGTTGTTATAGTTGTGCTCGTTTTAGTGGGAGGATTGGCAACTTCGTGGGTGGGTGAAAACTTTTCGCTGATATTTTTCTTTTCAGAGAGTTTTCACATAGAGTGCGGGCCGCCCATTGAGAAGAAAAAATGGGTTTAATTTAACTTTGACTGTGTCGCAGCCCAGTAAAAAAAACACGTCCTGGATATTTGTCGTTAGCATAAGAAAGACAATGAATTCCGATTTTGCAACAGGTGCAACGGGTGGTCGGACTCTGCAAATTTGTTACCTTTTCTAGCAGAAAATTGCACACAAAAAAGAAGTAAGAATAATAGATTTTAATTTGCATTTTGTTGTAGCAGCGCGACAACGTGGCGTATGAGCAACTATTTGAAAAAATACTTACTTAAGTATTTATACTGAGTATTGGCATAGCTGGCTTGCAGTTATTGTTGCCGAAAAGTAAACTCGATATTTGCCATGTGCACAAACACAATTGTGTAAACAGCAGCTGCAACAATTGCAGCAACAACAGCAACAGCAACGACAATAGAAACAGCAACAACAACAATTGCAACGCAATGCCAAACTTCCACATTGTCCTTGAGCTTATCAACTTTTGCACAGCAACGAAAAATTCCAAAACACACGCCATCTCTCTCCCTGCCCCCTCCTTCTCTACCAAGTACCCCACGAAAAACTAGTCAACGTCAATAGCAATTCACCTGCTGGCCAAAACAAATACAACAAGTACTCTCATACATTCAATATCAACTGTGAACAGAACTGTGAATATATTTGAAACAAAATAGACTACAACAAAAATTGCCTTCATATATGTATAAAAAAATATTAATTATTGAAATATTTTTCACAACAGATATGTTTTACAATCATTTATTTATTTATTTATGTTCCAAATTCGATTTGTTGTTATTGTTGGAAAAGCTTTGACAATAGATATACCCTGTAATTGTTAAGAATATATAGATACGAATGGCATGCAAAGCTAACAATATAATTGCTTGTAAATTTAAAATTATTATTATTAGATTTTTTGACCATCAATCGAGTAAATTAATTCGATTTTAATGAAGTATCGACAGCAAACAAACTGGAGATTGTTTTCGTAGTTCTTTTACAAATGTCAGCACAGCTTGAGATTTAAAATTATATTATTTTTCTAAAAACAGAGGGGAAACCCTTTGCTTTAATTTCACATTTTGACAAAGAAAAATTATTTAAGTGAAATTTATAATATGTTGATTGCTGAATTCAGAATCTAAATCATGATCAAAATTCCCATCCGCTTGGAAATTTGATTATTTTTTATCAAAGTTATGAAAGGTTAAACCTGGTCAGATTTACTGAAAAGTACGAGTGTAATTTGTATTTACCAGAAACTGCAAATAATAGTTATGAGTTTCCAAAAAATTGAAGCACAATAAAGCGTCCCAGAAAAGTGGGAAAAACAGACATGTTATTTTTGAACGCAAAATTCAAAAAGAGGATAAAAAATTAAAAACAATTATTATTTTTAGATTTTTATATAAAAATTTAACACTAACTCCTAACTACTTTTTACAATACGGTTATTTTTTTTTGGAAAAACCAATTTATTGGTATTATTTGGACAAAACATAAACTGTTGAATATTTATTATATTCGAATTATTATTTTAAAAACTCGGCTCCAAGAGTCAATTTTTATAAGCTGGTGTTGCGATTCCTAGAAACTTAATAAAAATAATTATGAATTATTTGTTTGGCTTAGGTATACAAAATATAGAAAAATTCTCTTCGATTTTGCCTATTTTCGATGTTAAGCGCTTCAAACAGAAAAGTTTTTTGTCAATGCGACATTTTTATTTTGCACGGCCGCCGCAGCAATTAAATGCATGGCACTCGTCGCTCTCCTCCTCCTCCTCCCCTTCTCCACCTCCACTTGTTTGCACCCCACCACCTACCCCTTTGTCAACTGCTTACAAATAGTTCCAATTGCGACTGCATGTTTTATTTTTCGTTTTTTTTTGTTATTTTTATTTTTTTGACGATACACAGTCAAGGCACACACACACATACAGAGACACACGCACACCAGGCACATACACTTGGACACTTGTATTGACGTTTGGTTGGCGACAATTGATTTTTGTTACGTTTTCGTTTATTTTCATTAGTTGTTGTTGTTGTTGCTGCTGCTGTTTTTTGTGGACAGTTTTTTGTTTTTTAGCAATTTAGTTCGTTTGCTTTCGTTGTCGCTGTCGTTGTTATTTAGACAACTGCTGAAAAATATTTTCATGCCCCTTTTGGCTCTGCTTCCCTTCTTCTCCTCTCGCTCCTCTTCTCTCCCTCTTGCTCCTCATCTCTCTCTAGCTCTTCTTCTATAACGATTCTATTGCCGCGACGATCGAGCCAAACACGCGCTGCACTTTGTTGATAGTTCTATTTGTTGTTGTTGCTTTTCATAATTTGTTCTTTTTGTTGTTGCTTTTAAACTGCATGCGAAGTTTTTCTGGTCGGTTTTTTTCTTCTAAATAGCTTGACTTGACTCAATTTCGTCTTATCTAAATTTTGTCGCTATTTTCTATTTTTTTTTGTTCTTTCAACATTTGAGAAACGTTTCTGTTTCCTTTGCTGTTTTAGTTTTGTATCTCTGTTTTTTTTTTCTTATTTTTCCTCTCTTTTTTTTGCGGTCTGCCATTTTGTGTTTTTTGTTTATTTTTGTGTCGAAATCAGGGCAAATTCATCATCATCAACAACATCGTCGTGCCCGTTGCGTTTTTGTATAACAAAGATAAGGTTTCGCCAGCGAATGAGTGGGTTCTCATGTTGTTGTTGTAGTAGTAGTTGTTGTTGTTACTAATTGTTGTTGTTGTCGTTGTAACGCTCGCTTTTATTCTTTATATAATTTGAGACAAGATAGGCTAGAGGGGAGCGCTCACATTTTTCATTTTTATTTTTATTTTTTATTATTATTTTTGTTGTGTTTGTCGAGTTAATCATTTCGGGCGAAATTTGATAATTTGAAGGTGACCCCATTTTTTGTAAAGGCGTTGCATGCACTAAAAAACTCGCCTGCACATTTGGCATTTTGATAAGCAGCAACAGCAGCAACGGCAGCAGCAGCAGCAGCAACTGATGCCACACGGCGTATGCGCGATGTGTCAGCACTTAAGCGATAATGCTTATGCATATTGCCTGCTTACGTATTTATTAAATACAAAAAAAAATGAAAAAAACCGACTGAAAATAAAAAGAATAAAAATATGTGCATTACATTTACGAAATTGCATGGCAAGATGGAAGATGGGAGAAGCACTCATATCTCAAGGCAGTTTTAATAAAACCCAAAACTGACATCATAAAACATAGCACATATGACAGCAGCTTCAGCACCAGCAGCAGCCGGCAAAACTACAGGTCGTATACGTAACATGCGCCATGTGGCAGAGTCAAGCTGCCACACCCAGCGGCAGCAACACACAGACAAAGCAACAAGTCGTTGTACCCAAATATATAGCAAAAAAAAAAAAGAAAAATAGAAAACGAGAAAAACTAAATAAATGAAAACGAAGCAAAAATACGAAGCAATACTCCTGCTTCTCCTTCCACTTCTGCTTTCTCCCTGCAAAACCGTTGCACCACCCCCTCCCTCAACTTTCAATCGGCAAATGCAACACCCAAAAAAAAAGAGGAGGCGAAATCAAAAGCAAAGCCAAAGCCAAAGCAAAGGCAATGCTGCATTTTTTTGGTGGTTGGTTTGGGTGTGTGGTGCGGTGGTGCTGTGGTGCACAATGCTGCTGCAGCGCTGCCACTGCGCTGGTATTGGTGTGGCAGTGTGCAGGTCCTTCTAGCTGCCTCCTGTTGCGCATACAGAGCGAGAGCGAGACAGTCAGAGTGAAAGGGAGGGAGCACGAGTGCAAAGTAAAAGTTTCGTAACGTTGTTTTCACATTTCCTGCAACGCGTGACGGGCTGGGCTGCCAGTCAGCAGCCACTGCCTGCTTTAGATATATAGAATATTGTTGTAGTTGTTTCTGTAGTTGTTGTTGTTGTAGTTGTTTTTGTTGTTGCCAAAATGCGCACAAAACACGTCGAAAATGTGCCACATGCCAGCAGCAAATGGAATCGTTGTCTGCTGCCTCGGCTCCTGTTGCATGCAACAGTTTAGTGCCACACACACACACACACTGACAATCAGACAGATAGTCACAAATGTAGATAGACAATACTGTTAGCTCAATAGCGCCCATACAAAATACAGACAACACATTTCGACATGGCACATTTAGCATCCTTGAGCGGCATTTAACTTCGTTTTGTGTGTGTGCAACACCCGCAGACATGATACGACACCAACCATCCAACCAAACAACCCAACCACCCCACCACCAAGAGCAGCCCAGAGCAACCGAAGCATTCAACATCCTTGTTGTCATTTCATTTGATTTAAATTCGTGTTCGGCTTCGTTTGTGCAATCAACATTTTGAGTTCCTGATCAACTTTTTAGGTTCAGGAAATCGAATTTTTGGCCTGTTAGCTGTGGTCCTAAGTTAGTTAGTTAAGTTATTAGAGTTATTCAGTCATAAGGATTAACAAAACTGAGAAAGAAAACGAAGATTAAAGCTTATGGAAATCAAAATAAGGGGTAGAAAAATAAAATGATAAACAAAAAATTGGGAAAAGCCAAAACTAAAAGTATTTTTTTTTTTAAATTGCAATCATTCAGTAGTATTAAAATTTTGAAACTATATTACAAGTGTTAAAAATAAAATTCAGATATACTTTTTTGAATAGGGTATCCTGCAAATATTATCGGATATAATTTTTTTAATTGAAAAAAATATCTCAATTTATTTTGTTTTAATTTACAAAAAACAAGACTTTTAAATTCTTCTACTTATTCTACTTCAAAAAACTTTTTTTCCTTGTTTTAATTTTTTCCTTATATATATTTCCCAATAACATTATTTCTAGCTTTGTTTTCCTAATATTTATTTTTCGAAAATTTCATATTCTTTGTATTATTTTTGGACAATCGCATGGGGAATCAGTCAGCTAGTCAGCTTCGGCTTCGGCTGTGGCACATGCATTAGGGTCAAGAGCAATGGCCGGTGCATAAAAAAGCTAAGCACACATACAAAGATAAAAGTACTTGCATGCAAAGTATGTACAATAAATCAGCCAATAGCCTAACAGCCAATAAAACTCAAAGCCAAGAGCAAGTCCAATGGCAAAAACAAACAGAAATAGCAACAACAGCAACAACAATTGCAACAGAGAGCTAAACTTGTCTTTTTGGTTGTTGTCGGTTGTCGGTTTGTAGGTGAGCTGGGCCATGAAAACGAGCCGCGATCGACCGCCACGGCAAATGGCGACCTTACAGTCACAGTCACAGCCAAGTCAACTCAACTAGTCAGCCAAGCAACGAACAACTAGTCAACCAGTCGCCCCAGTCAGCCAGCCAGTCAGTTGGCCAACACCAATACCAACAGCAAGACAACTCTATGTTGCTGTTGCTGTTGTTGTTTTTGTCGTGGCTGTTGCAGATCGCAGATCAACGTTAGAAATGGAAATGCGCTTCGTTGCATACAATGGCAAACAGCCATGGCAACAACCAAAACAACACCAGCAACAACAACAACAACTCGGAGCCAAATGTGTGTTACTGTAACTGAGCCAAGCAGCCAGGCGGTCTTCTCACTTCCAGCCAAGTTGGCTGGCCAGTTAGTCAGTTAGCCAACAGCGACTTTGGTTTCGTTTTCGATCTTCCTGTCATTGTGTTGGTGTTGCTGCTGCTCATGTTGTTGTTGTTGCTGTTGCCTGTTGGCGCGTGCTCATGGTGCCACAGTTGTTGCATGTTGCTGCTGCTGGTGCACTTGTTGCATGCGCCCGCAGCAACAGGTGAGAGTTGTCATTGTTGTTGCTCATAGTCGTGCGCAATAAACGGCGACAACCACACCAACAACTAAAAGAACAAGATGAGCAACGACAACAACAACAGTAAACACTAATGGGCAATGATCTTTTATCGAAGCTGCCACAAGTTCCCCCTATTGTTGTTGTTGCTGCAACGGAAGAGTTCATCAAGTGGAGGCTGTTGCTGTTGCAACGGAAGTGCTTAATGCACAAAGTGTCAGTGTCATCCAAAGATCTGGCGTTGAAGCATTTTAAAGAATTATTCAAATAACAATTGAACATTTTGAACATTCAATCGAATCGATGTGAGTGTACCCGTAATGAGAAAAGTATTCAACATTTGTGGGGAAACGAAACTTACAAAAAGTCAAAGTAATATTTTGTTACATTTAATCGTGAGTCATATAATGATTCTAGAGAATTAAAGGTATAAGCATATATTATATTCGGATCAATTGGTGATGCCTGCCTACATGGCGTATGAGTAATGAATTTTGATAAAATTTCCATCAAATGTTGCTTATAAATTAATTTTTAAACGTTATCCAGAGTTTACTAGTTACAGGGTATCTGCAAGTCAATTAAACTAAAATTGGAAAATTATTACATGTCAAATTTGTTGCTAATGCGTCATATTAAATTATCGTTACAATTAGTTTCCAATGTAAAATGCGGTTGCAAAATTAATTAAGTATACGTTAAGATTGTGGCCGATGAAAAGCTTAAGAAATTTAATACCTTATTGATGTTCGATGACTTATGTAATGCATAATCTTAAGTAACAAAAATCTGAATATATGCCTATAAGTAATATGGAAACTGAATAATTATAATTCATCCCTGATCTTCAAATCACTGTTAAATATATGCTTAACAAATTTAACTAATTGCCATGTTCGAATCATTTCATTTATTAGTTTAATTAACTAACAGAAACACATTGAGCGCAATTAACATATTAAACTTAATGCGAAACAGAATGTAATTGGCAATATGGTTAATATATGTGCGAAAAAGCTGAAGACAACTGAAGGTCGTCTTGGCTAACATGCTACTAAAATGTAATTTATAAACAAATTTCTAGAAAGTAAACAATTGCAACAACAGCAAAAACTTTTAAAAAAAATCAGCAAACATAATTAATAAAATGATGGGAAAAGTGTAATAGTAATAAAATAAATGTAATCGATCATTTCCGCCTTTTGCCAACGAAAAACATATAAAAGTTATTTTATGTATTCATCCTATTCAATATATGATAAATAGTTGAAGTGCAACAAAAGCAACAACGATGCCTACATATAAATTAAATGCAAATTGTCTATTTAGAATAACAAAAAACTTAACTCGCACTCGTATTGAGCAGCCAATTGGAACAGTGGAAAATTGCTGCAATTGCTGCGAACAAAAAACAATTTCAAGGTTTTAACATTGGCCACGACTACTCCAACTTTGTATAATTAACGAAAATTTGGCTCAGACCTTGAACAAAATGGAAACAAATGAAACGAAAAAAAATTGCAAATTGAGAATTGAAAATTGAGAATTATAATTTGAAACTGGTTGAGCCGAAATTGCACTTTGTGCCCAGAACAACTCTAGTATATAGTATAGTATGGCATCAAAAGCAATATTAACTGATATTAAATGTGCACACCAACTCGTTTTTCTATAGCAGACACTTGATTCTGATTCTGTTCTATCTCGTACCTTTGAAGCCAATCAATTGCGTCGTCGTCGTTGCCATTTTGATTCTATACTCTGTATTTAAAAAAAAAATTGGATACATTATTAGCTATAATCAAAAAGAAGATATATTAAAGGCGAGGCTGTAAACGTTCGAGCCTTGGTTAAATTGTTTAAAAGTCAATAAATTGATCTTTTTAATAAAAATTATAATTATCAAGCTGAAATTGTAATGCATATATAAATAATATGCAATTTATATAATTATTATATATTTTCAGATTTAGTTGGTAGATAATATTAAGTATTTGATTTAAATGCATTGATCAGGAGATTCCAAATTCTATCAGGAATTTTTTAAAGCTACAAGCTATACATAATAAATGTTTATAAAATTTAATGTTTAATGATTTGATGCATACAGAAAATTTAATAAGATTTCTATTTAAAGAAGATATTTGATGTCTATTTAGTTGCAGAGTATCTCTTAGTTGAGCACATTCTGTCAGCTGCATTTCACTTGTTTTTTTTGTGATTTTGTTTTTTTTTTGTGAGACGGCACATGTTTTGTACATACATATGTGTAAGTGTATATGTACTCGATGTATATTATATGGCTACAAGTTTCAAGCTGCAATCCGGCCTTGATATTTTGCAAAAATTTATTTATGAAATCAAATGCATGCGAGCGAGAAATAGAGAAACAGAGACATTCAGGCAGAGAGACAGTGGGACAGTGAGACAGAGACAGAGACATCGATAGAAACAGAGACAGAGACATCGACACAAAACGACATCGACAGATACTTGTTGCATTTATTATAGAACGAACGTTCGACTGAATGAGTTAGTTCTCTTGGCTCTTTTTGTGTTGATTTTTAGTATCTGTAACACGTAGACTGATTACTATGCTTCACACATTTCGTATCTGTATCTCAAAACTGCAGCTGTATCTGTATCTGAATCGCTTTCGGGCTTGGTCTGTCCGTTTCTCCGTCTCTCTGTATCTTCTTGTCTAGCTGAGAAAGGCAGGAAGCGACACTTCTAAAAGCTAAATAAGTTGAGGCTGCATTTTCGATCGTCAGCTGAAAAAGCTGAAAATAATTGCAAATTGTGTTTTCTATGTAAATATGGCAAAATTAAAAAAAAAAAAAAAAGACCGATGCGGAATATATTTAAAATAATACCAAAAAGGCGTTGGGCTGGCGCTGCGAATCGCTCAATCTATAGCCCAAAGGAAGCAACAAATTGCTGCCCGTTGATGTTGATGTTGATGTTGCAACTTGCAACCTGCAACAGTTGCTGCTGCCACTGGAACGTCCATCATAATCAACGTCCATCATCAGCTGCTGCCTGCCGCGTGCTCAGTTGACACACCCACCAAGTGGCTACTGCATCTACCAAAAGCTGCACGCCAACTGCCAATTCCAATTCCTCATTCTCTTCCTCCTCCTCTTCTTCTTCTCTCCTTGTTGTTGTTGTTGTCTTTTTGGCATTGCCCGCCTCCAGCGTTGGCAGCAAGTAATTTCTCATCACCAGCTAAAGTCGAAGCCATGCCCAATACCCATCTTCAAAGCCAAAACTCAAACTCTCTTGGCTACCAGTTTTTCCGAAAGGGACCCACAACGTCAGACGCTGCCAGTTGCCAGTTTCCTTTTGTATAGGCGCCCCATGTTCGCTCGCATATCTGATATTAGAATCTCAATTAGTTTTCCTTTTGCACTGTCTTTATGCGTATGCTCTGAGCATGTTGCAGGTATTGTAATTTACTTTTGGAGGCAGCTTTTAAAGGCCAACAAGTGCTTCGAAATGTCCGAGTTAATAAGCAGCCAGGCAGCAGACTTACAAGCAGCACTGTAGCTTAAATAAAAACCCATCAAAAATATTTAGCACTTTGGGAAAACCTTTTTGTTTACGCTCGAAAAATAACCCAAAATACTTTATTGATTTTTAAATCGTATTAATTAAACAGTTGAGCAATTACTTTCGCTATTTAACTGTTTACGGCAATAAAATATTTCAAAAAATAAAAAAAGCTTAAATTAATGCAAACGCCAACAACGACAACGGCGTTTGAATAAATTAGTGTAATAGTCAGATTAAATGGCAAACGACAACAACAACAAAAAAGTTGCCTCGATGATGTTTGTGTGTAACTAGGAAATATCAAAAACTGGTAGCTGCCCGAATAGTAAAAGCCCCACAATTACAATTATAGCAACAGAAAAATATATATTACGACAACAACAACAGCAACAACAACAAAAACCACAACACGACTGGCGACTTGGCAAGAATGCAACAAAAAAAAAACAAAACAAAAACAAGAAAAAAAGTAAACTTAAATATTTTTCAGCATATGAAATAATAATAAGAATAATAAAAAAAAAGTGCAACAGGTTTTGTGTGTGTTTTCGCGTTAACCTTGAAATAAAACTCGTTTAATCATTTCTCAAGCGACTCGAAAATGCAATGAAAACAACAACAACAACCACAGGCGTTTTATATGTATAAAACGTTAAATGGCGCATTATAAATTAAACAATTTGAACAGAGACTCGTATTGGAAAATTTCGTATTAATCGCATATTAATTTTGTATTTATTTTTGTCTCTCTTTCTATACTTTGATTTCTTCCAGGTACAGTTGCAACAAAAACACATTTCCGCATACACAGTTACAAATATATCTAGATATAGATATATATATTTTAATAATGGCGGATTGCTCGTTTGCCAGATGTCAACAGGAGCGTCGCCTCATCAAACGCGAGCTAATGAAATGGTCCAAGGATATGCTGCACATTGTGGGTGAGTGGCCAAAAACGATTTACTCTTAACCACTTTACCACTTCACCACTTGGGCACACAATCCAATTAAAACGGAAAAAGCCAACACTATAAAGACGTTAAGCCAATAAGCCCAATAATTTCTCCTGTCTGTGTCTGTGGCGAAAACATTTTTACAGCGTCATCTTGCAGCAATGTCCTTTTTCCTTTTTTTTTTAAATATCCTTTGAACCATATTTCCCCAATACAGGTGGATTTGCTGTTAGACGTTAAATGAAGTGTGTTGGCTAAAAAGTTCGACATGGAAATTGACTTTAGTCCTGTCCTAATCAACATAAGTTGAGTCCTCTGCCTGGCCAGAGCTTACCATATGTTTCACTCGCCCGTCTATATAGTAAATGGCATGAGAAAGGATATGCAAGGACACAAAAAAGAAAAAAAATAGGAAAATCAACAAAAAAAAATGCGCCAAGCCTCGGCAATCGGCCATCAACAGCTACAGATACAAATGTATTTACAGACTTATAGCCATAGATACTAACGGCAGTTGCAGTCGACGTCGCAGTCGCCGTCTCAGTCGCCGTCTCAGTCGCAGTCAACGTCAGCGTTAGGACTAAAGCAAACACCAAGAAAAATTAACATAAATTGTAATTTTTTTTTTTGTACTTCTTGCTTATTGCATTTCTTGCTGGGCAGCCTTATCCTTCGTCCTGTGTGTGTGTGTGTGTGTGTGTGTGTGTGTGTGTGTGTGGAAACACTCTCATTTCGGTTTTTGAGCACGTTTAGCACGTTGCCGGCTAAGTCGCCACTCCACCTGCCCCCCTTTAACCCCCCTTCCATTTCTCACTCTCCTCAGTTGCCACCTGCATTAAAATGTTAAATGCCTTTTGTTGTTTTTGTTGCTGTGGCTGTTGTACTTTTTTTTTGTGCCTTCTTTCTATATACATTTTTTTCTTGTTCTGGCAACGACCACGACCAGGACGATGGGAAGCAACGAGCAGCTTTGGTCCTGGCTCGTCCTTGCCCCACCGACCGTGTCTCCGTGCACTCAATTACTTCCTCAATGCGCTCCATAATGCTTATCGTCCTTGTTTCTAGTTGACATTCCCGCACTGCCAGCCAACGCTTCCAATGTCCCCCGCTTTTCCCCCATCTAGAAAAAACCCCAAACCCAAACCCTAAGCACATTTTTCCAGCGACAATTTTTGTTGCCACTCAACGGGTGGCTGTCTATGTGAGTGGGTGGTTGGGTGGTGGGGTGGTTGACTAGTTGAGTCAGTGGTTGGGTGGTTGGGTGGATGTTTCGGCGTTGTCGTTGTCGCACGAAGCTGCAAAAAATCGTTGTCTGGCTTTCAGCTGGTGCAGCTTTAGGGTTGGATTTCGGTTTGGGTTAAGTTTTTAGCTGCACTATTCTCTCTATCTGTGTGTGTGTATGGGTGTGAGCTGGGTGTGTGTGTGTGTGCCCAAAACGAAGTGTTATACGAGATAACGAAGCACACTTAAGCGCACGCAGGACGAACAGGACGACGACGACGTGTCCCTACGAAATATATTGCACAATATAAAAATGCAGACGACGACGATGACGACGATTGCCGAATGCAATGAGAAGCCCCCTCGCACCTACTTCCTTTCCCTTCCCTTACTTCTCCCCCTCTCCATTGCCATGGCCATAAGCCGAAATGGCACCTACACCCGAATGCTGTCGCCGAAAGACGAAAGAGCCAACGAGGAGCAAGCAATGCCATCGACATCGTCCTCATCCACTTCCTCGTTCTCTTCCTCTTCGTCAACGTTGTCGTCGTTGCAGTTGTTGTTGTTGTTGTAGTTGGCGACGTAGCTGTTTTTGTGGCCGATTTTCGACGCTGTCACCATCCCCTCCACCACCAGCACCACCTTCACCATCACCAAAATGAGAGTCGAGTTTCCAGCGAGCAACGATTTCGTCTCTTTTTTTTCTGCTTTTATTTTTCTTTTTATTTTTTTGTTGCCCACCCAACGACGCTCTCGTGTTTTTGGTAGATCGAAGAAGATGCCATACAGCAGGCACTGTATTGGGGTACATATATTTGTGTATGTGTGTGTGTGAGTGTGTGTGTGCTTCTCGCCTGTTGCATCAGCACTGGGTTCAACCGGCTGACTGTTGTTGTTGTTGTTGCCTCAGTTGGTCTATGGCTCCGTCTCCGTCTCGTCGGCAATGGCTCAATCAGTGGTGGCGTTCCATTTGATTGTAATGGGATACATCGTACTACCACTTGTAGCTTCAACATGGCCAAATTCACTACGAGCTCAGCAACAATTTGGGTGTTGTCCTGACAAGTGTTGGCAAGTCTAGTATAATCTGGAGACGGACAGTTGAAGAATAAGAATTTAAAATATACTCAATATTAAAGTAGACAATTATCTATTACTTATATGATTAGTAAGAAGGCTATTTTAAGGGCTCCTTAAAAGGAAAATTAAGGAAATATTGCTGAAATGAACTTTAGTTTACGAAATTAAAAGGAAGTTTGACTGAATTTTAATTTTTAATTTTTTTGTGTTTATATGAATTTACTAATTTTACTAAAAATTAAATTTTTTTTTTAATTTTATATAATTCTTTTTTAATAAAAAGCATTCAAAATTGTATTTTAATTTCTAGTAGCTTTATTTAACAAAATCGAAAAAACGTTCAATCAAATATTATATAGTAAATAATATTTATTGAATGAAATGTTCATAAAAAATGAAATTTATCTAATGATAAGAGTATTACATTAGATGTTTAATTTTGAACAAATATGTTTTTATTTTATAAGAATAAGTCTTTATTTATTTTAATATATTGAACAAATTTAAAATATGGTAAAATTTCATTTACAGATTTAAAGAATTAATATCTTACTACAAAATGTCTCGCTTTTGTTTGTGTCGTGATTAGTAATTAGAATTAAAAGTGATTTCCTTTCGATAAACTGCCTTCATTAACGAAAGAATAATCATAGATAAAATATAACTGCTTATTTGTACCAAAAAAATTAAACTATATATCAACAGAAAATTAAATTAAATAAAAAGTTGGGCAGTTAAGAGACGTAGGCGTTGTAGAAAGAAAGAGAAAACAAATGCTAGCCAAAGAGTAGAGCGAAAGTGTCAGAGTATTGTTGTTGTTGTTGTTGTGTGTGTGTGAAGAAAAAGCGAATCAGCAGGTGCTGGGCAAAATTGTGGGCCAACACTGCAGAACGTGCCACACACCATTTGGGTTCACTTTATATATACATACACGTATATCTATATATATGTACAATATATACTTGTAGTTAGTGTGGCGTCTCTAGTATTCGTATATTGGGCGCACTGCGAACGCATCTTTCGATTACAGCAATAGCAATAATACCAACAACAACAACAACAACAACAAGAGGAGCAGGAGGAGAGAGTAAAGTAGAAAGGGAGGTTAGATTTTTGCTCGTTCTCTGTGCTCGTTTCACATTCTTGTTGTTCTTGTTGTTGTTGTCGTTGTAAGAAGGCATTTTTATGCGCTGTGCCTGTTTGCCATAAGGGATGGAAGGGAAGAAAAGAAGGAAGGTTTGGATGCAACAAGCGTCGAGGCGACTCATCGCCAGCCAACAGCTGTGTGCGAGGGCGGGCAAATTCAAACCACAGCGAACCAACACCCTACCCCTTACCCGCTGTTTCGCCCACGCCCCCTACTCCCCTCACTACCAACGCCCTGCAGTCTGTGGAGCCAACAGTTTGCACCAAATCCTACACAGGATTTTATGGACTACGCAATAGGTACTCCTACCCAACTTTCCAGCCAGTCGCAGTGTTCTTTTCAGTTTTTCCTCCTATTTTATTTTTTCTTCTTTTTAGCAGTTTTCTTGCTGCACAGCTTGTTGTTGTTGCGTAGCATTTTTTCTGGCGGTTTTTAGGTTACATTTTTACGAGTTCTTCTTCTTCTGCACTCTGCGAGTATTTCGCGCCGCCTTTGTTGTTGTTGTTGTTTGTGGCCACGACGACGACGACGACGACGCTGAGAGACGACGAAGGAAACGTTGCCGTTGCCGTCGTTGCCACAAACGTTCTTCGTGTGCAACAAGCAGCAGCAGCAGCAGCAAGGACGCAACCAAATTCATGCGCTCCTTTAGTTAAACTTTATCTATGTATTGGTCTATATACATATACAGCATGTGTGTGTGTGTGTGTTAGTGTGGAAGCGCCACAAGTGGGTGAGTGGTTGAGTGGATGAGGTGGATAACGTCAGGCTGCCTTCCTGGCTGCCTTCCTGTCCTTGCTGCCGGGTTAGTTTCGTGCACAGAAATTGGAAAATAGATTTTTTGGTTGGCTGCCTTTTTATTTTATTTTTTTCTCTTCTTTCTTATGCCACCTTCTCCTTATCCCACATATATATTGTTGAGCATTTTTTGTAGCTCCTTTTGTGAATACATATATTCGATGTGCATGTGGAGGAGTGAGCAGGATGCAGTAGCCGGCCGGCCAGAACAGTCTTAGCCTGGCCAGAAAGTCAGCCAGGCATTGGGTGGGTGCACTGTGGCTTACTGTGGCTTACTGTAGTTTGCTGTGGTCTGCTGTGGTTTCGTGTGCCCGGCCCCAGGTAAGAGAGCCTGAACAATGTGCGCCGCAGGAAGCCAGCAAACGAGGCTGCGGCACAAGACGCTCCCCCATCCCCGTCCCGTCCATTTGTTGCATTTCCCCCCACCGATTTCTATTTTTTTTTTTTTTGCGTGTATAGAAAAAATGAAGCGGAAGCACGAAAAAGCACAAAGTTAACGCGCTGCCTGTGAATGGTGGCTAGAAGTGGGTGTAATTTTGGGTGGTTTCGGGTGGCTTTTGGGTGGTTTTCGGGCCGTCAGCAGAGGACAAGGATCGAGCAATATGGCGCTAAGAACATTGGGCAAAATGCAGTGCGAAAAAATAGAAAAAAATAGAAAAAAAATATATATATATAAAAAATTCACATTATATGCGTGTGCATAGGGAGAGGGCAAGTGCAAGTGTGTGTGTGTGTGTAGGAGGGTGGTGGCTATAAGCAAACAGCAAAACACACAAAAACAAAATGGAGCAAAAAGAAAAATGGAAAAGGAAAATAGAAAAAAAGAGAAGAACATTAAAAAAATGCAGCACGTTGTACGTTGGGTGGTTTTGGGGTTTGGTGTTTGGGCTGCCAAAGGGGGAAGGAGAGAGGGAATGGCTTCTGGATGTTTCGGGTTTGGGGTTTGACTTCGTCGTTAACGTCGCCGTCGCCGTCGCCGTCGTCGCAGTCGCTGCCAGCGTCGCAGTCGACAGCTGCATTTTATTTTGTGCTGAAAAAGTTTCGTGTGCTCGAAAAAAGTTTCGTCGCTTCGTTGACGTCGTTGTGTTGGCGTCGTGCGCTTTTGGTAGTTTTTGCTGCAAGGGAAACGAATAGACGACGACGATCGGAGAAGGGGGAGGGGGGCAACTAACCCCTTTCCACTCTGTGTGTGTGTGGGTGTTATTGTATGTGTGTGTGTGTGAGCAAGGCATTTGACTGGGTTTGAGTTTTGCAGCTACATTTGGCTGCACTCGGTTGGTTGGCTCCGTGCTCTGCTCTTGGCCAAGTCAGGGAATGGGCGACGGGTGCAAGAGGTTGGGTTTGGGGTGTATCCTTGTAGTTTGGTGGGTGTCCCCTGACATTTTTGTCGAATTTGCAGTAGTTGTTGGTAGTTGTTGTTGTAGTAGTTGTTGGCTGCTGCTGCTGGCGCCAACGCCGACGCTAACGGCAACGTCAGCAGCGACTGCACAACTATTTTTCGTGCTGCGGCGTTTGGTGCGCATTGTGCAACAAGTGAGTTTGGCAACAGCCACCAACAGGACGACAACTAGTTTTCGGCAGCAGTAACAACCCAAAAAAACGAACAGAACCCCAAATAAAAAAGTAAAATACTGACACTTGTTATTTGGCCCTCAGTCAGTTTGCCAGTTTGGCAGTTTGGCAGTTAATTGTGTAAATTTTCAATGGGCAACCCAAGTGGCAGCAATTGTGGCATGAACTGAATCAAATCATTCAGCATTTTGTGGCCAGAGTACCACACCCCTCCCTCCCCACACCACCACTCCCCGCTGCCAGTTGTGGCATCCATTGTGGCATTCACTGTGATTCAAGTGTGTTGATTGAAGCAACAATTGGCGCCAACTGTTGCACGTTTCTCGTTTCGCTCGCTTGACGCTTGACGTTTGACTTTCGCCGTGTCGCGTTCCCGTTTCAAGTGCCGCACGTTCCACAAAAGTGTTGTGCGCTTTTCAGCGCAACACTTCCGTCAGTGTGTGTTGTATTCGTGTGTGTGTGTGTGTGAGTGAGTGTGAGAAATTTAATTAAAGACCTTGTCACAGCTGCACTCTGATTCTGATAATTTATGTGTATGCATTTAATTAAAGCGATCACACACGGCCATTTACATACCGATGTATTTAGAAACAAGCCAAGATACGAGCTGAGACTTGAAGATAATTTGCTTGTGCCTGGCATATGTTGAACTTGACTCTCTTTTTCTCTGCGAGTTATTGTGTTGTCAGCGCCTAATTGAATTGATTTCATTCGACACACCAAAATTCGACTGCATTTCAATTGAATAAACAAACGTGTTCAATAGCTGCTTGATTGATGGTGAGTGACAACTTTTCGGAGAGCACTTTCATTACCAATGTGTTTTTTAAAAAGTATATTTTAGTTATAAAAAATATCAAAGCATTTTATATTTGTGAATTTCCAATAATAATGTAAGCCGAAGTTAAAAACAAATTTTTGAAAATATTTGCTTTGTCAAAAAAATAATTTTTTTATGATACAATTTAAAAAAAAAATCCTATTTTTTTCAAAAAAAAGTATCTTCATCGTCTTATATTAAATCATCATACTTTAAATAGTTTTACAATGTAATGTATTCATGTGACTTTTATCAGTTATGTTTAAATTACACAGCAATTTGGAAATGGTGTGTTACGCAAATAGCTTTTAAAATTCGTTAAAAAGTTCTTCAAATACACGACTTACACGTTTTATAAATATAGTACGTCATACAATTAATTAAATTTTTTATGTTTCAAATTCATTAAGTAGGCGCTCCATTGAAATTTTAAAAGTGTAAATTTATTTACATGAATTGAAAACTATCCACACAGCAACAGACTTGTGCAAAAAAATAAATATTACATATTTTTCTAACATTTTTCAATTCATCCTTTATAAAAAGTGCACCTCAACAATTATTTGATCAGTGATAAAAATCTATCTAACTCGCGGAAGCATGGTTTCAACTAATTAAATGTAGCACGTTTGAAAAAATATTTTAAAATTAAATATTTTTTATCGAAAATATTTCAGTTTAATCAGCTGAAAGAAATCTAAAATTTTTCGGTAAATTTTTTATTTTTGAAGTAAGTTTTTGTAATATAAAATTCAGCTGCAGAATTTAAAAGCAAATTTAAATGTTCTTTGTACTTTTCAATTTCAATAAAATAAAACTGCTTCCTAAAATTTAAATAAGTTTGTTAAATTTAAGTTTAATTTATGCTCTGCCAAAATTGTTTTTTCAGACATGAATATCAAATTCCTATGCCTGAATTAAGGGTATATATTTAACACAAGTCCTTTATAATTGACAGAGTATTACAATTTAACAAAACAAAATATTGAAAATATTCTAAGCGACAATTTGCCAAACAATACCGACAGCTCCAAAAATTGTGGTAATCGTTTTGCACTTCATTATGTTTAGACCATAAGTTGAAAAGTTCTTTGGAGTTAGTTTGAACTTACAAAATTTGGTGAAGGTAAAGTGCAAAAGCCGTGCAAAGCGAGTATAAACAAACGAGCATAAAATGTACACAACAATTACCTGTTATACTCGTAGTCGAAAGCCAAACAAAAATTGCAACACTTTGCAAACTATTAAAGCCAAAAAGTCGAACAGCTCTGTTGACAGATTCCAAAACACTTGCACAAACTGCACGTTTACACTCATGAAATTTATCGTACAATATAACATACGTACATATGTATGTTTGTATAAATGTATAAGGGCCCGAAACTCGACAAACAACATGATACTCGGTACCTTCCTAGAAGCTGACTCTTTTCCCAGCTGGGGAAAAAGCTGAAAGGCAAACGTGTAACAAGAATTTTATGCTTATATGAAAATTCTTTGAAGAAAACTTTTGCAAATAGACAACAGAGCGAACTACACATGTACAACACAACACCGAACAACACACAAGTCGGAGGCAACAATCGGCAACAGAAGGCAACAGGAGGCAGCAGCACGAGGCAAACAACAAAAGCCAACAATGTGCCAAAGGAGCAGCCACATCAGATACTTGCCTTGCCCCCCTCTGGCTCTGCCACAAGCCCCTTAGAGTTGACGATGGCAACGACGTTGCAGACGTTTGTATTTGACTTTGTAACATCGTTATACAACAACAACAACAACAACAACAACAATAACAAGAAACTAGCGCACTTGTTGCATAAGTCACCTACACACACATACACACACGCAGCATGGCCCACACACCAACAAGTGGCAATGGCGACGCACAAAAGTATGCAAAGACTTGTGAATTCACACATTCTAACAACGCGACGCCAACTGCGACGGCGACTGAGACGGCGACGTTGACGCAGGATGCGGATGTGGATGCTGCTGTTGCCGCTGCGTCGCGGCACTTTCGGCGATTTTCGACGAACACATTTGCCACGATGAGGCAACATATGTGTGTGTGTGTGCCTGTGTGTGTTAACTTGCACCCCACTCTTCCTCTCCCTCTCTCTCTCTCTCTCTCTCTCAGTTTTGGCCAGCAACAGTTGTCAACTGTCGACAACTTGTTGTTGTTTGCGGCAAGCGAAGACATTGTGCCCCAAAAATGTGCAAAGTTGACAAAGAAAGTGCACACACACACACGCAGCACAACAACTCCATTAGCACAACGAAATCATTTTCAGTTTACGAGCTAAATTGCTTTTGGCCATACTTCTTTTAGCCAAACTGCCAAAAAAAAAAAAAATGCGAATATCGAAAATTTCCCATAGATTTTTTATTGCATCTTTTTTTTTGTTGCTTGGATGTTAGTTGCTCCATTTGCTACGGCAAACAGTTGAATGGAGTGTGGCAAGAAGTGTCTGCTGCCTTTGTGTGGACACTACAGACTGTACTTTCATTTTGAGCTGCCACGAGGCAGCATCTTGGCAATAGCAAAATAAAAAAGAAATAGAAGTTGCTTCGAGACATTGTCAACCGCAATGTGAACAACGAAATCGATAAATATGCACAGTACAGCACAGTTTTGTAGTAAAAATACATTGAAAATGCATTAGACGCTGCACTATGACATGAATTTTAATCGCGACTGTCTCGCATTTCATTTGGGCTTTTGTTTTTCTCATATTTCTCCACTCACCCCCACCCTCACCCTCTATTTCTTTTATTTTTCATGTTATTCTATTTTTAATTAGAAGCGTGAAAAGTAGCTAATGCATTAATCGTGTGCCATAAATTTCAAAATGCAACCAACTCTCCTGACAGGCAATCAAAGTGCATACACAGTTTCCATGTGCTTTCAAGGTTGACAATGCGAAAAATAAAAAAAGCAAATAATACAATAATTCTTAATAATAATAAAAATCCAGTTACTTGCTAACAACGCAATCAAAACGCAATCTAAACTCAGCTCAGACCGAGACTCGAGTCAACTCAAGTCAACTTGACTCTGTCTCCAGTCAATTGCCATTTGCTGGCCACTAATCAAACGTAAACGTAACGAAATTACTTACAAGCATAAACATGCTTCAAATCAGAGAATCAGACAGGTTCGCCTTGAGATTTGACCAAAATGGCGCTGCAACGGTAAAGCCGGCGGCTAACTGTCGTCTAACTTTGCCACTAACTTGTTGCGCGACATTTACACGGAAGCAAAAAGTCAAAACAGCTCTTAACTCACGATGTCTCTGTATTTGTATTTGTATTTGTAACTGTGTCTCTGTGTGCGTCAGAAACCAACTGAATTGTGCTATGCGGCGTATACGTGATATGCCAAATGCTACGCACGTTGATTAGCGAATCGAGCTCATAGAATTGAATGATATAATCTGTTAATCTGTTAAATCTTTTGTCAATAGGTATGCAAATAAAATTAATATTTAATTGTAGTATTTATTTATTTGTTTGTTTATTTTATTTTAGTCTCCTTTTACGTAAAAGTCGATATTTTGAGGCAAAAAATAAAGCTATACTTAAAAATCTCATCAGCTTAGGCAAAATTATTAAAATTTAAAGCTGGTCTGATTTTCGACCCTTAAAAATTAAATTTACTTGTTCATTTTGGCATGGTTTTTAAAAAAAAACCCGTTTCAGAATAAAGTTTAAAGTGTTGTTTTAAACTAATTATGATATACAGTCGAACTTCCCTAACTTGAATCACCATTATCCACGAAAAAAGTTCGAGTTAGTGAGACTTCGAGTTAGGGAAGAAGAATTGTATGAAATTTTCCTAGTATTGCCACTCGATTTTGTTCTAGTTAGAGAAACTTCGAGTTAGGGAAGTTCGACTGTATGAAATTGATTGCAAATTAAAACTTGAGATTTACACTTTTAAAATTGAAAAATCACAAGGGGGCAACCTTTGCATCAAAATCGCAATCAGGTGGAAAAATATTATTTTAACAAAATTAATATTTTAATGCATAATAAATTTAGTGATCAAACCATGATCAAAACGACATTCCGCTTAAAAATCTTTTCAGTTTCGACAACGCTATGAAAGTTTAAAATTGGTCTGATTTTTTAATTTGCATTAATATTACAATTACGTTTTCTTCTTTCTTTTTTCAAAAAATTAGATATTTCGTTATTATTGACAACTCGTTTAATTTTTTAGTGCGATTATTACACTTTGATATTAAAAACTCGATTCACTGTTTGGATTTACATCACTAGATAGCGCAATACTATATCTAGAATACTTTGCAAATATTTGCCAACACACTAATTTCACATTTCTGTACTTTAATCGCAATTACACAAAACTTGTTATACACACACACTCAGATATATGTATATATATATGCATTTATATAAATATGGCTTGCAACAGCCCAAAATGTGATTCATATAAAATTGCATTAGTTTAGCTTGCGACTAAAAAGGCGATAAAAAGCATTCCACAAAATGCATTATGAAAATCGAATGCGAAAGCAATATTAATATATATAAAATACACATTAATAAATCTTGTATACATGTACAAATGTAATAATGCCATTCCATAAATAAGTAAATAAATAAGAAATCAAGCAAAATTGATTAAATGCTTATCAGTCACAAGAAGAAGAAGAAGCAGCAGAAGGAAGAGAAGACACTGAAGCAAAAAAAAAGGGAAGCAAAATATTGATTTCGAAAATCGATTCAATAAAAATATGTTGTGCAAATCAAATGTGTCTCAATAACTTTTGTGTGTGTGGCAATGTTCAATGCGTTGTCACCTATGTCATTGTTGTTGTTGCGATTGTTGCTATTGTCGTAAATGTTGTTGTTGTTGTACAAACAAATGAATGCAAAGATAAGAGTAACCGTTGAGTTTACTAAGTATTCATTTATTTGATAATTAATACTTGCACTTCTGTATGCATGTGAATTGTGTATGTGTGCGTATAATGGTTGGATTTAGATTTGTGCAATTTGCAGCTGTTATCATAGACGCAATTTTATATTTTAATACAAAACGCACGCATATGAGCACATATATTTTTTAATACTTAAATACCCTGTAATCATTAAAAATTCAAAGTGGTATGCTAGACTGGCCTACAATGTATTTCACTGGCAGGCGAAACTTAGCTAGGTTTTTTAAAACATACAGTGTGTCAAGTAAATGGTTTGACAAAATAAACAGAATTAACATACATTTCTTTATTTTTGTTTTCTTTTTTTAATATAATTGTACAGTCGAACTTCCCTAACTCGAATCACCATTATCCACGAAAAAAGTTAGAGTTAGGGAGACTTCGAGTTAGAGAATTTTTTTTTTAGTTTTTTTAATGGTAACTACAATTTCATTCATTCATAAATACATTTCAAATTGCAAACTTTTCTTGTTATTTTCAACAACAAAAATTTCAGTTTGTTCAAGAAGAAGACGTTCCCGAATCAAATGAAATAATTTATTTTCCATTTTTTAATATAACTTAAACTGGTCCACTTTTCAATTTCTTAACAAATAAGTTTAAAAATTTCTTAAAGAGATAAAAATTTGAATACACGTGCTGGTGCCATGATAAATAAATATTATTGAGCTGGTGCGCTGACAAAGAAGTAAATTTCGAACATCTTTCCTATAGCAATTTCACAAGCCCAAAAAATTGTTGATACAATATTTTATCATATTACATCACCATATGTTAATGTACATCAATTTTACATATCCAAACGATCCGTTAACAAATACATAAAGCAGAAAAGAAAAAAAAATTCAAACTTTATTGGAGATTTTCCCGAAAAATTCGACTTACAGAAGTACGGGCCAATATTTTTGTTCGAGTTAGGGAGAAATTCGAGTTAGGGAAGTTCGAGTTAGGGAAGTAGAATTGTATGGAATTTGCCTAGTAAACGCTATTGCCACTCGATTTTGTTCGAGTTAGAGAAACTTCGAGTTAGGGAAGTTCGAGTTAGGGAAGTTCGAGTTAGGGAAGTTCGACTGTATTTTAAAAAAGTAAAAACTAATTTTGGAAGATCTGTTAAAAAAACACATAATATTTAAAGCTTTTACTTTGTCTAAACAATTACTTGACTTATTGTACATATATTCCAGATTCATAAACAAGAATCGAATCATTGTAAACTTGTCATTTGTTTACCATCAATAGTTTACAGAGTATTTCGCAGTCGAGCAAGCTCTCTGTGCGAATTCAATGCTGTTTGTTATGATTCCGCATATGCACAATAACGATAAATCAATGAACGAGAAGTCGCAAATCTGAATCTGAGCTTCGCTGCTCGAAGGGTAACAGTAACAGTAACGGCAACTGCGCTGCCTTCTCTCTCTCTCTCCTTTCTCCCTCTCTCCTCAGGCGCAACTGTTGCGCTCGCGTTGTTGTTATTGTTTTTGTTGTGCAAGGGCCCTCCATATGAGCAGCATGCATGCGTGTGTGTGTGTGTGTGCGAGTGTGTGCATTTATGAGATAATACCTTGAACGTGCGTCAGTCGTCAGGTCGTTGTCGTTTAACTGCCGCCAACGCCGCACATAGCACATGACTGTCATTGTTGTTGTTGTTGTCTTTGTTACTCTTACTATTATTATATGTAGTTAATAGTTGTAGTTGTTGTTGCTGTTGTTGTTGTTGTATGATCATCATATGCACAAGTGAAATGAAAAGTGTGCAATGATGATTTGGCAGCAAACTTAATATCTCTTTATCATTCTGCATTAGTCACTTTATTTATTATTTATTTATTTTTATTTTATTTTTTAACAAAGCCAACTGCGCATTTAGGCGCTCATCCACAATTAGCAGCTGCAGTTTTCGTTTTAGTTTTTTGCATCTACTATTTAGCACTTGCCAAGCCACAAGGCGAACCCAAAGTTCAATACAACAACAAAAAAACAAGGCGACCCACAACAGACAAGCCAAAAAAAAGTTGTAATAAAAAAAGCTACACTCAAGCTCATTTACATGTTGCATTTGGCGAGTGAGCGAATGAGCAACTTGAGTGTGAGTCTGAGTTTGAGTCAAGTTCTGAGTGCTTGAGGCGCATTGAGTGAGGCTGAGTGAAGCGCATGGGGAAAAAGGGGCAAAACTCACCACGCGGCGGCGGCGACGGCGACGCGTCATTAATGAGCAGGAAATGCAATTCTTGTGCTTTGGCAAAAAAAGCAGGTTAAGCAGCACTGGTGAATTCTCAGCGGTGTGGTTATTAATGTATGAGTGAGCGAGTCTCACTGTTAATATTGTTGTTGTTGGTTAATTTTTGAGCGTAATTCAAGCGAGTAGAAAAAATATACATGTATTTAATAAGTATGAATGTGAATAACTTTTTAAAATGTATTTTATACGGCACTTGCTAAGGGCTGATAAATAAAGGGTATTCCCCTCTATAAAACTAAGTTAAATAATTACTTACATATATTTTATTGCGAGCGGTTGTATTAATTATACTTACATTTAAATATATTTACATGTTTTAAAAAATACCCGCATGCCTGCAAAGCTGCCCCCTCCCCCTCTCTGCTCTCCCCCATTACCCACACTCTTACCCACTCCCCAAAAAAAATTGTTCGGCTAATTGCCATGACAGCGACGCGGCAGCGCAGCAGCTGCAATGCATTTTTTACAACTTTGCATATGTGTGCGTGCGGCTGCTTATTAAGCAGATGTGTATGCGTGTGCGAAATAAAAAAGCGACAGCACACAAAAAAAATGTGGTGAATAGTAAATTTGAGATGTTGCGTTGTTGCTGCGTCGAGAGTCTCTCTATCAGTGTGCTTGCATTGTTCTAGCCTCAGTTTACATCTGTGTTTGTGTCTGTGTCGTTTTCTCTGTGAGCAACAAATTTGAGTGACTTTTCGGTTGTTGTTTGTCTGTGTGTGTGTTTGTGTTAATTGTAAGCTACACTTCTTATAGTCAATTGTCAACAATGTCAAGCCAGCTGAGACCAAAAAGAGACAGCTGAGCCAACTCTATTCGCAACTACTCAACTGACTCCGACACCGGCTATTTTGGCAGCGCTGCGCGCAGTCGGCAGTCGACGCGCCGTCGGCTGGCTTTTTATCAACGCGCGCTGGCGTCGCAGTCGCCACGGCCGTCGCAGTTTAGTTCCATGCAGTTGGCGAGAATTGCATTACATTGCACTTGGATTGCACTCTCTCTCTCTCTGTCTCTGAGCGCGCTCTCTTGTGCTCGCTTGTTCTCGCACTCGCGCTCTCTCGCTCACTCGGCTTGATGTCCATGCATGGCTTTACCCCGTTACTGTTACTCCTAAAGTTCTCGCGTTTGCGCTCCTTTGCCACTCAATGACTCAACAAGCTCCTCTCACACACACACACACATACACTCAGACTCACTCTCGCGCTCTCAGGCTCTCTTGCTGCTGTTGTGCTCTCTCAGCATTCTAGTTGCTGTGTTATTTTTTGTGTTTTTTGTGTTTTTAGCAAGCATGAATGCGCTTGTATGCAATTTTGACGTCGCTGTCGTCGTCGTAGTCGTCGTCAGCGCGCTGTCTTCGTGTTGTTGTGATATAATTTTGCAGTCGGCTTCGGCAGTCGCATAAACACAACGCATCCGATATGCAACGGAACGCATTTTCGGACGCGGCCCGAGTCGTTCCGAGGTGTAGCGTCCGACGATCGCGTATATCAATCGTAAAGCATTAAGCGCATTCCCCATTTCCATTCTAATCAGTCGCAATCCAATCCAAAATTCCATAACAACTAAAATGAAAATGTGTCAAAAAATGGAAAGGAAAATTGTAAAATTAAAATAAAAGTTGAAAATAAATGCGACAATTTTCAAACAATTAAAATGAATTTGTATCGATGCATGTGATGTTAAAGTGTGTGTGTGTGTGTGTGTGTGTGTGCAGTGCAGTGTTAGTTACATTATTAAAATGTCTCAGCAGCTGTGACACATTGCGTATACGCAACGTTTGCCCTTTGCAATGGCAATGCACGCACTTGGCTTTTCCATTAAGTCGTCGCCCGCGCTCGTTGTTTGATATTTTCGGTTGTTCTTGACTGACAACTGACAACAACAACAATAACAACAAGAGCAACAACAATGACAACGACAATAATAACAATAACAACAATAATAGCAACAATAACGAAGCTGCAGTCGCTGCTCGCGCTTTTCTGACTCTGTGTGTGTGTGTGAGTGTGTGTGGACTGCGGTCGCTGGCTGCTGCAGTCGCCGTCGCCGTCGCAGTCACCGTCGCAGTCGCCGTCGCAGTTGTCGCTGGCATGCAAAACGCGGAAAACTTTTTTTCGCGCACTCGCAAAATTTTTATAGAATGCATTTTTATTTCGGTCTTTTGGTTGAATAGTTGCACTGCCCCGCGTGTGTGCGTGTGCCGCTGTGTGTGTGAGTGTGCGTGCGTGTCTGTGTGTGTGTGCGCTGGCATGTGCATTTGCCTTCAATTTATTGTTAATAAAATATTGTATAATTAATATCAATTTCAATTGAAACAAAATGTGACAAATCTAAAGCACATGCCAAAGAATTGTGAATTTAAATAAAATTAAACAAAATGTTTCTAAAGAAATTCTGTGCCAATTTAAATGAATAATTCAAGACGTGCAAACTCAAAACATTATAAACAAATTTAAAAAAAATAAACTTTTTATAGTTAATAGTTTCATTGCCAATCGAGGAAATCACGCACCACATCTCATATTCGATATCTCAACATTTAGCACTTTTCATTGCACTTTTGTTACGTTCCAAAGAAACGCAAAGCGCAAAAAATTCATTTGTCGTGCCAAATTTACTTAAAAAAAAAATAGAAGATAAAAGAAAAAAGAAAATATTAAAGAAAGATGAAAAAATGTACTTCTGCATACAAATGAACTGTAGCAAACTTCAGCAGCAGTAAAACAAAACAAACAAAAGCAGTCGAAAAAAATTTAGAGGAGCAAAAAAAAAAAAACTAAATAGAAGTAAAAGTAGAAGTAAATGTGGAGAAGTACTGTAATAAACTGTGGTTTGAGTTCGAGGGGGACGAACTTTATGTGCAGGCAAAATGTAACAAATTTTTGTCAGTTTCAATTTTCGTCAGACAGACGAGACGAGACTGTGCTACCAACCAACTTAACCAGGAGCTCAAACCCAAACCCATTCCCATTACCAACTCCAGCTCCAGCATGACAATGGCCAGGTCTCTCAGGGTGCTCAGGCATTTACTTTGCCGTCGGGGCTGGCAGCACAGCATAATGAACGAGAACCCAAAAAAATAATAAAGGAGAACAAAAAAATAGCAAACTCTCAGATATATGCTAGAAAAAATGGCAAATTAAATAGCCAAAAAAACAGAACAGAAAATGCAAAAAAACGAAACGAAAATTGTTGTCCGGCTAACAGCGAATTTTCCATGCGCTGCAGCTGCGCAGCAATTGGAAAATGCGGAGAGTAGCTAGGAAAATGTGGAAATGCTTAACCCACGTTGATGCTGCAGCTGAGCAACCTGAATTGTCGAAAAACTGAACTGAATTGCAGCGCAGCATTTGATTTTCGCATTTCCTTGGCTTACCTTCCGTTCGTTAGCATTTTCTCTCAGTCTCTCTGTCTCTCCGCCCCTTCCGTTCATTTTTCATTCTTTTTTTTGGCACATCCTTTTTGCCCAAAACTTAAATTACTATTTACAATGGCTTTCAGTTGTTTTTGTTGCTTTTTGCCAGCTGCAACTTAGCTGGCGAATATTTTTCTACAATTTTTACGCTGCCCTTAACTTTTATATGACCCCCCCCCCCCCATCCCCTGCTCACCCGCAGTTTCCCGCTTTTCCCCTTGCCTTTCCCAGCTGTGCAGCTTGCTAATTTCATTTGGTATTTCAGTTGAGTTTTCTGCTTTATTTTCACTTCTTCTTTTTGAGCAGTAACGTTAAGTAAATTTGATAAAAAAAAAAAAAGAACAAAAAACATGTTAAGCGGCGTCCAATCTTATCAGGGGTCCATTGAAAAAAATCTGCGTTGCTGCGAAACGTGAGCGAACAGTCAAAATATGCAACTAAAGTGAAGAAAATAGATTAAAAAAAACAGAAACAGAAAACGTAAATTTACTGGCATTTTTCACATAGTTAAAAAATTGATTAAAAGCATCTCAAAGATACAAATTGTGCAATCATTATGATCACTCAGTTCCAGACGCGCTTTTCACACGTTTTCCAACGTGGCAAAGTTGCTCATTGCTATTTTTTTTTTACCATTTTAGATAAACAAAACAACAACAACAGCAACAAACACAACAGCAACAACAACAACAATATTTTTGTTATTAAATTTATGTTGAGTTCAAAAAAAAACAAAGCAAACAAAAAACAAAATAAATAAAAGTGCAATCCATTAAAATAAACGTTAAACTAACAACAAATAAATAACAAACATACAAACAAAACAAAAACAAAAAAAAGAACTAGCGAAAATAATTAAAAAAGTAGCAGTTACTTTTGAATTATTTTGAATGCTGCATTAAAATTAAATGTTATAATAAAACATATCACCAAATAAAACATATAATTATAATAATTAATACACACACAACAAACAATAACAACGGGCAACTGTCAAAATATACAACAAAAACAACTGCAACAAATCACACAATTGCCGCCTGTCTGTAAATTGAACATAAGAGATATAAACGCAAAATTAACAACAACAACAGCAACAAAGCGAGCTGCAATAAAAAAAGGAAAAGCTGAAAACCGTTTCATTTTCACGTTGCATATTATTTACTTTGTGCGCCACATAAAACATCAAAAAAATAAATAAAAAAGGAAAATACCAACCAACCAGCAGCCCAAAAAAAAATCTGCAGCAACAACAGCAGCAGCAACAACAACAACAACAATAACAACTGCAACAACAATAATTGCCTGCATTTTGCCTTTTGTGCGCGCACCGAAAAAAAGAGAAGAATTTTTATTGTATATAGGCACAACATATAAAAAAAATTATATATAAATATACATTTATATATATATTCTTTTTTGTGCTGTATGCGCTGCACAGCCGCAACAACAACAACAACAGCAGCAGCAGCAACAACCGAGACACAATTACAGCAGAACGCCCCAAACAACGAACAACTCCAACAACAACTCGGAGAGTTGAGTTCCGTGCCACGTAAATTGTTGTTGTTGTTTTGACGCTGCTTCACTTATTCCAATTGTTGTTGTTGTTGCTTACATCGACTGCGCAGTCAACGTGAGTAGCAGCAGCAGCAGCAGCAACATCGACGCAGCAGCAGCAGCATCACCACATCAATTTGGCTTTTGGGCAAAAATAATTTAAGAGAAATATATGTGATGCTATGCACATCAGCAGCTATGAATTATGTACGTATCTCAGTTGGCTATAAGATAAAATAACATACACAATATATTATACAGATAAATCATTCACTAATTAATTAAGCAATCAACTTGAAAAATTGCTGACAAGTCGACTTTATAGTCGAATTCTTTTTTTAACGCAGTTAAAAGTCAATTTGCAGCTACAAGTCAAGATATCTGAAGTTCAAAGAAAATTCCATTTCATGCTATAAACATGAATTCCATTTAAATTTTTAAAAATCACTTTAAAAAGTAAGCTAAATTGTATTTTAATTGAAAGATTTGGCAATTTTGAGCAAAACAAAATTTAAAATTTTTCTTCTAAAAAATGTTGACTTCCTTTATTAACTTTATTATTCTTATAATAATAAGAATATTAACTTTTCTACTTCTGTTAAGTGTCGAATTTTAAATATCCGACGAATTTTCGCTCAATCTTTTTATCGGATTTAATATTTCTGATGACAGCTCAGTTAAGGTTCCCTTCATTCACTTATTTGGCAATAATAATGAACTGTAATATCAATAACCTTGCGCAACTCCTTGCATTTCACTTTCTGGCCAAGTTCTACGAACGCTTATCAATATCATACAATATAATAAAAAATGCGAATTTCAGCAATGCCTCATTGACATTGTCCTTCAATGTCCAACAACAAAAGCGAAATGTGTAAACAAAGACAAACAATGCGACAACCTATCAGATACGCACACACACACACACACATATGAACAATGATCGCATTAAACTGCTTATAAAGAAAAAAGATACAGAAGCTTAAGGACACAAGTTTAAGCAAGTGCAAAGTGCGTTGACACAAAGCAACAGCAACAGCAACATCTATAGATACAGATACAAACTGTAGCTATAAATTCAGATACAAATTGAGAGCTATGAGTTATTGTTCAGTGAGATAAGTGTGAGTTATACAATTCATTCAAAGCCAACACCTTCTCGTTATCAGTTGTCAGTTGTCACAGCGGAAGTGGCCGTTGTCAAAAACTGCAACACGATATAAATGAACTTATCTTAAAGTGATCGCCACAAATTGCTGTCCGTATATCAGCAAAAAGATAGTTATACTAGTTTTTAATTCACAATAATTCGCAATCTGTTTGCACTTACTACACGTACAATATATGAGTATATCTGTTTGTAGCAATGTGTGAATTTCTTATCAGGTGGCCTGACGCAGCCAATTCTGACCCAAATTGCGAAAAAACGACAACAACAAAAAATCACAGCGCTGACAACACAACAGAGGAGGCCACTCTCTGAATTCGCCTCGCTGATACGGCGGCTACTTGTGAAATCTCAATCACAACAACAACAGCAACACACAAAATTAAGCAACAAATTATTGAAAAGCCAAATATATATATTAAGTATATAATAACATTCATCATTTATATGATTTCTTATGTATTGCGATTGAAATGAAATGAGAAAACGCCCAAAGCGGAAATATTTTTGCGCTTTCTTATCAGGCGAAAAATTGATTTTATTTCTGTTGCTGAAATTTTCACTGGCATTTAAGTATATACAAATTTGTGCAATATATATTGTATAAAGTGTATATACTTTATATGAAAATTCTATGCAGCTGCAGTTGCAACAGCGATCGTTCGACTCTTTGACGCGCGCACACTTCAAATTATCGCAATTAAATTTGTATTTTAATTATATGTATGTATATACTTGTATTTATATACTAGCCGCAAATATATGTGCGCATATATATAAAAATATATATATATTTTTATTATATTTCCACAAAAGTTGCGCTGATAAGAACTCTCGTTCGCACACAAAAAGCACAAAAAGCTCAATCATTACATTCGCATATTTACAATATGTCGTAAATATAATGATTTCTCTATAGTTATTTTATTGCTACCCACAGGCATATTATTTTGAATTAGAAGCACACAAATTGAAGTTATAGCTACAAAATGAAGCAAGGCGCTTTATAGTCGTTTAGTCGATACCCTGTAATTTTATTGGATTTATTGAATTGTCTCTGGACTTTGTGCTGATTTATTTGAATCTCTTTTTTGATTAAATTGTGAAATTTGGGAAGTAATGTCTATATGATGATGATGATGATGAATATATGTATAGGTATTATCAATATAGCATACTCAATTAAACACAATATACTCTTTTTTTATTAAATATTATAATATTTCTTTTCCAAGCCACATTACAAACTATTGCTGAAAGTTCTTAGAAATTTTCTTTTCAAGTTATTTCTCTATGGATTCAATAAACCTTCATAATGCAGTCAGAAAAACAACCTCTCTCCTTATTTTCCAATCTTATCCACGTTTGTGGTTTAATTTTTTGTGTACTTTTTGAATTCCCAAGTCGCAGTTAAACCAAAATAAAAAAGAACCATTGAAAATGACTCAAAGCGAATGTTATTAATAAGTTTGCCATGTAATGTGTTGATACAGTTCAAGTAAATATATAAATATTTCCATTGTTCATAAATTTCGGTGTTTAGTTGTCAAATCGAAAAACGAAAACAAAACAAATTTGAAATCATTTCCATTGGAAACGTGTAACGCATTAAAAGTGTTTATAGTTTAATTAAAATATATATGTATATATAAAAATAAATATACTATACTACTTGATTTTATATTTATGTAAGTGGAACAAATTGTGTAAATAGAATTTGCTGATCGAGTTTCAGTTTGTCAAATGCATGGCAGCTGTTTTTCGCCAGTCCAAATAGATAATGGCAACTCGAACTTCCAACCAATTGGGCAAAGATAACACACAGCGAAAGAGGGATAGAGGGAGAGAGCGAAAAAAGAGACAACAAAATGTGCAATGCATCGTAAACAAACTAAACTAAAACTAAACGAAAACAAAAAATAATAACAACGTGACAAATGTGTGAACAATAAATACATTTAATAAATGAAATGAAAATGCAAATGCAAAAATTGCTGACTTGGCTTAAAAGCCAATTCGTTGTTGGTCACTTAACATTTGTTGTTGGCCACACACAACGCGAGTGTGGTAAGAAGTTAAGTAAATGCAACGTAATTAGATCCCAGTCACAATTGCACAGACAGACAGACAGTCAGACAGACAGACATTTAATGCCATCACCAGCACACACAAAATTAACGAATGAGTCTCTGAACATCATCAATGTCTTGGCCAAGTTGGCAATCGCTTGCCAATCATGAGTACCAAACATTTTACAAACGGAAACAGCTGTCTCTGAGTCTCCCGGCTGGCATGCAGATCTATCCTGCTCTATGTTTGTCGATGTAGATGTGCAGAGAGGATAAGGGATAAGAGCTAGCTAGCTAGCTATAGGGGATATCCAGCTATCCAGGTAGCTGGCCAAGAAGTGGCAGTGGCAAGTTAAGACAACGTCAAGCAACTGCCAAAAGGAAGCTGCTACCAAACACTCCACTCGACTCGACTCAACTTGGCTCTAAATGCAGCCGGCTGACTATAGTTTGGTCTAGGTTTTGGCCAGTTGAGTTTGCCAAAGTTGCCACAGTTGCAACTGCTATAGTTTTAGCCATAAACACAGCAACAACAGCAACAACAACAACGGCTAAATAGTTACAACTGACTGGGCTATGCTGCAAAACTTGGCTAACGACTTTTTTCCGTTGGCGCTCTTGACTTTTGCATTGAAAATCGTGCAATTCACCTGCTGCCTGGCAGTAACAACAACAACAACAGCAACAACAATGACGTTAAATGCATCTGCATCTCAGCAGTCTTTGTTGTTGTTGTTATGGTTGTTGTTGGTTGCATGTTAATGTTACAGCTGCACTTGCACTTGCAGCAAATGCCGCGTCGTCGTCGTCATGAATGACGCGGCTTAGACCCATTCCCTCTTAGCCAAGTCCCCTAGCTCCCTGCCTCCCTGCCTCCCTTCCCCTCTCCCTCCCTGCCTCTCTGTTCTACCCCTGGCATCCACATGCAATTATTTTTCTAGGCTGCGACTGCAAATTGCACGCTTGCATCTCTGTCTGTCACACACACTCTCTATATATGTGTGTGTGTGTGCCTCTCTTTCTCTATGCATGTGTGTGTGTGTGCCTGCTTCTTGGCTGCCTTTTTGTTGCTGTTGTTGTTGATTTTACAAGGTGTGGAATGACTTTGGTAGCGCCTGCCACTGCCACTGCCACAACTGCTGCAGATGCTGCTGCTGCTGCCTCATCGTCAAACTTTATGCCGCATTCGCGGCTTCATTTTGGCTAAGCCAAGTCCAACTTCAGCTTGCTGCCACAGTCACAACAACAACAACTACAACAATTGCTGCTCTTGTTGTTGGCAGCACGTTTATGGTCGCGTTTTAATGTAATTGTTGTTGTATTACAGCAAATTTGTACGCTTTGATTGTTGTTGTTGTTCGTGTTGTTATTTTTGTTTTGTATTTTGTTGGTGTTGACTGTTTGCTACTTAACTGTTTGTAATTTGCCATTCATGCTGTCGGCCTAAAGTGGCCATTAGAAATCAGAGCCGTTGACGCTCTGATCAATTTGTTAGGTGTTTGTCGTGTGCCAGTCAACACTGTAACCCGTGCGCTTCCTTCCTCAGCAACTTGGCCAAAAATTAAATATATTATAAAATATATATATTTAAGAAAACAGGTAGCCAAGTGGCAATTTGAGTAGAAAAAGCTGAAAATGGCCAAAAGGCGCTCTTAACTAGATTATGGGCCAACAATTTTGCCAGGTGGCACAATTGCAACTAATTAACGTTATTGGTGGCATTAAGTGCCATAAAGCCGACGGCTTTAACAACCGGTAACTGGTAACTGGTAACACCCACAAATGCAAAATTTATTATGACTTTGATGGAAAGGATGTGGCAAAGGTGCGAGTCGCGATCTTGCAACTCAAATGAAATGAATGACTCGAGTGACTTAATAAACGACTAAACTGACTACTGAATGAGTGAATAACTGACTGACTGACTGACTGAATGAGTGACTGATGGCTAGAGTAGTAGTCGTAGTTGTAGTTGTAGCCCCTGTTATTAGTTAAATGGCGTATAATGGATGAACAACTCGAAATATGCTCGCATACAGTAGTTGCTGCCAACCAAATAGTAAACAAAAAGTATTAACAATAAAAACAAAAACAATGGCAAAGCGTTTGGCTTTTGTGTTTGGTAAACTGTTAAACTGACTCTCTGACTGACTGACTGACTGACTGAATGACTGACGTCGAAGACTCGACTCGACTCGGCAACGAGGAAGACTGCAACCGGACCACACCTTAATAATTACTTAAAAGGAAAATAATTTACGAAATTGCATTCATAGTTCAGCTCGCTGCAACAAAAGCCAGCCATAACAAACAACAATGCCAACAAAAATAAAACAAACGATAAAGGCAACAAAAAAAAAAGTATTAAAAAAATGGAAAAATTTGTGCGAAAAATTGAAACGCAGCGCGTGGCCATTTTGTGTGGCAAGTACACAAGACCGAGCATATTGAGTTTCCCGTGGCGCACATTGGTAAACATTTGTCCAACGCCAGCAGATACTCTCTCTCTCTCTCTCTCTATCTCTCTCTCGCGCTGTTCATTGTAGCGTGGTCGCACTGTGTACCTGCGGTCAGAGCTGTTATCGCCCCTTGGCGCTTTTATTGTCATATTTTCGCTAAGCTGACTTTCAGGGATAAAACTGAGCGACGTTTGGGCGTCTCAATAACTCTAATTGCTGGCGCTTATCAAATGCTTCACATAGTTTAATTACACGAATTGCCAACCCCATTTTAAGTCAGAAAATACAAAACATTCCATTGCATTGCAACGGACAACGCAGCGTATGAGTAATGTCTGTGTATCTGCTTATAAGCGATTGCACTTGTAATGAAATTTGTCACGCTTAACGCAGAGGAGAAGCAAGCAACAGATGAACAAACACACAAAATTTTGACACATTTTCATGGTCAGCTCAAGTCGAAACTATAGACGGAGACAGAGACGAATCCCGTCGGTCCGATCCAAAGCATTTCATGCCGAGCTCTGAAATGCATTCGCATTGAAAATGTGCTAAGCAACCGCAAATGAATTTGCACATTCAGATTCAAATACGAAGCGACAACAACAATCAAGCTATACAACCAACAAAAGCTAATAGAAAATACCAAAAAAAATAAAAATAAAAAGCAAGCCATAATATTTTAATAAAAATTTATAAACCTGTTTGACGACATTTTTGAACAATATTTATACAAAGCTACATACATAAATAAAATATAAATATAAAAATAATATAATATTCGTTTTCAAACCAAATTCAGATCTCAGAACTTTAATTATTGACAAAGCTTAAATTAAAACTAAATTATTTTTAAAATTTTTTCATTTGTGTATATTTCATATAAAAAACTTTGAAGCTCATTATCTGAAAAAAAAAAAAATTAGTTAATCATTTTCGAACAACTTTTATTGCTTATGAAATTTAAAGATCTTTCCAATTTTGTTATATGACATTTTTCACTGCATTTAACTTAAAAAATGACCCAAAAATTAAAAAGACACGATTATTCCTCAAAATATATATCAAAAGATATTATAAATAGTAAAGTTTTTTTGTACTTTTGCAAATTCTCCTGAAAATTACAGTGAGCAACAGATGTAGCTAGTTAATGGAAATGTTGCCTTTGCAATTGAAAAGTTTTTCATATTCAAAGTTTCCATAAGCCTGAAATATCATTTTTGTCTAGTACTTATAAAGCGCATTATGTACAAATAACAACAGTTAAACTAGTTTGAAATGTATGTTTGTAGTTGTGTGTACAGAAGTACAATAAGAACAGTTTGAATTGCTGGCAGACATTTATTTGCACGCTCCTGGCTTGGAATATCCTGTCTCAGTCTTAGTCTCAGTCTGTTTCATCTTTGCGTAATATTTATTTTCAATGGCATTTTGCTAATGGTGAGGAAAATGCCAGTCAGCCATGGCAATCTATAAGTTTATGCCCACTTTCGAGACAGAGACATGACGTGCCAATATGCACAGATACAGATACCAAGATAGCCTGGTCAGACAAACAGTTTAGACATGGTGTAACCTTCGGCTGCTTGGCAACAGGAGAGTCCAAAGCATAACTGATAACTGGAACTGGAATAATAAAAGTAAATATGAGAAATTGCATCTATTTTATTTGCGATTTCGATTGTCTGGCAAAGAAAGCCGCCGTCTTCAACAGAGACTGATAGAGAGAAAGAGTGGGGAAGGTGCACGGAAAAGGGGTTGGGACGAGGTTGATGTGAACTATTGAAATCTTTGAAGAAAAGCTGAAAACAATATTCAATTGGCAGCTGTGTCTACTGTTTTTTTATTTTATTCTTCAAGGTTACATTTCACTGTTGTTCCTTGTTGGGGCGAAAAAATCAGCAATAAAATCTTAAATAAAATTCACGTATTTCAATACAGCAACAACAAAAAAAACATTTGCATAATTTAGTTTTTGAAAAGAATACAAAAATAAATGAAAAGACTAAAAAAGAGCTGCAAATAAATTAAAATAATTCAAAATAAAAAACTAAAGTCAACAACGAGACTATGCGGGAGCGCCCAGTTACAATAACAACAACAACAACTACAACAACAACTGCAATTCAACCACAACAACAAAGACAACAGGCAGCAACAACAACAATAACTCACGTGTGTCTAAGCGCCTATGACAAGAGCGACGCCGACAATGACGCCAGCAGAGATCTTATTGTTGTTGTTGTTGTTGCGGAGCGCGACCGTCGCCTTGCCATGTACACACACACACACACACTCGCACACACACACAGAGAGATTGCGAGACACTAAAAACCATGAACTGGAAAACCTTGAAAAACTCAACTGCAATTTATATTCGCTGCGATTTGATTTTACGTCGTCGTTTTTCTTGTTCTTGCTAATGTATCTTAGAGCTACTTTTCGTATCTTACAGATACTTTTTTTTGTTGCAAACACACAAAATGTTTGTAGTTTTTTTAGATTTTGTTTAAGAATTGCAAGCCAGTTGCATAAAAGAGTTTCTTTGTATCTTTGAGATACTTTTTTTGTTTGCTATTTACAGTGACAAAATGTTGGCAATTTCCTTGAGATTTTGAATTGACTGTAAATGATATACATATACATATATACTTCGCTTTTGTATCTTAGCTTTATTTGTAGTTGACAAAATGTTGGCAATTCTCTCTGCAATTTCCAATTAGAATTGCACATTAGGGAACGCAGCTTGAATACCTGAAACTGAATACACTCAGACCTGTTCTTTTGTGCTAATGCTTTGTAAATTAATTGCATTTAAAAACGCGTCGACATACGCCAATTTACACAAAACACGGTAACTCTGGCCAGGTATATAGAAATAATTACAGTGCATAATGGACAAGTGAATTTCATTAAGTTTCCTTCTTTCCCTCTCTTATTTATCATTCCATCCATCTGCTCGCTGTTGCTGCTTCTTCTTTTAGCTGTTTATGCTTTGCGCTTCTTTAATAATTCTTCTATTTATGTGTATGTTTTGTTTTTCTTCTTCAGTTGTGTTTTTTTCTTTTCTGTTCTGTTCTGCGCACTCGCATGTAATTATATTACAGAGGCCTATTTAGAGACCCCATCAAGCCACGCATGTCCCAACCGCATTATAACAATTTCTTTCATTTTCCATTTCCATTTTTATTTTCTTTTTTTCTTTTGTGTGCCTTTGGGTCGCTGACAGCCAGAGCCCATAGGTTAGTTAGCTCTCAACTTGGTTAGGGGTTATGCAGGTTGCAATTCTTCAATAGGGAATTCGATTTGGTTAAGTGCGTTGCTTTCAAGTTGTATTCTAGAGTCTATGCCTATGCCTATGCCAATGTCATTATTACCTTATATATGGTACAAACTGAATTAGTAGTTCATAAGTGGTTTTTATTTTGTTTCTTTTATTAGTTTTTAATTCTGTTTTTTTATGCTTTTTTAATTTTTTTTAGCGCTTTGATAGCGCAAGCGTAATGCGTTGACTAATTGATTAGAGCACTCCAAATTGCATTTGGCCTGTCGATATGTGTATGTACTCAGACATGACAAGGCCTTTCTCCCACAACGAATGACAACAACAACGAATCTGTCGGAGACAAACGTGGGCGACATTTGTGCGGTACCAAATTTGGTAGAACTGAATTTACAACAAATTGCAATAATATATTTGGTTCGTAGTCGTAAATAAAATGAAATACAATGCACGCCTTAGTTTAAACTGCATACAAAAATCAACAACAGCAACAACAGCAACAACTACAACAAATTTTTAGCCAAGTTGGTCGACTGCTTTTGGCTGAGGCTTTGGCAAAGTGCAACACAATTAACACCCCGAAATGCATACAACTTTGGTTGTTGTTGTTTTTGTATCTGTTAACAGTAAAATTTGTTTGTTTAGCGAATTTTGCCATAGACATTAGACATAGCTACACACACACACACACTCAAGTCGCAGACATTGAGACTTACTGTTGTACAAATTTTCATGTGCACATAGAGGCTTGTTAATGAAAATAAGCAACAAAGCCAATCGGTCACAGACAGAAAGACATACGGTCAGACAGACAGACAGACAGTCAAGCTAACTGCATGCAAAGTGCAGCTCAAAAAAACAAGTTTTTTTTTTTGTTGCAAAAAAGAATTAGAGAATTTTCAGCATATACGAAAATGCGCAAAATACACTAAATAAGTAGAAACGTCAATAAGCAACGAAAATAAAAAAAGAAGAAGGAAAAAACATTATAAAAAATGGGCGCACTAAACGAACAAACAAACATAGCAAAGAGTAGAGCGAGAGAGTGCCAGGGAAAGAGGGAGAGGGGTCGAGATAGAGAGGGGAAACTGAGACTGCAACGGCGGCGGCTTAGTGAAAAGCTGTCAAAAGAGGCGCATGTGTAATCAAATATGCGAAAATGAATAGAAAATCATATAGATGCAAATGATACACATACACACAAACATACATAGCTGGAGATGGAAACAGAGGAAAAGCAGACGAAGACGTATTCACAGACAGAACCTCAGATTGGGGCACAGAATGTGGCAAAGGTTCAAGCAGAAGCAGCAGCAGCAGAAACAGCGTCTGGCCCTGGAACGAAAACTGAGGTTGCCCCTTCTCCCTTGTTCACCTTCTGCTGCCCCTTTTGCATTCGCCTTAATGGAAAATATCAGAACGTCGTGCTTAGAAAATGAGCAAAAATTATTTTCTAGTTTAATTTATTTTAATTGATGAAATGAGACAGAAAATTTAATGCGCTCAAATTATAGTTGTATTTTAATTTTTAAATATAGAAAACTAGAAATTTTTAAACTGAACTGTAACAAAACTGTGAGCAATTTTAACTAATTTTATTTGCAGGAAATTATGTAGATTGTTTTATAAGATGTCTCTCGACCAACTATGTCAAATATTTCCACTTTTCATAATTTATTTTTAAAATTATATATTTAAAAACTAAATGTACCCGTTGTCAAAGTACATAAAAAGACAATTTGTTTTGTGTATGTGAAAAAATGTTCTTTACTCGCTCAGTAGCTGAACTGGCAGCTCACACACCCAATTGACTTTCATGCATGCCTTAGCTTACATACACACACACGCACACACAACTGTAACTGTAATGGCATATTATACATACTACGCTTTACATTGTATTCGTTAATTTTGTGCTCATTGATATGCCTGATATTTCATTTTTTATATATTCTGTTTAGATTTCCATAGCGAGCATAGCGATAAGTTCAAGATCAATGGAAATCGTTTTACAATGCATAAAATATTTCCAACAAATTGCAATTTAACACTTGAAAAATATAATCTGTAAATGTGTGAGGAAGCTACTTTATAAGACTTGTCGTTTATATACACTTTTAGGTCCGTCAAAATTGATCAATATTACTGGGTATTTATACATACGAGTAAAACAATTAATTTACTGACATATGACAAATAATTGTTATAAAATCGATATCTCTAATTACGATAATTGATGATAGATAATTTGGTTTGTAAGAAAATTGTCTTACTAACTAAATAAATTATTTAAAAGTAGACAGACTTAGACTATGACAAATGCGAAGCGAACATTAGTTTTAAAAGCAAAATAAACCAAACTCAAGATATTTAGCACATTTCAGGCTCATAAATATTTTTGAACCAAGCATCAAAAGGTCAGTTAAGTGCATTGAGAATTCATTTCCTTGCAATCTTATAGAGTGTAGATGGCTTACAGTTACCCTGTATTAAATCACAAAATAATGACAAAATATATTCCTCTTAAAAACTTTATAGGGTATAACTGATCTATAAAAAACAAATCAGCCACTGAGAACTTTTACACACGACAATTAGACATAAATTAATCGGTTTTAATTAATAAGCATATTTTGTTAAAGCTGCAACAACAAAACGCAGCTCAATGCAGGCTGCAATTTGAATAAATATACTTGAATTCATATTCATATGTCTTTGTATTTGTATTCGCAGTTGTATTCATAATTATTAATTGTGCAATGCTGAAAAGTAAATAAATGAAATACTTAGCTAGAAATGCATAAGTCGAATGCGACACGTTGCCAAGCCTACATATTCAACGCCCCCTTCGTCTTGCTCGTGCGAATCACACACACACACACCCAATTGCCACGCCTGCATGGCCCACCTCCCCCTCCCCCTTGCCCCGTCCCCTTCTCCCCTCGCATCGTTTAACGTTTGCGGAATTAAGCGCTGAAATTGTAACCAAATATGGCATAACAAGTTCAATTCCAATTCTAATTTACTGAGGCGCTTTTGTGGAACTGTCCGGTTTATTTTCTCTCTCTTTTCTTGTTAGAATTTTTACATTTCGTATCAATTGATTCAAGGTTTTGTGTAGCGGCTTTTGATTTGATTTGTTTTTTTTTTTTGTATTTGGTGGGCTGTATATACATTTTGTATTGTATGTATTCACGTATATACAAATCGTGCGCTTTCGTTGAAAGTGCCACGAAATGCATTCTTAAGTAATTGAAAATTAGCGCATCAAATGAAAATACAAAAATACAACAAAGTCTTCGTTGAATGACTGACAAGTGCTTGTAAAGACAATCGAATTGTACGTTAATGTATCTTTAAGTATATAACGCCTATTATTAAAACGGGTGTGAGTCAGTTGGCAGTGAGAATTTCTGTAATCGATTCCAAATAATATAAAGAAATTTTATTATTAATTTAGTTATGAAATAAATTAAACAGCATTTCTACTTCATAAATATATAAATCCTGTGTTGTATCTTTTAATTGTTTACCTTTAACCTATTCACGAAGAATCTAATAGATTTCATATTGTGATTTATATTTTATGATTTTACTTATCAATATTTAAAATAAAACCACTGACTACAGTAGATTAGATGAAATGACTAATATTTGATTGATAAAAATTCTAAACTAACTAAATCTAGTTTAACTCTCATTTTATTGACGAAAATAGTTTAAATATTTTAAAATTATTATCTATCTATACAGCAGTCAAAAATTTATTTTTCTTAAATTAAAAAAGTTACCAAAACTTATTAAATTATCTGATATTAAATTCTGTACTCATAGTCTGACTATTAAGGTTGTTTTCAATTGCAACAATGCAAATTTAATTCGATCAAAAACTAGAAACATTTGACAGTTGATGCTGCCAATTGCGTACCTCTCTCTCTGTCTCTGTCTCTCTTGCCCTTCCCTTTCTCGCTCACAATTCGAGCTTGTATCGCGCTTTCACAAATCACAGACAATCAGAGCAGCCGCCAGTTACTGAAAAACTCGGAACAAAACGAGAAGAGGCGCAAAAAAATCTTCAACACACAAAAAATGCGAGTGATGTGCCAGTTGCCTGCCGCGTCAGGATAACACACACATAACACACACCACACACACCCACAACACACACACCATACAGAGTGTTTCGAGGTGTGGCTGTGTATTGTGGCAGTTTTGTATGCAAACAGCGGCCGCGGAAAAAATTGACTGTTGCCCATGCAGGGAGAGGTCGAGTTTTTATTTTTTGTTTCTGTTGCCAGCAATGCAATCAAGTGGACGATGCATTAAGCGAGAAAAAACGCAGTTGAGTCTTCTTTTTGTTGTTGTTGCTTGCGAGTGGCGCCTGGAGAAGTGCAACAGCAACAGCAACAACAACAGCAGTGTCAGTGTCAGTGTGGACCATGACGAGCCTGGCCTAAAAGGATTAAGGCGATCTGTGCGCAATCCGCGCAATTATCCTTTCATTGGATTGGGGCTGCTCCTGTTGCTTTCGCTGTCGCCGCGGGTGGATGGAAAGTGGTGATAGGGAGAGGGGGGAGTGGTGAGCTTCTGCCTGAAGCGGTGAGCTTCTGCCTGAAGCAATTAGTTGCATCACTCAACACTCTTTTTTGTTGCTGCCTTTTGGCCAGTTGACTTTTGGTTATATGCGGCCACATCCCTCCTGCTTTTTTTTCCCTTTTACTGCCCATGTCTGGTCCAGCACTTGACTTTTATTGTGCGCATTGTTAACGCTGCGTATACGTAACGTAACGTCACTTTTGCCTTTTGCACTCGGCACTCATATGGCAATCATTTTTGTGAAGTTTCTGTCTCGTTTTTGGTTGCAACTTGTTTTTGGTGGCAGTTAGACAGGGAGTTGAAGGGGAAGTGGCAACCACTACGTGTCCATTTGAAGTGCACACTTAAGTGGCCCTAATTGGTTTCACACTTGCCCATCATCATCATCATCATCATTAAGTGTAGCCTGTTGCCTGTTGCCGGTTTTTGGGGTAACTCGAATTCAGTGTGCTGCTTAGGTTGCTGTCAAAAACAAGACTCTCTCCTGTTAAATGCCAGTCAACTAACCGAATTGTCTGTGTCTGTCCGTCTGACTGTCTGTCTTTGTGGCAGCAACAACAGCAGCTTCATTCATTCACTGACGACGGGCCCCATTTATGTTCGTGTCGTGAGTCGAGTGGAGCCAACGGGAGCCAACAGGATGCGGGAGCGTGTGCGGCAAAAATTTAAATGTGCTCTCATGAAAAATAGTTTACTGCCACTTGTTGTTGGCTGTGCTGCCAGCATTTAAATTGAAATACCAGCTGCGCTTATTGTTGTTGTTGTTGTTGTCATCATTTGCTCGTTTTTCGTACCATTTGCCGTTTAGTGGCATTGCCTGTCTCACTTGCCCTGTTGCATGCCACACTGCCGCATGCTGCAGAGACTAAGCCAAAAACCCATTCATTGTAAATTCAACTAAATCCATGAATAAAATTTTGATGCCAGCATCGTTTGTCCGTCTCTCTGTCTGACTATCTGTCTCTCTGTCTTTCTGTCTGTCTGTCTATCTGTCTGTTTGTTTGCTTGTTAAACCGTCGGGCTGCTCATCTGTTGCCACGCTTCGTTTTATTGCGCATCGTTTGTGCAGTTAACAATCGTCAACAACTCTCTCTCTCTCTCTCTCTCTCTGACTCCCTCTTACTCTCTCCCTCTGCCTGTCTCTTTTTGTTGTTGGCTAAATTGAATTTGCAAATTCAATGAATGAATGAGCGCATGAATTGGTTTAGCTTTTGTTTAGTATTTAGTCCTCGTCTGTTTTTGTTGTTGCATACTTTTGGGCCGCCTGTTGCATGCAGCTTCACTTTTTATTAGAAAATGGAGAGTGCATGTAACATACATACATACATACATATATTCTATATATGTTGGTATTTATTTAAGCTTGAACCGCCTGTTGCAATTGTTATTTAAATGTCCTGTGCCCTGTCGTTGTTTTGTCTCCTGCTGCTTTTCCATCTCTTCTTTTATTTTGGGTTTTCCCTCTTGGCAATTGTCTAGTTTTAGTCGCTTTTGTTGCTCTTTTTGTTATTCGTATTCATTTTATTACCCAAGCATCGCTGCAGTTTTCTGCTTGTGCGGAAATTGCATTTCTCTCCATTTTACATTTCAATAAATTTTGCAAGCTGCTCCTGTGCAACTGCTGCCTTTTTATGTTGCTATTTTGGCAGGACTTTATTTATTCATATTAAAAACTATTTTTTACACTCGCCTTTTTTGTGCGTCTAAGGGATATCATTTGGTTGGCTTTTTATGGGGCCGTTAAATTGGGTGACTATATAAAAAAGACAGGAAATGCAATGATGATATTAGATACGATCGGTGATAAAGTAATGTTACAGGCCTTAGGTGTAAATAAATGAAATGTCCGCTTGCCAATTTTTCAGTTTATTCAACTGAAAGTGAGAAATTTCAATGGTATAGAAGCTAGCAAAAATAATACAGGTGACATGATTCACATTGGTCTTCGGTTATAATATGTCTATATATGATTGAGTTATTTTTTTTAATTTATTAGGCTTCATGATCTATTAAGTAAAACTGTTGTTGAATAATATTTTTAAATAATATTTTACCTAATACTTTTTATAATCACTCAATTATAATCAAGTGGGTTTTTTCAAATAAATATTGCATAATTTTAGAAATTAATTTTTTGTAAATAGAAATAATTAGTCAATTAGTTAAATGAAATTCCTGTAGTCAATTATGAATAAATAGTACTTCAATTTATTTCGATCATTTTTATAAGGCATTTTTAAAATTCAAATGTCTTTCTGGAACTATTGTGTAGTATTTGTTAAATCAAAGCTAAAGAAATTTACTTACTTACTTACTTGATACAAATAAATGCTTGACCTATGACAATGTCCAGACTGACAGCTATGTAAGAAAGATATATCTATATTAACCCAATATGTATAAATAATAATATAGTAACGCTTTTCAGTCAAGTATATACCAATTTATCGTCCAATATGCCAAAGTATGACATTTTTAACGTTGTTTGACGTTGATGGGATAACTGCTTCTGTTACAGCTACAGCTGAAGTATGTAGAACTTTTTACAGTGTAATTACCCATCAATCAGCAATCTCACACTTGTAATTAGTACAGCAGCGAGACCCTTTAACTAACAAGTTAGAATTAGTTAGGTGAGTGCTCGCATCAATTACTTTGAAGGCAATTTCGGACAATTTCCTTCTACTGTTTTTGTTGTTGTTTTTTTGTAAACGAGTCGGAAAATTGTGAAACCCACCAATTGCAGCACAGACACTTGAAGTGCTGGGCAAACATGCAATCAAATGCAATCGAATAGCAGCAACAACAAAAAGGGCACTGTTCAAAAATTTTGTGGCCCGAAAAACGGCTGGCCAACCAATCAAAATGCAAGCAGGCCCAAAAGTGCATGGGAAAGCGCATTAGAGCGAGACAACGATAACGATACGCAGCCGAAACATACATTTCGAACAAACCGAAAGAGGGACTCCCACACCAAAATATCAACAACAACAGCAACAACAACAACAACAACGACAGTAACTGTTATATGAGCCGAGCCGATGCAAGACGAAGTCGAGGCGAGAGACGAAACGAGAAACGAGACGAAGCGAAGCGAACGCCGAGCAGGGCAATCGAATTTATTTGCTGCTTCTAATTTTCATATGTTTCGCCCCACACCCCATACTTATCTGCCTCTCTCTCTCACTCTAACTTTCGCTCTGCTCCTCACGCTCACACAGAACAAGCGTCAAGCGATGACGACGACAATTTCTATGCCAAAGTGACACACAAAAAGCTCTAAGCACAACTGCAACTATGTGTGTGTGTGCGTGTTTGTGTGTGTGTGTGTGTATATTGATGTTGTCAGTATGTAAATTGCCAGGTTTGCTTCAATTTTTTGTATTTTTTTTGGGGTAGGTTGCGTTTTAGTTTTGCAGAGTCTAAAAAAAGGGTTGCTTATGAGCGCCGAAAGGGCTGAAAGGGGCAGGGGCAGGGGGTAGGCCCATTTAGTGACAGCGTTGGATGCATCCCAGTGTTGCACTTAGGGTGTGCGTGTGTGTTTGTGTTGTGTGCTGCGTATGTCCTTGCATTTTGTGCAATTCATTTACATTTCAACGCTGCCGCTTTGCATTGCTATGCGAAAGGTGGACAATTTGGCCGAAAGCGTTTTAACCTCACACACACACATACTTAGAGACACAAGCTTGTCACACACACACACACACATTGACAGCAGCAGCAAGTCGCATGTCCTTTTCATTGCACACCAACAACATTTAACAAGCCCCTAAAAAACGCACAGCCGACCGACGAACGACGTTTCCCAGTTCAGTTTCGAGTTTTCCATTTCAGTTTAGCCTTTCATTGCGTTCTGCTTCTTTCTACCAATGTTGTTGTTGTTAGTGTTGTTGTTGTTGTTTTTAACGAAACTCATTTCTTTGCTTCACTTTTGGCTTTTGAAACCTGGCTTTTCCTTGCGTTTCTTTTATTCATTTTTTGTTATTGCTGCTGCTGTTGCTTACATTCTAACCAATTTGTTGTTGTTGCGGCAGGATATGTGACGCCAGCTACAACAACAACGCATGCTAAAAGCTACAACGTTATCCTTTAACTAACTAACTGCCGCCTGCAACTGCCCCTCTGGTTCTGCATCTGCCCCAACTGCCTCAATCCACCCGCTAATGCACGTTGCAAGTACGTTGACATTCGACATAACTCAAAATGCTATGCAAAAAGCAATGGCGTGTGTTGGTCTTACAGCAACAACAACAACAATATCCGCAACAATTTTTGCAATTTTAGTTTATTTTTAGCATAATTTTTGGGGCAGCTCTTGTTAACTAATATTCTTAACTGCCACTTAAGTCGAGTAAAAAAGTTGTATTTAATGTAAAACATGTAATATTTGCCATAAATTAACTACAGATTTGGCCCTTAGAAAACGCGATGTAGTTGAAAGTGTACGACTAGCAGATACTCTGTATTGGTGCTTAAATATTTTTAAGGATTTTCTTTTTGTTTTAATAATAACTTTTGAATTTAAAGCTTTAACAGTGTTTTCTAAAATTCCTTAAAAATACTTTCATCTAACAAGTCATATAAAAAATATATAGGTAATTTTTCAAAAATCTTTACGAAGTTCTGCTGAGCCTTTAACTTTTTGTAAACTTAATGAAAAAATTAATTATTTAATTAATTATAATTATTAATTTATTAGAATGAGACTAGGAGTTAGACAAAATGGAGATGGCTTTTTTATACTCACAATAATAACTACAGCATAGCTTTAGGCTCCGAAAAATACTCCAAAAAAATATTCTACTGTTTCTTATATTTTTTCAAGAAGTTGATGCTAATGTCAAAATGAGAACAATACTGTGCCTCGAGCTACTTGCACGTGCCTAGCATTCCAAACATCTATATATAGATATTAGTATATTAATAATATTACTCATACGTATACATTGTATTCCGAGTTACCTTTTGACATTTCATTATGGCACGCACTACACATACTCATACGCCGTGTGTTACCAAACCAAAACCAAACTGGCACAAAAATAATGTACATATAATGTAGGAATGAAAAGGAAATCAACGAAAAGCCAAAACTGCAAAGCAAAACACAATGTTAAAGGCCGTAAAAAATGTCAAGTTGTCGTTGTCGACATGTCAGCATGGCTAAAAAAAGTTGACGTCGCCCTCACCCCCTCGCCGCACCCTTCGCAGCCCCTCTCAGGTGTGGGGTAGGCACGTTGCATGCCACAAGAATAATGCAAATGGCAGCAACAAGAGCCATTTTGTATCGATGGCAATACATAATGTATATCATTACTGAAATTTGCTTATGTAACGCGCGTAAATGACATGAATCAGCCTCCCCTCAGTAGCCCCTTCCCCCCAAAAAAGGAAATTAAAGGATGAGCATTAAAATTGCAACAAAAAAATTTAAAAAAAAAAAGGAAACGAAAAAAAAAATTTAAAACTGTTGTCTGTGTATGACTTTTATATATACACGCAGAGGTAGCACCTATATACACATATAAAATACCTATACATAAGGGATTATCTGCCAAAGATACACACACACGTGTCAATAAATATGTGTGTGTTTGTATAAGTATGAGCCATATATACATACATACATATATACTCGTAATGTGTACATTAATCGATAATTGCATTTTTTTCGTGCATTTCTTTTGCCACTTTTCATGAGTTTTTTTCAGGTTGTCTCTCATGGCACATGGCACATGGCATTTCCATGTGCGTGTGTGTATATAAGTATGTGTGCTGTGTGTGTGTGTGTATGTTGATGTTCTGTCCTTTTTTTTTTAAATGAGTTTGCGTGTTTAATTGGTTTTTTTATTCGTGTTGTGTTTCATCCCCGTGTGCTTAAATAACTTTATATTAATCATACGCCCCGTTTAAAGCACTTGCATTTAAAATGTGCATCCAACTTTGATTAAACGCACTTTCAATTTTGATTTGTTGTTAGTTTTAGGGCAGCCACAAAAGCCACAACAACAAACAAACAGACAGGCCTAGAGACAGACAGACATACGGAAAGACACACAGTTAGATAGACTGACAGTTAGGCAGATAGGCGACTCGAAATTAGACGGGGAAAACTCAGCTGACATGTCGCCTTGAATGCATGCATGTATGAGTGTATTTTAGAGATGGACACGTGTTTTTAGTCGTGGTCTGTCGTGATTGAATACTTTGAAAGAAAAGAAATACATTTTTGTCGATATTACAAAATAATAACAATTTACTTTAAACATTTTTATAATACTAATATTTTTCATATATCGCTGACATTTACCAATTGTAATACAATTTAAAATCTCTAAATTCTCAGAAACACAAAACAAAATTTTGTTTTGGGAGGGTTGTAAAAGACTTTTTTGTTTTATTGTGAATTTCTTAAATTATTTTTTTTTTTTTTTTTACAATTTTGTCACATTTCCTTATGGAATCGTGCGTGTCAGTCCGTAAAAATTTCCCACCATGTCCGTCTCTAGTGTGTATGTATGTTTGTGTACAGCTGCATACATATTCATATGCATAGCTGTACATAGACCTCTAGCCTCTATCGACAACACCGCACAGAAATGAGTGAAGAAAAAACGAAGTGAAAATTCTATTTAGCATACATTCAGGCGTTCGCTTGGCATAATGTAAACGCTACTCTGACGGGCGATGGGACGCGACGCGACGCATTGAAATCCCACCTTGCGGCCGTCATCATCATCGTCATCATCATACGCAATGTGTGTCGCTTAACCACACTCACACACACACTCGCATACACACACACAACTGGTTGGGGCAGACATTTTGTGCGTGCGTGCGTACGCCGCATTGTATGCAATCGCTGCACCGTCGAGCAACCCTCGGAATTTCACTTGTATGCGTAACTTTTTTTTTATTCAGCCCAAATGCAGGTGTGTGTGTGTACGTGTGTGTGTGTGTGTGTGTGAGCTGGCTGCACTTTAAAGTTGGAGTTTCGTAAGTCCCGCGCGTGCATTCACCTCGTTTTTTTCGCCTTTTTTGGTGCGTGCGACGTCAACGGCAACAGCAACAGCAGCAACCCCTAAGGCAACAACAACAACAACGACGACAACGACGACCCTGTTTATTTGAGCGCCTCAAAAAACGCAATGTGCAACAGCAACAACAACAACAGCAAGAAATGCAAGGCAACCGACAGCGACAGCAAAACTGCAGTTGCAATGCAATTTTAACGCTAAAAAAGTTTGAACATGCCGCTCTACTTATGCGCCGGAATGAGCAGCAGTTGCCGTTGTTGTTGCCGTTGCAACAGCAGCAGTTGCAGGAGCTGTGGCAGGAGCAGCTGCTGCTGCTGCTGCTGTGGCGCCTTTTTGCCCCACTTGAAGTTGCAGCACAACTAGCCAAGGCACGCACTGCACGCACTTTTGCGTAATCAGGACGCGACCAGAGCAACAAGGGGCATGGGGATAAGATGTAGAAAGGGGCCAGGGGCATCACAAAATTTGTTGCAAAACTTCCGATTTAACAAAAACAAGAACAAAAACAGCAGCAGCAGCAAATAAATTACATATTTTGTAAATTGAAATGCGTACAAAGTGCTACAAAATGCGGCCAAAATTGCAGTTAGGTGTTTCACTCTCACTCACTCTCTCTCCTTTTCTTACACCTGCTGCGTCGTCTCTTTCGCTCAGTCTCAGCCCCAATATTTTAATTCGCATTTCGTGTGAGTTGACGCGTAACCTTTTACCATATACTCGTGAAGCACAAAAGTTTTGCTGCTTTTGAGGCACGCATGCCCGACAACTGGAGTGGCCTCCGTTTGCGGCAAGCGGCATGCGGCATGTGGCATATGGCCTATGCATTTTGCATTAAATTGCATAACTTTCTGTGGCAATTAGACGGCATTCGCAAGGATATGCAAGGAAATGCAGTTCTCGTATGCAAACAACGAATTCAAATCTATCAATTTTGTACCGCCCGCTTGGCTACAACACACAGCGTATACGTAATAATAATACGCATACGCAGTGTGTTCGCTGCGCACCAGACTGTAATTTTGAAATGTACTCTCGAATACATATGGGTAAAATAACTGCTGGCCATTCTTTCATTTCATTATTTCTTTTTTATTTCTTTCATTTTACCCGCTTTTTTTTGCATTTCAATTAAGTAATTTATGTCTGTAGAAATTCCCAAGGTAAGGTGGCAACAAAAAAAATAAAGAAGGGAGAATTGTATAAATGCTAGCATTGGCAAATTATATACCCATTAGCTAAAGTTAATAGCCTATAAGACTTATGAATATTTCATGGTTCAAGTGCTGCCATTTATAAAGAAATGAAAATATTCTTTACTAACTTTTCACTTTTTTTTATTTTTTTTTTAGGCTTAGAACGTGTCGCTGAGGAATTCATGGGTCGCAGGAAATGGAAACATTATCAAGATCAACTGACGCGCAACCAATTGAATATTGCAGAGCAACAGCCCATATCAATAATAACAGAATCAGAAACAGAAACAGAAGTCGAAGACAACAAGAACAGCAAGAACTGCAAACCACTGAACCACCGTTTCGAGCAGCCCAACGGCCAACATTTCAACAGCAACAACAGCAACGCACTGCAATTTGAAAGAGATTTTGGTAAGGGGAAAAACAATAATTAAATATAAGTGCAACGTTTATTTTCTAATTTTTGTAATATTAAAATAATTAATTGTTATATTTGAAATTTACATTTTTTTAATTAATTTTAAATTAGAAATTCTGAAACTTTAAAATATAATTTAAAATATATTTCAAATTTCAAAATATACAAATTTGCATATTTTTTTAATTTAAAATTGAATAAATTAAATTAAAATTGAAATATAAAATTTATTAAATTTTCTTTTTATTGTAAAAAAAATGTCAAAATAATAACATTTATAATTTATTTATCTTAACTTAGAAACTGTTAAAATATTGTTCCACAACTTTTTTTTTCGATCCTTCCTTTATATTGAACTTAGCTAAGACAAGAACCATTATTATTGCAGACAACAACCTTGCATCACACGACAACGACTCAAGTGCAACATCACGTAGCTCAGGCTCACCTTCACCACCGCCAGAACCCAACGATTGGACACCGTCTGATAAGTGCAATTTCTGTGTTAACGGTCGCTTGCTAACGGTGAACACCAAAGGCGAATTGGTGGCCGAAACAACGTTAAGCGCGTCCAGCAACAACAACAACATTTACAACGGCACAGCTGTGCATCAGGTAAACTTCAACTCTTTTTTCGCTCTTTTTCCCCTCTTTTTCTCTTTTAATATGACATTAAATTAACGTATACTTAACGCAATTTGTCCATGCAGCACGACAGCGACAGCAACTCGAGCGCATCGCTGCACAACAGCAACAGCAGCAGTAGAAACAACAACAACAACAGCAACAATAAGAACAGCAACAACAACAAGCATAGAGCACACTGCTCTACAACAACAACAACAACTGGCACTGAGCCTTACATAGAAATTTACAAGAAATTAGCCGAAATGACATCAATGGAATCAATGGCCGCCAAATTGGCACAGTTTACAATGATCGCCGATTTCAATCTGATGAGCACGCTGGCCAATCAACAACAACAACAGCAGCAACAGCAACAGCAGCAACATAATGCTAATTCGGTAACACCAACTACCTCAGATGCATCGGCAGCCGCCACAAGTCCAACACTCAAAGACACTCCGAGTCCCAGTGCAGATGCCCCATTGGATCTAAGCAGCAAACCATCGCCAAATTCATCCATTAGCGGCGACATAAAGACAGTCAGGTAAATTGTACTCTATATTATTAATGCTGCATACCATTATTTTTATATACTCATGTTATATACCAGCTGACAGCAACAAATGTTGCATATCAATGCAATACATAAATACAAAAAAAATTGAAATATTGTACATAACAAAAAGTTTGTGGATTGAAAGCGACGCACTTTCAATGCTCTATTAAGTAAAGAAATTACTTAAGCACACAGTGCACACTCGATTAGATTTTAAATAAAATTATAGAAGTACTCAGAATAGTTATATACTATTTAAAAATATTATACTTTGCTTAATCAACAATTGTTACAAGCAAGTTATTACAATTAATCCTTTTTTTATTTCTGTAATCTTTTTTTCAATATTTTTTAAAAAACTGTTAACTAACAGAAAGATATTTTGACGTGTTATCAATGTCGAATTAAAGAAATATTTAATTAATATTTTCCTGAACTATGACAAAGCGGGCCTCAAATATAATTTAAAGTCTTCATTGTTTAGATTTTATTGTACTTAATATTAATTTTTAGAATTCTCACATAATTTTTGTTGGAAAATCGTCAATCTTAGGCAGAGTTTCAACTCAATTGTTTGCATAATTTATTTTAAAAATAAAACATACATTCAGGTCAAACTTTATCTCATATTTGTTATGGCCAAAAAAAAAACACTAAAAAGAGGAGACAAAAAAATGATGTTGTGTGAGCAGACAATACATGAGATAATTGCACTTTGGGCAGTAGCGCGCCTCTGACACTGCATTTATTGTAGCATACTTATCAGGGACATGAGAGGGGCTGACACAGTGAGAGAGAAAGAGAAAGAGAATGGGATGAGGAGAGGAACAGAGACAGAAGCTGAGACTGGGTGGCACTCGGGAAGTTTTATTGTTGTGAGCCTATGTAAAAATCGTGCAATTACACATACACATATTTATGCACGTAAGTGTGTTTGTACATATATGTATGTATGTAAGTATGTGTGAAACGCCTGCTCAGTGCAAGTGCCTTTGTGTCTCGCTCGGTGTGTGTGGTTTGAGTGCGGTTTATGAAACGATGCCGAAAATTACACATACGCCCCATAGCACGCAGTCAGCGCGCTGCGTTGGCCACGCTTAATTACTGGCAAACGGGGCGGGACGAGGTGAGTGACGTTGGCATTGCAACAACCGCATAAATTTGCATCAAATTTGAGCAGCCAAAAAAAAGGAAACACAAAAAAAAAAAACGAGAGGAGAGAAAAGAATACAAAATGTATGTATTTCATGCTGTGTGTGCGCTGCATCTTAACTCCTTTTTTGTAAAGTCATTTTTTATTTATTTCTTTTGCTAGCTATTTTTTTAATTACTCTAAAATGTTCAGCCGCACCTAGCCTATTATTCATGTTATTTTCCTTTTTGCCCTGTATGTTTGTGTGTGTGTGTGTGCACTTCAGACGACAGAGAGAGACAAGCGTCGACAACGTGTGCATAATTTTCCAGCACTTCCACAATTTTCGTCATTACTTTTTTTTTCGGTTGTTTCATTTTTTTCTTTTTTTTTTTTTTTGTGGCTGCCACTTGAGCCGCAAACACAAGTCCTTGTCTATTGTCTAAAGCATGGCCAAGTGTTTGTTAGCATCCAGTGGATGATGATGCCTGACGCCAACGTGCACCTATTTTAATTGTTGTGCAAAATAGAGAAAAGTGGTGACAGGACAATGTCAGAACAGAACAGGATGCAGGAAACAGGAACTGCAGCCAAAAGTCAAAAGATCGACAAGTGTTCAATGTCCAGTTGCAAATACATACGTACTTGTCACATAGTTGGGATTGCATTGATTGAAATCCCCCTCCCTGCACTTGTCTGGCCTCCCTCTTTAGCCTTTTCCTACACAGAAAAAAATAATTCGGAATTCCGAGATAGCATTAATCCCAAAATGTATAAGGATTATCTTAAGCCAAGTAAAAATGCTAGATTCAAGTACGATTTTTCAATTACTTCTCCGCAAATACTTTAATGTTCAGGAAATTTTTTTGATAAAATCAATTGTCTTAGATATTTTTGACTATTTTCACCTGCTTATTGTGTTTGTTTAACAATAATATACTACAACAATACATGCTAAAATCAAAAATTCGTAAACTTGAATTTTCGAGTGAATTTCTTTTTTCATGTGTACCCTTTTCCCCTCTCCAGACTCTGCCAAACACTTGAAATACAAAAGCTACTGACGCTGCAATTTTTGGCTTTTTTCGAGCGTTTATTATTACGGATTTTTTATACAGCTTTTTTCTGGTGTTGCCCCGCTGCTGTCCCGCTGCTGCCATGGCTGCTGTTGATGATGAGGCGGCGACGTTGCCACTCCAAGTCAAGCGTCGAGATGTCGTCGCTGCTGCAGCGACGCTGCCGTCGTCGTCGTCGCCGTCGTCGTCGTTGTCGTCGGCGCAGCAGACAGAAAATGAGTGCATCATATCGATCGCTTTTTTTTCCCCGTTGCGTTTTACATTTTTTTTTGTCTTTCTTCTTGCTACTTTTTTCTATGCAATGTGCCGAAAGGGGTGTGCGGTGGGGGCGGGGGCGGGAGGGGCTGTTGTCGCTGTGTATATATGTATTCATTATTTTTCGTTTACGAAAAATTCTCTGTGCACACACACACACCGAAAAAAGATTGTGAACGTAATAACTGGCATAGACTGATGGCGTTAACGTCGACGTCAACGTCGGCAGCGACTGCGACAGCGACTGCTGCGTCGCTTTTCCCCATTTGGCCCCAAAATCATAGTAAAAAAAAACTGAAAAGAGTGAGCGAAATAAAAGACCTTAATGCGTGCACTTGCTATTGTTATTGTAGTTGTTGTTGTCGTTATTGTTGCAGCTGTTGTTGTGGCAGTTGTTGCTGTTGTTGTTGTTGTTGTTGCTGTTGCTGCAGGCCAACAATTTTTTAACTGTTTTTTCGTCGCACGTTTTATTTTTGCCATATTTTTGTCATTTCAATGACCGTTGGGTTGGCAACATTTTGGGGTCGGCCTGCTTGACTGACTGCCAGCCCTCTCCCTCCCCCTTCCCATACTTTCCCTCCTCCCCCCTCTTACGTCCGCCTGTCAGCCTGATTGCCGTTATATGGCGCTATATGCGTGCGTGAATGAAATGTCACTTAAATGAGCGAGATAGAAAAAAGAAGAAAAAACAGCAGCAAAAATATACAAAAAAAGCTGCAACGTCGACAGCGACGTCGACGCTGGCAGCGCTGGCCGTAAAAAATGAGTGCATATCTTCCGAAAAAATGCAACTGCATGTATGCAAGTGCATGTGTGTGTGTGTGTGTGTGTGTGTGTGTGTGTATGAGTGGTTGCTTGTTTGCTGCGCACGCATCAAATGTTGGCGTGGGGGGAGGGTTGAGGGGCCGACGGAGAGGGGCAGGCAATGTGGCCTGGGGGCGACTGCATTGGCAACAAAAACAAACATGCAATTGCATTCATACAAAAAAAATATACACACACATACAAATACATACACATGCATTTAATGCATTTTTTAACAAAATTGCATTCGACGTCGTCACAAACACACAAACTCTCACACACACACATGCACTCACACACACATGAATTGAATCATGGAACGGGACATTGTATACTTGCCACAGCACAGCCACGCCTCCTCCTCCAACGCCCACTCTGACGGAGTTGCCGCATCCCGACAACTGACAAATTTAGCGGCCACGTTGCACGCAATTGAAAGAAATGGCAACAAAATAGGCAAAAGAATTGCATTAATTGTAAAGTAAGAAAGACAGAGAGAAAAGGAAGACATGGAGTTGGGAGAAAGCAAAGAGAAATAGGAAAATGTAAAGAAATAAAGTGAGGCTAAAAGATCTTTCAAAAAAATTGTATGGTTATTATAATATTGCAGATCATCATGGCCTTTACTATATTTTAGTAATTTCTTTATAAAGACAAAATGTCAAATTAAAAAAAGGTCAATAACTGTATATATGTATGTACTTCAGAAAGTTCTTCAAATTTACGATTGACAAATAAATTTATCCTTATGTCACTTTTTCTCGATTTAAAATCTTTATATAATGCATCAAAAAGTGTAGCATAGCTTAAGGATAATAAATACATTATGTAGGTAATTTTTAAAAGGAAAATTTGGAAAACTTTAAAATATTCCGATCACTTGCTGATTACAGAATATTTGGCAATTTTGTAGTTAACTTTTGCGCATTTGCTCAATTTTTAAAAAATCATCTAAATGTATTTACCTGTTTAAAAAAAATATATATATTAAATTTATAAAATTAATTAATCATTGAGCTTCAAAAATAATATAAATTGATGTCACAATGGCACAGTAAATCGCATTGTATCAGATTTAGGAAAATGAACATGTATATGGAGTGTCTTATAATTATCACTAGCAAAAGCAGTACTTTTATTAATTTTAATCTTCTCACCTGGCTACAGGGTATCTTACAGTTGAGTACTCTCTCTCTCGATCGGCCGTAGGTTAAAGAATATTTTACTATTTTATCGTTCATTTCAATAAGGCAGACACCCAAATGTAATTATATGCTCAACTGCAGCCCTCCGCCCATGTGAAACCCAAAAATTACAACCGATGCATGCGGCAATCTGGCAGAGAGAGGTGTGCGTGTGCGTGTGTGTGTGTGTATGTGTGTTCAAGGCAAACAAAAGGTGTGGGATGCACCGACAAAAATGCGATATGCACATAAAAATGTCAGCAACAACAACAAAGCTGCAGCAGTTGCCGCTGCAATTGCAACAAGCGTCAAAATTGCAGGAGCAACAACAAAAATGCAACACATATAAAAAAAATCAACCCTTTTTTGCTGCTGCTGCTGCTGCTGCGTGGCTGTTGCTGTTGCAATTGCAGTTGCCGCGTTGCTGCCACAAATTAAAACAAAATGTCAGAAAAACGAAAAAGGAAAAATACAAAAAAAAAAACAGGGAACGCCATTAACAAAAAACAAAAAGAGGAAAAAACAAACAAAAAAATGAATTGCAACGCAAATGAATCCTGGCCAACATGCGTGCAACAAAACCAACAGCAGCAACACAAGCAGCGCTGTCGACGTTGACGCCAACGTCGCCGTCGCCGTCAACGTTGGCAGCAACTGTTGTTGCAGCCACGTCAAATTGCAATTGAAGTGCAGCCAAAAGGTAAACGACACCAACAAAAAATCAAAACGACATTGAAATGACATTTTTCATTTATTTTTGCTGCCTCGTGCCACTGAATGTTGCTGCCACTGCCACTGCAACTGAGGCTCAGGTGGCGCAATTATGAGAAATATTTAAGCCAAAAAACTGTCGCTGTTAATGATACGCGCCCAGTCCAGGTTCACGTCCAGCTCAGTTCAGTTCAGTTCAGTTTCAGTTCAGTTTCAGTTTTGGCCAGCAGTTGTTGCAGCCAGTCATTGCCACTTGCCACCTGCTGTTGCAGCGGCCGCGGCGAGCTATTTTTTTGTTGTTGTCTGCACAATTTTCAGACATTTTCCAGACGCGCGCGAGCCCTAAAATGTAAAAAAAGCAAGAAAAAAAATAACAACAACAAAAGCGACAACTTTTCCGTCAACTTTTTGCTGGGCGACTTTGCCCCACAGCCGAGAGCACAAGAGGGGCAAGGTGGCAAGAGGCAGGGGGTGGCAAGAAGCTGTGCGTTTCCGTTGCTGCTGCTGTTGCCAGTGCAATGTACTGCAGCTGGAGTGCCCACCCACTGTGTTGCCAAAAGGGTCTTGGTCTCAACTCGTCTCTTTGCCTCTCCTCTCTTCTGCTCTCTTCTTCTCTCGTCTCGTCTCGTCTCGCATTGCGTCGCGTCTCGTTTGGTGGCGTCTCCCCGCTGGCTGCGCATAAAGAAAAGAAAAATTTCGTATGGCTTGCTACCGTTCTGTGTTGTTGTTGTTTGCCTTACACAAAAGTTGCCTTTTGAAATGGGCTACCCAAAAGTGGCGCCCCACCACCGCACCACCAAAGAGCGCCAAGTGGTGCGGGTTGGCTCAAGCTCAAGCTTGGCATTAAGTGAAAAAAAAAATGCATATTATTTTTTTGTGTTTTTGTTTTTTTGAAATTCGTCTAATGAACTTCAAAAACATGTTTGTCCCTGGCTCTAGCTGCCAGCCTGACAGCTTCTTACCCGTTTCCTGCCCCCTCTCTCTCTCGCTTTCTCCCTTCAGCCCTCTCTCTCATCAGCCCTTCTGTCACTCACCCCTTGCTGCATGTCATCTTTTGTCTCTGCTGCAGCCGAAAAACAGGACGAAGAAGAAGAAGATGCAGCTTAAAAAAGGCACAAATTTTTCTATGCTACATAGCCTTTGACAAGGACAACGTCGCCGTCCCTCGTTCTTCGTCCTGCGTCCTGTGCTCTGTGTCCTGCCTGACTGCCTGCTGCAGACATTTAAGAAGCGTTCATTGTCAGTACTTTTGAGTGTACCTACGAGTGTGTGAGTGTGTGTGTGAGTGAGTGTCTCTGTGTCTGTGTGCTGGCTCCGAAAAAAAAAGCGAAGAGTGAAAATAATATTTTGTCAGCTTCTTTGTGCTGCTTTGAAGTAAAGTCACTCCTCACATGCTTGTGGCAAGCGGCAGCAGCGGCAGGAGAGACGTGCAACCGGATTGACCGGTCAATTGCATCCCAAGTCCATGTAGTCCTAGCTTGAAATAGGCACAGCCAATTAAACTCTTAAGACGACAGACTGGCCAATTTGCTTATTTGTTTTTAAACTTTAACGTATATGTAAATTAATAGCACTTAACAAATATTAAATATCTAAATTTTAAATAGCAGATAAACTTTAAAGTACTTTAGGAATACAAAACAAGACTGTTACCATAAATAGCAATGTTCAAAAAAGCAACGTTCAACAAATAGTTGGAAAATAAATATCAGAAAGTCTGGAAGGAATATAGCTAAAATTATTCTCGGTAAATAGTTGTGATGTAATCACAATCAAGTTTTTGAATCAAGTTTTACATCAAAATATGAAAATCGACAAAAAAAAATGTAATCTAGGTGTCGATTTATCTCAAAATAACACGCATATATATTGAGATTTTCGAAAAAAAATGTTAAATACAAAATTAAAGCGTACTTTAAAATAACTTTAGACTTGTAAATCAGACCAATTTCAAAATTTAATGGTGTGGCCTCTCTTTATTCTGCAATCAAATTGAATTAAAATGGTTTAAATCATTTTTAAACTCTTAACTGTAATGGAAAAAAATTATTATATAATATGCATTTTTTTAAGTTAAAACATCTCCAGTAAAATTAACAAATAAGTGTTAATATTAATAAAAACAAATTAAATACTTTAGATTCAGAATTAAATCTTTAGACATATAAATGTCTTGTGCTATTCGTAATTGGATAGTTTTGATTATCCAATATTTGTTGCAAGAATTGAAAAAATCCCATAAAAACCGATTAAATATATTATAAATACTGTAAAATAAATATTTTAAAATTTTTTTTTTTTTTTATCTACTTACAGAGGCCTTTCGGAGTGTGCCACGCCTGTGCCGGCGGCAGGACGACGCACCTACAGCCACGAGGATCTGAACAGCGCGCTGCAGGATGTGGTGGCCAACAAGCTGGGCACCCGCAAGGCGTCCAGTCAGTACCACGTGCCGCGCTCCACGTTGCGCAACAAGCTGGGCAAAATGTCGATAGACGCGAAGCGACCGCACGACTTGCAGCAGCTGCAACATGAGCTGGATCTGGAGGAGCAGGAGCAGGAGGATTCGGGCGAGGAAGTGAACGATGCTGATAGCAATGCATCGACGCCAGCGTCGGGATTCCAGGAGTTTGCCCAACGCATTGCGGCCACAGAGCATCTGCGTAAAATGAGCAACATGTCCGAGCACAACGGCAGCGATCTGGGCGATGACCTGGAGCCGGTGATGTCGCTGTCGCCCAAGCTCCAGGCCAGGCCACAAAGTGCCCAAGGCGTCCAGGCAGCCGCTGGATTGCCCATCGATGCCAATGTGCTGCTGCACACGCTGGTGCTGGCGGGGGCCATCGGGGTGATGCCCAAGCTGGACGAGACACAGACGCTGGGGGATCTGGTGAAAACGCTGCTGCTGAACAACAGCAGTGGGATTATCAACGAAGGATTGGCCAATGCGGTAGCTGCCGGACACGAGAGCAATGGCAGTCTGCTGCAGCAGCAGCATCAACATCACCAGCAACAGCATCACCAGCAGCAGCAGCAGCAACAGCAACAACAGTTGGCAGCTGTTGCCGCCTTTCGTCGTCATTTGCCAAAGTCTGAAACGCCGGAGACCAGCTCCTCACTGGATGCCAACGAGATCTGCGATGATCCTATTTTGAAGATTCCGTCCTTCAAGGTCAGCGGCGCTGGCAGCATTTCGCCCAGCAACATCAACAACATCAGCAGCCAACACATCAACAACAACAACAACAACTCAATTAACAGCAGCAATCGCAACGGGGATCACAGTCCGCACTCGGCCTCACCGATGCTGGCAGCAGCCGTTGCCGCTGCGGCCGCGAACAACAGTTACAGACAGAGCAGCAGCAGCAGCAATCTGTTGTCGCCGTCCCAGACATCGATACAGAAAATGATGGCAACAACAATACAGCGCAAGATCAACGAGCAGACCAGTCAGGACAGTCTGTTGTCGAGTCTGGACAAGCGCAACAATGGCAACACCAGCGGCAGTGAGTGCAGCAGCAGCGGCGGCGGCGGCGGAGGCGGAGGGGGCAATGGCAACGTCAGCAGCAGCAGCAACTACAAGAAGCCCAGCATTTCGGTGGCCAAAATGATTGGCGGCACGGACACCTCACGCTTCGGTGCCTCGCCCAATCTGCTGGCCCAGCAGCATCAGCCACATCACCTGCCCGCCCATCATGCCGCCCACTCGCATCATCACCAGCAGCACCAGCAGCAGCAGCAGCAGCTGAGTGCTCAGGATGCTGCCGCCTTGGCAGCGGGCAAGGGAACGCGTCCAAAGCGTGGCAAGTATCGCAACTACGACCGGGACAGTCTCGTGGAGGCGGTGAAGGCGGTGCAGCGGGGCGAGATGTCGGTGCATCGAGCGGGCAGCTATTACGGCGTCCCGCACTCCACGCTCGAGTACAAGGTGAAGGAGCGACATTTGATGCGGCCGCGGAAACGGGAACCGAAACCGCAGCCAGATCTCGTGGGATTGACGGGCGCGGCGAACAAGGCATCCAACTTGGTTGGGCTCAATCAGCTGGAGAAACTGAAGGCCAACAGCAACCACAATCCCAACAGCAGCAACATGCACAACAACAACAACAGCAGTTCCGGCTCCAAGCTGAGCAATGCACTCAAGAACAGCAGCAATGCATCCGCGGCAGCAGCAGCAGCTGCAGCAGCAACGGCCAATGGCATGAGTTTGCCCATCTTTGACTCTGGCCCACAGTTGTCCTTCCAGTCGAACATGTTCTGGCCACCGAATGCCGGCGCCAGTTTCGGCCTGGACTTTAATCGCAATCCGGAATTCCTCAAGGCCCATCTCACGGAGGTGATGCGCAGCAGTCCGTTGGCCGGGGTGAATCCCAATGCCCATCATGGCCGACACTCGATTGCGCACGAGTACACGGAGAAAATGTACGATGACATCATACGCAAGACACTCAAGAATGAGGCTGATGTTGGTGGTGGCAACAGCAACAGCAGCAACAATGGCAATGGCAATGCGTTGCTCGATCAGCTGCTGGTGAAGAAGACACCGCTGCCATTTACCAACAATCGTAGCAATGATTATATTGCTGCTGCCGCCGCTGCAGCCGCAGCAGCTGCTGTTGCTGGCAGTTCCAGTTGCGAGGGCAATAAACGAGCTGGCAGCCCGTTGGGCGCCTATGCGGACATCAAGCGGGAGCGTCTCAGTCCGGGGAGTGCCAGCAGTGATGAGGATCATGAGCATGCCACCAGCAATAACAACAACAACAACAACAATAACAACAGTGACCTGGCGCACAACAAGAACAGCAGCAGCAACAATGGAAACAGCAATGGAAATGGTCGCAGTCGCATGACATCACGCGACTCGGAAACGGATGTCAGCAGTCTGAAGAGCGAGCAGTCGCACAGCTCGGTACCAACCTCAACAACAACAGCGGGCAACAACAAAATGATGGATCTCAATGGCAGCAACAGTGTCAAATTCGAGCCGGGAGCAACAGCAACAGCAACAACAACAATGCCCATTTCGCCCAGCAGTTCCATATTGCATGAGAAATTGGCACAGATCAAGGCCGAACAGACCGAGGAGCAGTTATAGAGCAGGTGGCAACCAGGCGATTGTCCGCAGCAGCAGCAACAAGTGGCAGCAACATTTGCTTGGCCACCGCTTGCCACACACTACTACAGTTTCTAGGCTGCAAATGGGAGAGGGGAGAGGTGAGCAGCAGTTCGTATTGTACAGGCAATGAGTATATGAATCATAAAGTGAATCATATGAATCATCTATGAAGCAGAGCAAAGCAAACCAAATGCAAAACAAAAGAAAAACAAAAACATATTAAAACATTTTAAGTATATTATAAATACATAGGCAAGGCAAGAGCGTCAGTTCATATTGTTAGTTAAGATGTAATAAGAACACTTACACTTACACTACACTACACAACACACAACACATATACATAGATAAGTATATAGACAACAACAACAAGCAAACATGCGTAGATACATTTGTATCTATGCATATTTATTGTTTAGTTTTTTGACAATCGACAAATAGGCATTCTCTTGTACAAACTTTCTAAAAACAAACAAAAAACATTAAAATAAAAAAAAGATAATTAATTAAACAACAAATACAACATCAAGAAAATTACATAATTTTATAAGACCAAACAAAAGGAAAAACTCTAAAAAAAAATCAAAAGAAAAAATACAAATACTTTAGTTTGCGTTTTCTCTTATGTTTAGTAAACAGAATAACAAAAATGCATTAATATATATTTTTTTCAAAAGCATAAAGCAACAGCAACAAACAGCAATAAAAAAGAACAACAACAACAACAAGCAAAGCAGTTACAAGCAAAAGAATAGCCAAAAAATAAACTATGCAGCGCCTGCTAGCGAATTGTATATGAAAAAGAGTAAAACTAAAGAAATAAAACATTCCAATATTTTGAAAACTTGACTTAGAGAACTTGAAATGTGATTCGCAAAACGCAATGCAGACGCCTCAGACATAGAAACTGACAAAAACCCAACAACAACAACAACAACAGCAATATCTACAGCAAAGACCATAGCTAGGAAAACAACAATAACAATAACAATAACAAGCAACAACAACATCTACAATATCCGATCAATAATAGCCAACAAACAATAATAACAACAAACAAAACACAACACTACAACAACGGAAATAGCAAAGCAAAATTCAAAAACTACAAATACAAATTGTTCAAAAATTATGAAAAAAAAATTCTTTTCAAATTCTTTTAAAAAAAAAACAAGTAAATTTTTAAATATAGTTTGCATTAATTTCAAAGAATAAAGAAGATGAAGAAACTTACAACCCAGAAACCTTAAAGAAAAACAAGCATACAAAAAACGGAAATCAATAAACAAAGCTGCCTTCACATTTACAAATTAAATAAATGAATAAGAGGAAAAGAGAAACGTTAGGTAAAAAAGCACACAAAATAATAATATCAAATCATAGAAAATTACGCAAATCAAACAAAATGCAAAGCTTAAATTCACAACAAAACCAAAACCACCAAAAATGAAGAAAACAAACACTGAACAAACCCCACAAAATCCCATCAAGCTCCCATTTGATTTGGTTTTTTAAAATCAAAATTAACAAATTAAGTCACACAAGAAAATTACATAAACAAAAATTTAAAATTAAATAATATACATATATGGAGAAAAAAACGTTTCAAAAAGAATTAAAAAAATTGAATGTTTCGGTGTTTACAATCAAAAAAAGAAAAGAAAAGAAAAAAAACTACATGTGTTTAGGCATTAAATGGATATAAGAAGAAATTAAATATTTGGCTATAAAAATAAATATTTAATAAGATATAAAACAAACTCTATATATATGTATATTTTATGTATGTGTGTGTCTTGATCACTACGCGTATACCTCAAATAAAACACATGATCATTTTGAGCAAACTATATATACATACTATATTTAAATGTACTTATACACTTATACACTCTATACTTACACTCTACAACCAGAAAGAAAACGTTTAACATATTTACACAGCATTAATGTATTCGTATAACAACAACCTCTCCTAACAGTACACACATACACACATTTAACACCTTTTGGCCAATATACACACACACACAATCACACTCTTTCGATGTCTCTAATGATTTTGGGCAACGTTTCAAAAACTTTCGATGGGTTACTAAATGTATGCGTAAATAAACAAAACAAAAAGATAATGAAAAATCTATATAAATGTACCTAAAAAATCAAAACATATTTTGTGTGCTAGCTAGTAAGTGTCAAAAAATAAAATGAAAAATAATAAATTATATATACAATACTATATGTATTTTAAAAGTCGGTAAAGTCGGTAATATGAGTATGTCAAAATGTTTAGTGAATTGTAATTGTAATTGAAAGTATATATAAAAAAATTATATATTCAGCAAGACAAAATCATTTAAAAGCATTTACAGCAACCAGAAAAAAACATATTATTTATAATTCATGCGTGAAAAGTAAAAAACAACAAAAACACATATTTATTGGCTAATTCTTAAAATAAATTCAATGTGCATAAATGTTGTGGTTTAGTAACAAAATATATCACTCCAAAATTATATTATACTTAAAAATTGACATTTGGTGTATCGTGTAAAGCATTCGGTAATAACAAGAGCTAAAATTGTAAAATTTAGTAAATTATTTGCATCACGACATGCGAAAATTGTATGAGTATCAAGAAAACCAACAGCAAGAGATTGTTTATTATACTAAATGAAAAATGGAGGGAAAGAATGAAAGCAAAGCAAAGAAAGAAAACAAAATCGATAAAAGTATTTATTGCTAATTAATTTATATTTGAAGTATACATAAATATTTATTATACATACATATATACATATATATATTAGACACACTATCTGTGATTAATAATCCAAAATTTTGAAGAAACTTTTTCTGACTAATGTTGGTTAGGCATACATTAAAAACAACAACTCAATCTAAAAAACATAACAAATTAATAATGAAAACTTACTATAATATTGCAACAATTTATAAACAATGAAGATCGGATACAAAATAATTAACAACATATTGTATAACTAAACAGAGCACAAGCAAAACAAAAGTTAAGTCTTAACTGTACCCACAAGTTGGTAAGAAGCATATGAATTATGGCAAAAGTACAGCCTGATTTATTTATTCAAATGGTTAAAATAGCAACAAGGCAACAACAACTACAGCACATCACTAAAGCAGACAGTTCAGAGTTCAGAGCATACATACTTATATAGTTGTACATATATTTTGGAAAATTTTTTACTCAAAACATACAGGAAAACAGCAAAAAACCAGTCGAAAAAAATATAAAGAAAGAAACCAAATTAAAATTAATAAAATGAACGTTTTATAAAACAAAATTATACAAATTAAATCAAAAGGAACATAACAAAATTATGACAACAACAAAAAAAATATATGCAATTGCAGTACATTTATTTTGTTTATAAGCAACAAAAAATGATATGTAAAAAAAGATAAACTTGAAAGCAAACGTAATGAAATAATGACATAAAAATAAAGTGCAATTATACGGTTTATATTAAGAAGCAAGCGTTAAAGAATATACGAAATTTAGCAAATATTTCGATGGATGTTCGGTTCAATTTCAAGGCAACCAAACCTATAATTTCAATTGTTTATTAACATTTAACCAAAACAACAACAGACCAACAGACATGCCAGCCTGATCTAGGCGCGTTGCTTTGTGCCTTGTGTCTGAGTAAGATCAGAAGACAGGCGACAAATACAACAAATACCCAACAAATACACACACACACACACAGCAACAGGAAATGGCATTCTATATATATATATATACATATATCAAAAACTGATAGAAAGAAAGGGCGTGAGATTCTGAAAGATCGTCAACCTAATATTAGGGTTTGAAGTCGAGTGTAATGAGTAACAGCTTGAGAATGTTGAATTGTATAGAATTTTTGCACACTCACCGCATCGCCCAGCCCCAAAAAGTAGGCCATAGAAATTGTGTGCCTACTTGGCTGAGATACAGGTGAGCGTGCAAAAACGCTCAGGTACGTGTTTTATTTTTCGGAGAGAAAAAAGATTGATTACCCATACATTACTTATTCTTTGTTCACTACAAATTAATAGTTAATAATTGTACAATATACAAATTAAATCGATAAATATATATAGTTCATACTTATATATACTAATGATTATGTAATTGTTTATAAACGGCAAAAAAAGAAAACGTTTTTTAGCATGCTTAATGAATTGCTCACCTTTTTGTATAAACTATAATTTGTTCAACATGAATCAAAATTTGCTGAATATAAGTGCATATACTTAGAATTTATATTCTCCTTATATAATTTATATACATACTTGTATGAATTAGTGCATATTATTATTATTATTATTACTATAATTATAACAATTATTCTAATTATCTGTACGCGCAGTCTACGCAAAATAGGCAAATCAAAATTTTACTTATTATTATTAACTATTATTTAAATAAAAAAAATATACATATATATGTATGATCACATGTATATTAGCCGAGTGTAGCAGACTGGCGTGTTGCCACTGTTGTTAGCCTTGATTTGTGTTTTGTATATATTAGACCACATTGTAAGCTATTTTCTTTAAACAATTTTTTATAATAATTATTATTATAAAACGGGCAACACATTTGACTTATAGTGCAATTGTTTCAAACAAACAAACAACAACAAATATTAATAATACACGTATATTAAAATAATAACAACAACAACAAACTGATATACTACTTTGCAATGCCAAGAAGTATGTATACTTATATAGAATACATATATGTATACATATACACACATATATATATGTTAACAACAAGCATTATGATTTAATCAAGAAAAATCTTCAATTGAAAATCAAAAATCATTATAAGTGCACATAACTTTTTATAGACATTTAATTAAATTAAAAAAAAAAAAATACGCCTAAAGTCAAAATCAAATATAATTTTGCAAATTAAACGAATCAAACATGAACCAAACATCACAGAAAAATATATATTGTTATTTTTAAATCAGTTATAGAAACGAGAAACCATTCAAATATCAAATAATTACAAACAAAACAATGTTAAGTTGTGCCAACAATTCAAATTCTGAACACACAATATGTTTTAAGTTTAACTTGAGCGATAAATGCAAAGAACACAAGCAAAACAACAACAACAAAAAGAAACAATAGCCCAACAATGACAACCAACAACCAACAAACAACATCTTAAAGAACACCAACAATAGCCCAAAATAATTGAACTAAAAATTGATAAACATACGAGTATATTCAAAAAAGACAGATTTTCAACAAATCTTCTAGTTGTACAGCAAATGGATAAGACAACAACAACATCAACAACAACAACAACAAAACACAAAGCCTGACGTCGATTGTACTTTTCTTTTTTCTACAAGCAATTACAGAAAACAATTTTATTAAACAATAGTACTACTCTTACTACAAACTAAAATAGAAACAGTAATAGAAATAGCAATAGCCACAACACAATTAACTTTAAAAAGAACAAACCAACAACACACACATACACACACCTACAGATGAAAACAATAACTAACAGCTGATTTTCAAACAGACTTAAATTCATAGCAATAACCAATACAATAGCCACATATATAATTAACAATTATAGCCAAGCATACAATAGACAGCAAAAGCAGAAGAAAAAAGAAGCAGAACAAGATCGAAGAGAGTGCTTTGCATTACGTATACGCATTCGCCGCATTGGACGAAGCATTCGTAAGCATTTGTCATAAGTAAAAATGAAAAACCAATTTTTATTTCAATTATCGACTCAACCAACAACAACACTCCACATAATTACAGTTAAAAAATAAAAAAAAACAATAGCCCTAGTAACAATATTAATCGTATTAACCAATATTAAAAAAAATACAACAACAACAATAGATCTAAGTTATTGGCAATAAAAAATGGCATAAACAGGATACTTATAAACCGATTTCATTCAACAAAAAAAATAGAATAAAACCAACAATACTCCAGACTTGGTTAACAACACACTACAAAATGAAATAAAGTTTCTCGTTTTTAACAAAATACATTTAAATTATTTTTACAACAACAACAAAGTCGACGCCCTAGACGCGTTTTAACTGATGCAAGTACAATATAAAACAACAACAACAACAACAAGTACATAGCAACTTGAGCAAAATTTTCATTATTTTGCATTCATCAATTAAAAGCAAAATAATCATTTTATTAACTTTTTTTGTGTAGAACAAAAAACAAAATGGAAATCGTTTCACAGCCAATAAGCTTAACTAAATCTAAAAAAAATATAAAACAAAACCACATTATGATTAGCAATAGCCCATAAGTACAGATAACAACAACAACAAAATAGCAAAGATAAAAACATAAGTAAACAGCAGACAAAGCATGCAAATGATGTAATAATTTCTTAACAACATTATTTCAATGCGAAATTCCATAGAAATAATAATTGCAAAATCATGTTTAGTTCTTTACAGCGAAAATGTAATATGTATCTATGTATATTATTTTTTACATCAAAAGAAAATAACAAAATTTTAAAAACACATAAAAAACAATAGAATTTACGTAAGTAATTGATAAAAATGAAAAACAAAAAAAAAACATTTAAATTTTGGTTAGAAATATGAAAGCATTCAAGGTTTGATTTAAGTTAAATGTAAACATTAAAATAAATTTAACTTTTGTTCAGCGTGCATAATTGTTATATATACACTTATACTATAATAATAATTAAGTTAATGATTTTCGTTATTTTTATTTTTACTTATTATGTTTTAAACGCAAAAAGATTTATATATATACATCTCTATATATATTATATATTTACGCTGAAAATGTTTATTAATAAAAAACAAATATTTTAGTTCAACAATTGCATTTTTGACTTTTTCGTTTTTCTTTCTTTTATTTATTATAAACAAAGAGGCTTTTATTTAAATGTCATTCATGCAAGCAGAGCAGCAACAATATGATAACAAATATTTACCATTCAAATACTTGTACTTACAATTAAATGCCATAGTAATCTATGACTAGGACAGTTATTATAAACTAATCAATAGCCCAAAGTAAATATTGACTGTGGGGGTCAGAGGTCAGAATATAACCTAACATCGTCAATATTTGCTCCATTTTCACATTAAATAAAAGAAAATATATACGCAAATTGGCAAATTGGCGAAGCATTTGATTGATACACATAGAGAACAGTTTGGTTTGAATTCAAGTTTCATTTATTATAAATTACTTTAGTTGAACCCACTAAACACTTTGGAAATAAGATACTAATGTACTGGCGATGTTCTATACTCGGTTAGGAGAAGGGCAAAAACTACCACATATGAATAGAGCTATCGTTAATCTAAACTCAACAGCTTCAGGGACCAAACAAGAAAATTTATTTGATAACTGATTAAACACATTTGGCAAAACATGAAAAAATCGAAAAATGAATCTCGGAAATTTCGGAAAACAAAAATGAATAAATGAAAATACTTTAGGAACTACCAAAAATATATAATTCTAGGGAACGTCTAGGGAAAAACTTTGAATATACCAAAAAATGAGTATATTAAAATTCAATGTACTTATTAGATATGTACATAAGCGACCCTTTGGTAATAATAAAACTAAAATTTACTCATAAAAAGAGACAAGCAAAAAAGTCAGACAAAACTCCCGGATATTGAAGATTTAACTATGAATAAGAAATTTGTATACGATATGCGGTAAACAAAAAATTAAAATCATTCCATTAAAAAAATCAAGGATACTAAGTATTTGGCTGGAATTGTGTAAGCTTCAAAAAAAACAAAACTAATAAAAAGAAAATGAAGAAAAAAACAAAATTTAGTTAAATAGAAAATTATAATTATTATTTGGTGTAATTTTGGTGTAAATAAATAAATTAAACATTAAAAATATGATGGATTGATAGGTGGGTTTTCTATAAAACATTAAAAAAATGAACGGAAAAATTAAAATTAAAAATTTAACAAATTAAATTAGCAAAATTTATGTCAACTTAGTAAATGATAAATTCAAATTTATAGTACTTACTTATATATTTGTGTATGTATGCTAAAATTATATCACGGATCATGAATATTGATTTCAACAAAAAGAAAACGTTCTTCTGTTTCCACAACAATTTGAATGCCAACAACAACAAGAATAACAACAACAACAACGTGTTTCCAATTGTATTGCAATTGTTGAAATAGCAACAACAACAAGAACATGTCAAAATCATTGTAAAAACTAAGAAACTAAGAAAAAAAAACAGAAAACAGAAATAAAAGATTAGATTTGTGTATATGTATGTGAACAAATAGAAGGTATGTACTTATAATGGCAACAAATCAACTAAAGAACGTACTTACAAAATGACAAAAGCAACAACAACTATTAACTTGTAATGATGTGAACATGGAGCTATCAGTATTTTGATAAATACTGTCAATAAAAATTTAATAAAATATAAAGCCAAATTGTGCATTTTTATTGTGAATCAAAGGCTTTTTTCAGATTCATTATAAATGGTATTCATATATCATTTTTACAGCTATTTTGTCACATTTGCGACTTAGAATTCTCAACTGGTTCAGCACAAGGGTACTGAAGATGGGAACTGGCATTTCATGAAACAGCTGTATACCGTAAAAGTGTCATATCCATAAATATTAGACCTTGAGCTAACTAAACTCGCCCATAAGGTTTTTCTTTTATTCATACAGGAAAATGGTTTGCAATTTTCTAGTCAATTTTAAGTCAAAAATGTTTACACCAATTATATTGCTTTAGTAGCCTTTTCAGATCTCCACAAATGACTTTTAACTTCAACTAGCTGGCTTTCGCAGTTGGAAATAAAATTTGCTGTAGAGAAAATAAAAAAAAAAATTGTGTAGGAAAAGATTTAAAAAATCTGACCATGAAACGTTTAAAATGTGATCTAAGTCCCGAGCTAACCACGAATCTGAAGTTGGCCGACAGTGTTCGTCCTGAGTGTTGTCCAGTTCGAAATCGTATTCCCTATGATGCCCAATGTTTCATCAAGGACATCTCGAAGGAGCTGAACGAGCTCTACAAGCGGCATGACAAACACTTTGTGAAGAGCAAGCGCATTATGGAACTGGCCGAACCAATCCGTCCCAAGTGTCGTTTCATGCCCAAATGTGCCTGTCCCTTCAAGAAGACCATTGAGATTGTGCCCGCCGATCCGCCCAGCAACACGCGAACCGAGCAATTGGCACTGCCCACAGTTCGGCGTCTGCTCTATCGCCGACAGTATGCCATGGATATCGGCGATCGGATTGGCGAGAGCATTTTGAATCGCTGGCTGCGCTACAGCTACATGTCGCTCTACAGTCGTCTGGGCAATGTGCAGCCAATGAAGAAACCGTAAGTCTTCATTCACAAATGTCCTACACATTATAACCAATTGTTCTTGAATAGAGTCAAAAAGAAGAAGCCCAATCCGAAGGAAACGAAAAAACAAGCGGCCTACATTGAAAAGTTGGCAAAGCCCAAGGTGGAACTCGAGCCGGAAACGCCCGTAAGTTAACTATTCTAACTAGATAAACACCTTTTTAATCCCGTCTTTTACCCATTCTCAGGAGCGTAAGGCGGGTGATTACAGTGTGAAGCGTCTAAAGAAACTGGCACGGCCAAAAGTGGTCGAAGAGGTTGTGAAGACCGAGTGGGAATTGACACCCAGCATGAAGGCCTACAAGGCATCGGATCGCATCAAGAAAATGGCCGAGCCAGTCAGTCGCGTGGATGTCCACACCAATGAGGAGCCAGAGAAGGTGTCGCCCAATGCTCTGCGATACAAACGTAAGTACAACTTTCACCCTATTTAACTATTTACTATTTACAACTTTATATCCACTTTACAGCGAGTGATCGCATTAAGGAAATGGCTCAGCCGTTGGCCAAGAACGAAGCCAACTTGGCTGGCGATGTTAAGGACGATCCATTCTCCATTTCCCCGAATGCACTCAAATACAAGCCATCCAGTCGCATCAAGGAGTTGGCCGAACCAAAGGAGTTTGAGAACACTCACATACGTGAGAATCCATTCGCCATCTCGCCGGCAGCTCTCAAGGCCAAGGCGTCACCGCGGCTTATAGAATTAGCCAAGCCAAAGGGATCGTAGCTCTGGATATTGAAAAACTTGTTCAAATTTTTTGTACTTAAATTTTGGTTATCTCAAATAAATTGTGGAGTGTTTTCTAAAACTACTTTTCTGAGTTTTTAGCCAGCACTTTTGTCATGGCTTCTAACATTTAATTTATTTTGTAGTTCTTTCTCGCCATTTTGGTTGACATAAATAGTTCTCGATACACTTTGAGTTTTAAATTAATTAAATGATTATTTGATTTTGCATTTTGTTTAGCTTTTGTTTTGTTGTCTTAACCGATTAAGCTGACGGCAAAATTCGAATACAATTCGAGATTTGCAAAGAAATTATAATACATATATAATCACAAAATAATAATAAAGGATACGGTCAATTTAATAAACTATAAATAGTTTCGGGGTGGCAGGGGGCGAGGTAATTGGACTAAACTTATATATTCGCCAGAAATAATACTCAAAGAATGCAATTAAAAATTGGGAGACAAACATATTGAATAAGTGAATGCGAACTAAAAATTTGAAACTTATTTCACAACTAAATTTTTAGAAAGTAAACTCTAGTAAGATTGTGGGATCCTTCAATTTGGTCTGCTATTATTGTGGCTACGATTGCCTTTTGGCTTAGTGCAGATTGGCAATGACGGCGCGCGTAAAGTCCGCCGTGGTGGATTGACCACCCAAATCCTTGGTGCGCACCTTGCCGTCCTTGAGCACCTGGTTGATGGCATTTTGAATGACTTCACTGTACGTGGGCAAATTAATGTGACGCAACATCTTTGTGCCGCACAGCAACATTGCCGTTGGGTTGGCCAGATTCTTGCCCACAGCCTGGGCGAAGGTGTGACGTGCACCCTGTAAAGGAAAAGATTTAAATTAAATTTGGAATTGGGTCTTCAAATCAGCTATCGTTTACCGGCTCGAACACCACAGTCTCTGCTGAGTATGAAGCACCAGCAACGACGCCAGCGCCGCCAACTAATCCAGATGCCAAGTTGTCGACAATGGCACCGTACAGATTCGGGGTGACGAGCACATCGAATTGATTGGGATTCGACACCATTTGCATGGTCGTGTTGTCCACAATCATTTTATCGAACTCAATGCGAGGATACAGCTTGGAAACTTCCTCGCAGCACTTCAGGAACAGGCCATCGCCCAACTTCATGATGTTGGCCTTGTGCACGGCTGTGACCTTCTTGCGGTTGTTCTTGGTGGCATAATCGAACGCGAACTTGGCAATACGCATCGACTTCTTGGCAGTGACAATCTTCAGGCACTCGACAATGCCGGGCACCGACTCATGTTCCAGCGCGGAATATTCACCCTCGGTCTGTTCACGAATGATGACCGTATCGATGTTGGAGTGACGGGTCTTGACACCAGGCAAGGAGCGCACATGCACCACGTTGGCATACAAATCCAGATCTGTGCGCAGCTTCATGTTGAGCGTCTGCAGTTCACCCTCATTGCTGTAATCGGGAGTGGCCAAGATGCCCTAGGAAGGAAACGTGAATCTCAATCAATTGAATCTTTATATGGTATTTTAGTTATCTCATTTAACTTACTTTGATGCAAACTTTGTTCTTTTGGATGGAGGCCACGACATCCTCAAGTTTGGCGCTCAGCACGGGATTGATTTCCGACAGGAAGTAGGCTTCAAAGTCGACAGGCACACTTGCTGCCTAAACATGCAATGGAAAACCTTTAGACTCCGTTTTGATGTGGCTTAGAATTGGTTATGCACTCACCTTGAAGACCTCCTGCAGGGAATAGACCAACTCGGGTCCGACACCATCGCCAGGTATTAGAGTGCAGCTTGTTCTATTTCCGCTGTGGGTAGCTTCCTGCAAAGTAAACCACATACTTATGAACATATGAATATTCTCCTGCATTGCTGCTGAGACTCACCTGACCACCGATCGCCGCCGATACATGCAGTCTGCGCACCGCTGCTGCCTATTAACAACATAATAAATCTTAATTAATATCACTTCTATTCTTGCGAGGATTTTAACCTCAAAAAAATTTGCATCTGTGCTGCTTTTGCACGGTTACCGCGACGAGAGCGACGACGTCGTCGACGTCGACGGCAAGGCGCTGGGCAAGTGTTTATGTAAGCACTGTGCAACACACAGCACAGCACAGCCAAGTTGTTACCTGCACGAATGTCCGTCCCAGTTTTCTAGCCAGCATCGACATGTTGATCGTACGTAAGACAATTGTGTGTTTATTGCCGTAATTTCAATTGACCCACTGCCAAATTGTTTAAATTTTTAATTTTGCTGTGCAAAATCTTAATCGAAACCCAACAGTAACAGCTGACTAGGGTTGCCTCTTGAGTAATCGCAAATAACAAGATTTCGATAAATTTATTGACAGCTTCTATTTACTTTGAAATTTGTTTTGTTATAAATATAATAAAAACATAAAACGTAAAACGTATGTTAAATCATTTTCTGAAAGCCGAATATAAATGCAAATCACAATTTTTTGCTGTATCAACTTATCGATTTCATAACAAAATCGATAAGACAGTCGAACATATTCTGGACATCGATCTATCGTTATAAGGCGCTCAAATCAAATATGCATTGAAACCACGGCTGCCACAATTGGCGTTTTTGCCCCAAAACTCGCTCTTTTTTTCCATTTGGTGCAGTGGCACTTTTTTTGAATTGGCTCTTTTTTCCATCAAGATGAAATGTGAAATACTTTGGAAATATTAATTAATTACATGCAAAAATATCAAAAACTGAAAAAAAAAGTTTAGCTGTTTTTAAATCAATTTGGCTAATTTTTTGTTTGTTTTTGTCTGAACCAGATTTTTTAAGTGGTTGTATGTTTGCGTGGGAGAGGGGGTATAAATAGAGGTGTCCCTTAACAGATGCAGAGCTCCTCTCGACAAGTTACTAAGTTGATCGATCAAAGCTATCCTGGTTCTATGTGTGAATTTTCAATGTGTGTCACGCCGATGAACATATAATGGAAAAATCTTTACTTTTGAGTCAATTTTCAAATTTGCAAGACTAAATTTTAGTTATAGGAGTTAAATTGTACTTTATCTTTTTGTTTTTGGTATTTTGGTTCATAAAGTTCGCACAGCATTAAATTAGAGCATTATTCATAACAGAGTTGTATACATGAAGCCAAACAATGAAAGCTGCAGTATCTTTGCTGCGTAATCATTTCGGATTCGCGAGAATACATGCAAAAGCGGCACCCTTGGATAAGTATCCCTTGAGGGGCAATCCCTTGGAATCCATAATCTCCTCCTGCCACAATGAATACCATAGACCGAGATGTCGATTTGTCCAATATATTCGATCCGGAGACTCTCACAAACGGCTGGGAATGGTCTCTGAGAATGGCTCGAAAATGATTGAGTTGTCCAGCTTAACTTGTGCCGCGACAGACATGGTGCAGTTCATCCAGCAAAGGTACTGCATGGATAGTCTCCTCGACAGCTCACAGTTCATGGAAGTGACCGATGTGAGGGAGGATCTGCGGCTGTTGCCGCCAATCGATGCGCCGGTCAAGATCATTGGCGTCACCTCCAACTACTACGACAGCTGCAATGAGCAAAATCTACGGATTCCCAAATTTCCCGAATTTTTCGTTAAATTCAGCACCTCAATTACTGGCGCTTTGGACAACATTCGTGCTCATCATGTAGCCAAAGTAAGTTAAATATTATGGTAAAAATCAAATATGATCTTAATTTAAAAATAAACATTTTAAATCAAAATTTTGTTTATTTTCATTAAAAATTTAATTAAAACTCTTATTTTTAAATTTCAATTTTTGTTTAACAAATCTGAAATAAGAGTTGAGATTAAATTTTATTCTAATAATTAAGAATAAAAATTGAATTCTTCCATAAAATATTTATCTGAGATTTCCCTTTTCATTCACATAATTCGATTGTTCAGATTACACATACATATTTGACTTTAAATTTGAATTTTTTTTTACAAATCTAAAATAAGAGTTTAGTTCTTAAAATTTTGAATAAAAATTAAATTCATCTATTAAAAAATGCATCTAAGATTTTAAATAAATTATTCTTTGTCAATTTTTACTATAAAATTTATTGTAACTCTTATTTAGACTTATAAAGAACTTGCAAGAATTTAAAATTTCATAACTTGTTTTTATAATTTAAAGTTAAGATTGGTTTTTATTCTAAAAATTTAAAATGAATATAGAGCTCATCCATAAAATATTTATCTTAGATTTCCTTATTCATTTAGATAATTCGATTATTCAGATTATTTTTGACTTTAAATTTACATTTTTATTTTACAAATCTAAAATAAGAATTACGATTTATTTTTATTCTGAAAATTTAAATTAAAAATTTAAATCAGAAATCATCCAAATAAAAAAATAGTATAAGATTTTCTTGTTCATTCAGACAATTGTTTTCTAATTGGATTTTTAAACTCAGCTCTTATTTTCTATCGCTGATGGACATAGGAAAATAGATATGCCATTACCTCTGGTTAATCTTTTCTTTTTGTAGCGCATTGATTACGGCTGCCAGTTGGCCGTGGTAATTGGCTCCAAGTGCCGCAATGTACCACGGGTGGAGGCTATGGGCTGTGTCTTTGGCTATATGATTGCTCAGGATATTTCAGCACGGGATTGGAATGTCTTACTTGGTGGCCAAACATTGCTGGGTAAATCATTGGATTCCTTCTGTCCGCTGGGATCGGTTATTGTGCACAAATGTCATGTGCCCGATGTGAACAATTTGTGGATTAAGACAGTTGTCAATGGCGAGGAACGACAATGCGGCAATACGAGAAATATGATCTTTAAAATCGACTACATTATACATCGACTCTCTCAGTGAGTATATGCATATATATTCCAATTGTGTTGATTATTCGAAATCTCATATAAATCTCAGGTTTATGACCCTCTGCCCTGGTGACATCATTTTAACTGGAACGCCAGCTGGTGCCGGTGCTTACCGAACTCCGTCGAGCTTCCTCAAGCCAGGTGATCTTGTCGAGAGTGAAATACAAAAATTAGGAAAAATGCGAAATAAAGTCGTCAATCCATATGTCTAAATTCAATTCAGTTACAGCTCGTTTTCATTGCCACCTTCAGCAAAAGGGGTTTCTTCTCTATATTTAAAATTTGTATAATTGCATCTAAAACAATCAATGTTTCTTTTTATGTAATACATATTTTTAGTTTGATAGACTTTTCAATCAAGTGAAATTACAACAAATCATTTGCAGACTAAAAGAGGATGACGTGTAGGAAAACATAATCTACAAATACAACAAGCCGCTTGCCGCGGCGTGGGCCATCAGTGTATTGGCCGCCTGTTGTGTCTCCAACATGAGGCGGGTCTCCTTCATCCAATCGCTGGCGACTTCTCGTGACGCGCCTTCCAGCAAGTTTAAGTATTTCAGCGCCTGCAAGAAGTCTCCACGATCCACGTGATACCTGCAATTAAATTAAGTTAATAAATATATTTAAATGATGATTAAGGTAATGGATTACCTAGCTCTATTTAATATGTCGTAGGTATCCAATTTATTATAGTCAAAGGGCTTGTTGTCCAGCTCGTCCCTGGAAATGGGATTATCCGGTCGCACGATGAACAATGACTGCAAAAATGAGAGGAAGTAAATGGGCAGGCTGCCTCCATTTTCCGGCACCAGCGCCAGGCGTCGTGCAATGCGCTCCACATTCAGGAAACGTTCACGAAGCGCATCCTCCGGGAACACGCCACGCTCCTGCGCCTCCTTGGGCATATTTTTCAAGACTGCAGTCACCAGCTCATCACCCTCTGCAAGCAGTTGCAATAATTAGACGGGTTTCATTTTGGCATGAGGTTTAACTTACCTGCGACCTTGGCAATTGCATTGATCTCGTTCTTCAGAGGTCGCAGCTTCTCCTTGTAGTGCACGCCGGGCGTGGCAGTGCGCACCGAAGCCCAAAGAGCCTGGCAGGCAGCCCACAAGGCTTGCGCCTGGTTAGCCGAACGCTCCGTTTCAGCTCGCTCTGTGAAAAGTCAACAAGAATGTGGTTAAATGAAGCTTAAATGTTGCATTTAAATGTTTATAGGCTTAGGGAATACCTTTAAATTCATCCTCTATTTCTAAAGCAGCATTTGGAAATATATATTTATCATAAATAATAAAGCTAGCTAAATGTATTTCAAACTGGAAAACAATCGAATCTAAGGCATTTTAGCAAAGATTAGATAGCAGATTGCTTTCCTGCTCAAATGGCTGGACAATAAGCGGAGCACAAATTAATAATCCACTTACCAGCCAGAGCCGTGTCCATGCCGCGCAGCTTGCCCAGCATGGCAGCTAGTTGGAGCTTATAGTTGGCCTTCTCGGCCGCCAACTTGTCGTCCAGCTCACGCTTGAAGCTGCGCGTCAGATCCGTTTCACGCTGAGCCACAATATCCTTGATGTGATCCGTGTGCGCCTCGGCCTGTTTCTTGAGCTGCAGACGCAGCTGCTTATCGGCATCGGCATGGATCTGGAATATCTTCTTCTGATTCTCAACGGCCAGCTTGCGCTTCTCCGCCTCCAAGTGATATTCCAATTGGGCGCGCAACGCGGTGGAACTATTGTCACCCTTTAAGGAGTCAATAGCGCGCTTGAGGCGCAGCTCGCCGTCGGTTTGCAGGCGCTGCAGCTCCTTTTGATAGGCCACCACGTGCGAGTAGGCGTGCAGTATGAATAGATCCAAATCCTCCTTGGACAAGTTCAATTTCTTATCGGAAAGATTGAGGCCAGGGAAGATGGACTCGATTTCATCGATGAAATAGTTGCGTGCCTGTTCCACGCTGCGCCAATATTTGTCCGAGACGCTCGCAGTGTCCTTGTGCCTGTAGAGCTCATCCTTGACTTGGCTAATGTGCCCGACGAGCTTCTTAATCTTGTTACGCACCTGCTCCACTTTCTCCTGGTTATCTGTTGTGACGGCTTTGCTCAAAGCAAGCTCACAACGCTCTGCAATGCAAATGGGAGATTAGTTGCGGTAAAATTGGGGATACTCTAGGTTCACTCTACCGATCTTGTCCTGCGCCTCGCGAGCTGCACGTTCAGCTGTCGCCACGGCAGTGTCTCGTGCGCCAGCACGGTTTTTCAGTGTACGCCAGAGCGAGTTCTCGCCATGCTCCACCGCCTTGTCCACAACATGTCGCACATCCTCATTGAACCTGTAGGAAAACTATATTTAAGCTGCCGCTGATTACTGAGATTTATTTACGTACTTCTTGAGAACTCCAATGGCCGTGTTATATTCCTTGACGGCCAATTGGGCCGACAATTCAATGGCCTTCTCCAGTTCCACGACTTCCTGGGGCAGTGGACTCTCCTTGGGCGTCACAGGCTTGGCAGCTGCCGCTGGAGCGGGTGCCGGCTTAGTAGCAGCTTTTGGCTCACTCTTGGCAACGGGGGCAGTTGATTTTGGCTTGGCCACTTCCGATTCAGCGTGTTGCTTCTTCTGCTCGATGTGTTTGGCAGTGGGCGGCACTTCCGGTGCGCTGTTGCCGCCAAAGAAGCCAGTTACCTTGCTGGTAACCGAGTTGACCGAGTCGGAGACGCTGTTGAACGTCGATTTCACTTTGTCGTATTGTTCGTTGACACTTCTGGTCAAGTCCTGGAACGGTGGCTCCTCCCTGAGAGTGACTTTGATGATCGATTCGGCGCCGGGCACTTTCTGCTCAACCATTTGCCGGAAACCTTTGTCGTATCTGCAATCCGTTTAAGATTGAGAGTAGAGGAATGAGAGGGATTGGGAGAGCTACTCACTTGGCATAGGTAATAACGCCGCCGACTGCAGCCAGTGGTGTCAGCAGGAGCATCACTTTGCCAAAGCCAGCTTCGCGCAGATGAGGGGGTGGGGGCAGGCTACTCCTTTGCCGTTGTTGTTGGTGTTGGTGTCCATTGCCGCCGCCGTGACTTCTGTTGTTGTTGTTGCTGTAGTGTCTGTTGCCTGTTGGTGGCAGAGTGCGCTAGAAAGACACAAGCAAAGGATTCGAATTGAATACCCAAACACTTTACGATTGCCAACACGTGATGCTTGGCTGGAATTTTGGACATTTTTTGCATATTAACTGCATTTGCCAGATGACATAACAAGTTCGCTTGTATATTTTTTGCAATTGGTTTTTGTTTGTGGGTGCGTGCGGGGGGAATGGGAAAAGGGGAGCACGATGTCACCGACACGAATTCACGTTGTTCAAAACACATTTATTTATTACCTGCACTGCACACTTGCACTGCTCTATAACTGCTAGTCGATACATTATGTAGCCAAAGAATTTTGATAATTTTACTTGATGGTGTCTGCTGCAGGCCCTGACCGGCGGCGTTAATAATTTTCCTGCCCAATTTCTCTCCAACGACAAATACCGACTGGTCGTTGTTCCCTTGCCGTCGACGTGATATGCACGTTTACATATGAATGGCAATCGATTACAGCCAGCTTCTTCCATTCGCGCACTTGTGTCTGGGAGTTTTCGCATGTGTGCTATAATAAATATACAGGAATTTGTAAATTTAAATTGACTCAAGTCTACTGCTGGCTACGAGCATAAGAAAAAATACAAAAAGTAAGACTAAAATGAAAATTTAAAAATTCAAATATGCCACCAGACTAGGGCTGCAAAAGCAGTGACGATAAATGCTCGATAGTAACGATGGTTTAACAACCGTAGTTTCCCATCATTGAAAATTTAATTTATTGCTATTTTATATTTACTATTCTATTATCTTATTAAAAATACAATTGATAACACATTTTCTAACTATTTAATTCATTCTTGTTAAATTTTGCCTGCGATACATCAAATATCGATAGCTAATAATCGTCTAAGATTAGTGAATGGCAAGCTACGTGCATGTGTGAATGGCAAACAGCTGATTGGTCTGGACTGTTACGCGACTGTGTACCAAGAAAATAAAGTTTGGTCAACATTTTGATGAATTAAAAACCATGAAATGCTGCGTTCACTGGTTACTGGTGGTAAGTTGTGTCTTTACTTAGTTATACATTAACTAAACTCTTAACTTCTGCGTTTAACAGCCCTTCGCAGTGCTTGCCGTGTGCCGGCGGCTTTTGCGGTGCAACAAACACAGCGCGCGTGTTTCAGCCAATTGATCAAAGCGTCTGCAGCTCTCCACAGCAGGACAAGTCTGATGCCTGCCTGCGGCGCCATTCAGCCAGCGCCATCCCCCGTGTTATTGCATTTACCGTTGCCGGCCGTAACAGCTTTGCCCGCGCGCAGCGTCACGAAATTTTCACTGATCAAGGGCAAGCGGAAGACGGTGAAGGCGGTGCTGAAGCGCTTCAAGCGCCTGGATTGGGGCGCCTGGATCAGGACACACTCGGGTCGCCACAAGAAGCTGTTTAAAAAGTCCAACGAGCTGAAGCGCCGTCTGCGCCAGCATGTTTTGACCAATGCCCAGCAGAGCTGGCTGCTGGACAAGATGGTCACGAGCTACTGGCGGCGTCCCAAGCACTATATCGACGATCCCTATGCTCCCTACCACAAGCGCGACGAGTTCTTTGCCACCAAATCAAAGTCGTTTAAGGTGTAAATGAATATCTGATTAAATGCGAAACATTGTTTATTTTAATAACAGTTTTAACAATTCATTCATTAAGATTTCCTTAACACCCCACCACATTGTTGGTCATCGTGCCCAGACCAACGATTTCCGTCTTGATGACGTCTCCCGCCTTAAGGTACTCCGGCGGACTGCGATGCATGCCCACGCCCTTTGGTGTGCCCGTCAAGATGATGTCGCCAGGCAGCAGAGTAATCGTCCTGTTAAAGAAAAAGAATTAGTTTCAAGCGGAACTGAGGATCTTTAGAGTCAAGACTCACTCCGTCAGCCGGCTGATGACATCGTCAATCTTGTAGATCATGTTGCCCGTGTTGCCGTTCTGCTTCTCCACGCCATTGATCCATGTCTTCAGCGGCAGATCGTAGACATCCTTGATCAGGCTCTTGTGCACGACGGCGGGACCGAGTGGACAGAAAGTGTCCATGGATTTGCCCAGTAGAAACTGGCCCCCGTTGCGCTCCTTCTGCCAGTCGCGAGCGGAAATGTCCTGGGCAACGCTGTAGCCAAACACGTAGTCGAAGGCACGCTCCTTGGCCACCTTGCGGGCGACCTTGCCGATGACGACCACCAGCTCCACTTCCCAGTCGATTTTCTGATAACAAAGGAATGATTAATAATCTGCTTATCAAAAGTGCTGCCAATTTAGCTATTTACCCGCTATATTTAGCGGGTTGTAATTGGCAAATGCGGGATAAATTGTCATATAGCGGCTAGCGGGAATTATAGGTATTTTTCAAGAAGGCGGAAATTGTTGGAAATTGAAGAGATTCTGTTCCAAAACTCGAACGTCCAACTTATTAAGCGGTCCAATTTAAAGGATACCACAACCTTTTGGGCTGAAGTGTCCAACTACGTGGATGCAGCAGGAAATAAAAGATTTTCGGCACTGGCATCATTTGCGCTAAGCCTTTTATCGCTGCCATGGTTATTTTATCTGTTCAACTCATATTTTATAATTTTAATTTGTAGATACGGACTACGGCGGGAAGATAAATGCTGTCATAATTATTAAGTGCCAGCACTATGCTTAAAAAAGATAGAGATCAATCAAACCTACATAACAGTGATGCCAAATATTTTCCGAAAAAAAAGACAAAGCGGCCAAAGAAAACATTGAGAAAAGGCTAAAAAACTAAAAACAAGACGGAAAAACAGGCAAACTTTTTTCCTATTTGTTTTCATTTAAAAGTTTTAAAGCATCTTCAATGATATTTTTTTTGTCATTCTATTCCTAGACGGTTCCTCAATTTACTTTTTACCAAACTAACTTGGCTAAAAATTTGGCAATGATAGACGAGTCAGAGCGAAAGTGATCACTTATTGCCTGCAGAGTCTCGATATTTGTTTGCTGCGGACCAAATTCTCCCATTTTAAGAGGTGAATTTTGGTGTACTATGAAAGTTTTTTCGCCTTTATATCGTTTCCCTTTTTAAAAAGTTCAAAAGTTGGCAGCATAGAATCTTTTTTGGATTCAATTTAATAGATTCTAAAAAAAGACAGATTTTCGGATAGAGGATGTTTGAGATTTTTCCCGGCTGAAGCAGGTAAAAGCCAGACAAATCTATCCGAAAAAAGGCCTAATTGGCATCACTGCTACATAAGTTCAGCTTCACAAGCCTTTTGAAAGGCTAGTTTAGCTTTTTTATAGCCCGAGGAGTTGGCAACACTGCTTATCGCATACATATGTACATACATATATATTTATCACGCACGCACCTCGGATGATTTGTGAGCGATGACATTGTCTCTTGGCCCCACCAAAGCGTTGTTGTACTTGCTGAAGAACATGGGCTCCTTGGGCGCCGGTTTGTTCTGTTCGTCGCAGTGATCCTGGTAGTTGAGGCCAATGCAAATGATTTTGCCCGGATCGGTGAGTGGTGGCAGCAGCGTGACGTCATCGTTTATATCGAGCTTCGGTTGCTTTTGAGCCTTCTGCGCCAGCTCCTCCAGATTGGGACTTTGTGCAATTAAAGTCTTCAAGTCGCATGGCAAGCCATCGACACCGGACAACTCGACCAGCGATTTCTGGTCTTCGGCAAGTAGGCCAAGACGTTTGGCGAGGTCACCTTTACGCAAATATTGCACGAAACGCATTCTGGCTGACAGCATTTATGACTGATCGTTGGAGCGACGTTGTAGCTCCACCAACAACAATTTACGACGTATGTCAATATTACGTGACGTAAGAGCACAATAAACAAACACACGCACACACACTGCACAACACTGGACAAACTAGATTGACATTCACTGAATGGAATATTTCTCCAATGCGAGAAGTATGCTCAGAAGAAAGCTTAATTAAGAGCTTTTTTGGGCAGTCTAATAAAAGCTGCTCTTCACATATAAACAAATATTATTTCAGTCATTCCATAATTATTCAAAACTCAACTATATGTAAATTATATGCTGTAGCAATGAAATGAAATGATTTGTGGTCTCAATTTTTCCAATTACTCAATTTCGACTTCATATTTAAAGTTTGCGCCCATTTTTTGTTTGAATCAGCTGTTGATGGGGATAATTGTTTTAATATATCGATAAATCAATGTTTGAAAATAAAACCGGTAAAGCTCCCGAGCATTCACCCCGGTGAATGACAGCAAGTGAATTGTGGATTTTCTTTTATATGAAATTTGAATTTCATCAATTAGGCAGCGAATGGAGCCTACTTTCATCTTGAAAAGAGCTGTTTATCACCAACAAATTAAAACAGTTTTTTTGTTTTTAGTTTTTGAACAGGCGGCACCAAGTTTAATGGATAGACAGCAGTGCAGCCTAAACTGTATAACGGTCATTTTGCATTGAATTAATTTAGTCCAGTTTACAATATTAGAAAATTACTTATTCGCTACCAGCAGAGACTTTGCTGCTCCCCAACAGTTCGTATTTCCAGCGCATGTAGGTCACACGCATGCGATCCCAAACGTTGTCAACCGAATCCATGGCCGGACGCACATCCAACAGGGCAAAGCGATAATCCTTATCGACAAAACCGCCATCATAGTAATCGATAACATATCGCACATCCTTGCCACACCGGTCCACAATCCAATCGTGGCGATCAAATGGCAACTCATAGCTGGAAATAATCAGTTGATTATGTTTTCTTTCAGAGATTAAAGTGCTTAATCCTTACCCCAGCCAGCTGCGGAAGCGGGCACGCGGACTAAAGTCCTTGGCCTTGCCGCCGAAGCTCTTGAGACGCGGATTGCCGCATTCCCTGGCGTGTAGCGCCTCCCATTTAAGTACCTCCTGCCAGGCCTGCTCGTTGTTGGCATTGTGAATGCGTATGATGTCGCCCATATCCTTCTGGGACACATCCTCGGTCTTCCAGCGCCAGCCCTTGCGCAACATGGCGTTCCAGAACATCTGCTGGCTGGGATATTGCCAGAACTGTACGGTTCCATCCTCGGTCACCTTCGGTATGGTCGATGTCTGGCGATCTGTGGGCAAGGGGAAGGGCTGATCCTTCGCCGGCAGCTGATTGGCCGGAGGCATCATATTCAGTGGATTGACATCACTATTGTCGTGCTGCACAGGACACTCGGAAGCCGACTGCATCTTGGGATGTGGCGGAACGGCCGAGGCAGATGTGTTTTCGGCGCCCTTCTGGTGCATGGGACACTCCGGGGGCGGGGAGCCCGCAGCGGCCATGTGCTTCGCATGGTCGGCAGGGGCCATGTTCTTGGCTGCCTCCAGTTGAACTTTGGTTATCGCTGTGTTGCCCATCCTTTAAATTTCGATTCCTGCAAGATCAAAAATTGCATCAGTTCACAATTTGTGTCACGAGCAAATTCTCGAGTTGCGTAATCCCTCCCAATGGGAATTGCGACCAGTGACAGTGTATGGACCACATTGCACTTACTTTTATGTTTACCTCTGTTGCGTTCCAAAATGTTATTGCGATTTTTAATAAGTTGACAAACAGTTTTAATTGATGTTTTTACTGTTCATCGTGTTTGCCAGTTGCGAACAAAAGTGACAAAATGCAGCGAGGTTACGCCCAGAGTTGCCAGGCTAGCTTAATAAAAAACTAATACTAAATCAAGGTGGATTTATACATGGTGATGTATTCGCTCTCTCTCGGGGCGAATCTGTCAAAAAGAGTCTGACGTGAGAGAGACGACAGAGATAGATATATAGAAAAATTGTTTTGTTTGCTTTTCTATACTCTTCACTTATTTTCGTTTTGTGCGCTGTGCAATATATAAAATGAAAATAAAATGCAATGGCATGTTTGTCTTGTTGTTCCTGTAATGACCCGTAGGTAACCAATTAATTAATTGTGATTATGGAGATCTGTTAAGCTCCTGTTAGCCGTCAGCATCGACGCTGTTATCCCTGTTGCTCTCTTTGTGGAAGCTGCTCAGAGAAGAGAATTTAATACAACCGCTTACTACGATGTTTGCTTTCGTAATGACGTTTGCGCCCCGAAAAAGAAGGAACGTCAAACGAATACATCACCTTGTTATGAATTCATCTTGAGCGAGGCTGCAAACCCTGTTCACCAGTGTTGATTGGCTCTAAAAAGTTTGTCGTTTATCAACACCAGACACCTGGCTGAAATTGTTTTTGGATAGATTTTAGATTTCTGCTGTAAAAGTGAGTAAATATTACGGATATTGGCACAAGTAAAAGCATTTTGGACAATTGCAATTGGGGCGTGGCTTTTATGTGGCAACTGCAATACAAACAATGCCCAAATTGGCAACTTCAACTGCAATTGTGGCCGCTGAATGATTTGATGCTCGTGTGATGTAACAGCAGACACCACAAAATGCCAACAGAAATGTTGTGAATATAGTTTTAATATTTGCGTGTTTTCAGCATGACTGCCGTGTTTCGTGTTGGCCTGGCGCGGCTTGCTAGCCGCGGTGCCACTGCACCTGCCCTGCCCACACTGTTGCAGGCACAGACGAATGCACTGCCCGCCGCCTTCATGCAGAAGTGCAACATTTCCGGCAAAACGATGCGGGGCGGACCCCGTGTGCCCAAGGTGGCGCCCTATCCATACAAGACGAAGAAGTACAGCCTGTTCAACTCGCTGTTCGACAAGACCTCCAAGCGCTTCGATGAGAACTCCAAAGTCATCTGCGTTGAGGGTCCAATTGCCGCGGGCAAGACGAAATTCGCCCAGGAGCTGGCTGCTGAGCTGGACATGCTCTATTATCCGGCCGTCGATCTAGATTTGTATTATATCAATCCGTATGGCTATGATATGCGTCAATTGGATCACGAATTGCCGCCCAGTTGTCGTAGCTACGATATTAAGGATTTCTGCAGGAATCCCAAGCACGATCAGGCTGCACTGTTCCAGATTCGCATGTATATGCTGCGCTATTCGCAGTACATCGATGCACTGCAGCACATCCTGTCCACGGGCCAGGGCGTCGTCCTGGAGCGTAGTCCCTACTCGGACTTTGTCTTCATGGAGGCCATGTTCCGTCAGGGCTATGTGTCGAAAGGTGCACGTTCGGTTTATAATGAAATTCGCGGGAATACCATCAATGAGCTGCTGAAGCCACATTTGGTCATCTATCTGGATCTGCCCGTGAGTGCTGTGCAGCAGCAAATCAAGGCACGCAACCTGGAGCATGAGGTGAAATCGTCAGCTTTCACTGAGGAGTACTTGCGCGACTTGGATACTCTGTACAAGCAGCAGTATCTTAAGGATATCTCTGGACATGCCGAGCTGCTCATCTACGACTGGTCGTCCGGTGGCGAGACCGAAGTTGTTGTCGAGGATATCGAACGCATTGACTTCGAGGTGCATGAGGAGGATCACCACAACAAGAAGATGCTCGACTGGCGTTTCCATCTCGAGGACGATTGGTGCGAGGCACGCATCAAATACTGCCACGAGAAGCCCGATATGATGAGCTACTTCAATGTGCCCCGTTTCGACGTGCCCGAGCTGCTGCGCAGCGCCGATGACGGCAAAGTCTGGCGCGATGTCTGGTTCAATGTAAGCTAATTGTTCATAATTGCATTTCCCGATTTTCATTTCTCTTCTCATTTTATTTCAAAGGCGCCCGGCATGAAATATCGCCCAGGATACAATGCGGATGTTGGTGACAGCGGTCTCTTGATGAAAAATAAAATTGGCATTAACGAGTCATCCTAGGCAGCAATTAGTTTGCCTTCAATTCATCTGGCGAAATGTGTTAATTATGTAATAAAAAATCTAGTAAAATAATGGGTATCTTTTCGCTTACAATATCTGTTTCAATTCTTCGCACAGACGAGCGAGTAATTTCGAGAAAAAACACGGCTAAGACTTAACTAATAGAACTTAATAATTTCCCAACTATACTAAATGACTCCAGGAAACTCAACTGGTTGGAGAGGTGTTAGTGGGAGAGGCAAAATTTAAATTTATTCTAATCAAAAACACCTCCATCCGACGTAGAAGAAAATACGTGGCAAAAATCAAAAATT